>JASCZW010001815.1:0-489581 GCA_034211315.2 Aedes japonicus
TGAGTTAATCTACACTTGAACTATATCTGTAGAAATTGATGGTCTGCGTCCGTCGGTGGCAACAATGAACTCGCTTTTGGTAAGTTTTGAGCATAGAGCGCTTTTCCTGATTTCATAATTTTACTAGTTTTTAAACAACTCCTCTTTAAAAACTAAAATTGAAATTAACTGAGATCGAAACTTAGTTCGTGTTTGTTTAAATTCTAATCAATATCGTCGATTTTGCCTTCCTGATACACTATTTATCACCTGACAGAACGATCACTAGGTGTGAACAAAGACCGTAATTACACATAAAAGGTGATACGGTCAAAATTTGGTCAAGGGAAAACGCGTGTAAATCGGTGAAATCGTTTTATTTAAAAAATCAAATTAAATTTCTTTTTCAAGTTCAATTAGTATAAAATTCAGGAAAAATATTCAGTTAGGCTTCCGCTTTACAAATCGAGTTGCCGAGGCCTTACGCTTGACCCCTGCCATCAGATTTTGTACAGCCACCTTGTCCACCTTCTTCGCCGCAGAAAGCCAGTTTGCCTTGAACTGCTGCTCGTCCTTAGCAGTTTTTGGTCTTCTTTAGGTTCCGCTTGACAATAGCCCAGTGTTTCTCAATTGGGCGGAGCTCTGGCAGTGTTGGGAGGGTTCTTGTCGCCGGAACCACCTGCACGTTGTTGGCGGCGTACCACTCCGTAGCCTTTTTACCGTAATGGCAAGATGCCAAATCCGGCAAAACAGTACGGAACAACCGTGTTTCTTCAGGAAAGGCAGCAGACGTTTATTCAAACACTCTTTCACGTAAATTTCTTGGTTGACAGTCCCGGAAGCTATGAAAATGCTGCTTTTCAAGCCACAGGTACAGATGGCTTGCCAAACCAGATATTTCTTTGCGAACTTTGACGGTTTCGTGTGCTTGAAAATATCTGCTACCTTTTCCCCTTCCTCTTTGCCGTATAAAACTCCTGTCCCGGAAGCTGCTTGTAGTCGGCTTTGACGTAGGTTTCGTCGTCCATTACCACGCAGTCAAACTTCGTCAGCATTGTCGTGTACAGCCTCCGGGATCGCGCTTTGGCCGTCGTATTTTGTTTATCATCGCGATTTGGAGTCACTACCTTCTTGTAAGTCGATAGTCCGGCTCGTTTTTGGCTCGATGCATCGGTTGTAGACGATACCCAGCTTATTTGCGGCATCTCGGAGAGATAGGTTAGGGTTTCGCTTGAAACTACCGGCAACTCTCTTTGTCGTCTCAGCGGCTTCCGGTTTTCGATTTCCCCCGATCAGACTTCCTGGCTGTCGACAAACGTTCCCCAAACACTTTAATTACATTTGTAACGGTTGATTTGGCAACTTTTAGCGATTTTGCCAACTTTGCGTGCGAGTAGCTCGGATTTTCGCGATGCGCGAGCAAAATTTTGATACGCTGCTCTTCTTGCTTGGACGGCATTTTGACAACTGAAGAGTGAATTCCAAAATCAAAATAGGAGCAACATTCTACACACCACACCTTCAAAATGAGGGGTGTTCAGGTTTTTAAATGCAAAATTGAAAGAAATACGTCAAGTTGATATTGACCAAATTTTGACCGTATCGCCCTTTATGTCAGTTCAACACAAAAGACATAAACTAATACCTTCACTTTCCATTGACCTTCATTCCAATTCTTGACCAACAATAGAATAGGGTTAATCAACATTTGTCAACATATACATTTGAGCCTTTTTCTCGCAAGCCATAGGCTACACAGCAATCTATAGCATCATCGTGTAGAGAAACTTTTCCCTACATTATTATGGTATTGATTTGCGTGGGTGGCTTATGGCTTAAGAGAAAAAGGGAGCTCGGAATGTTTGGTTCCAAATGTTGATAGGCTATTTATTGTTGATCTAGAATTTACATCTCGCTGCGAGGTGTCACCAATACAAACGATCCAGTTTATACGTGCATCTGACACGCTATAAATCGTATACACTGAAGTTACTTTTACACAGGAGTGAGTGCAATGGAAAAAAACTACTTTAAAAAATCGAGAAAATTGCTAAATCCACGTAAAAACCCGTAATTTACAAAAACTTTGCAAAAAGCGAGAAAAGTTAGGTTTGAAACGCGTTTTTGATCAAATATAAGCGAACGTTATCTACTCGTTTGAATGACGAAAACCGCGTCAAATTCCGACAACCCCGTAAATAATTGCGAAAGAAGCGGCTCTAGTGTATTATCACTTTTTGTACATCTTCTCAAAAGGTCCTAAGTAACAATCACTGATTCTCTCCTCTCTCGTTCTTTGTTTTTAGTTAGTTGCGAAGCCATTATAATAATTTCCACCGGTTTGTCCTTACAAATCGAAAGATGGTCTTGCACTCTAGCATATTATGATATTCCCAAACAAAATTACAATTTGATTTTTATGATTTTTTCTCATTTTCTAGTAAAATTTTCCAATTTTTTCTTCATATAAACCTGTTGGGAACCAAAATAAATCAAATAAAAAAGAAATCAAATAAATCCATCGAGTCGTTCCTGAGTTATGCCGTCACGAACGGACAGCATTTCATTTTTATATATATAGATTTTTGTAGCAATTTCAATGAAACTTCAGGATAACATCGTTTATACTCAATGTCGACAAAATTGTAGTCGCTTGTGTTGCAAAATTAACATATTTAAAACATCATCCCCAGTAAAAGGTGATGCTCTTAGATCACACTCTCTCCGGCATTTTCATGGTTCAGTAGTAATTTATAAACTCCAAGGACGTCGCTTGTGAAAAATATTATAAATTCAATAAATTTATATAACTCTGGGTTGAGCACAAATATGCGCAGTTGGTTATGCCGGGCTTCAAATGGTGAGTTGACAACTTCTAAAATTAGGTGCGACCTACCTGCGTTCTTATCTCATGTTCCTGCCCCCGCCTCCACGGGGTCATATGATTCAAAGATTTCCAGCTGAAATATGAAGACGCTGGTTGGCGTACCCTGGGCATTGTTGTCAATTTGACAATAGCGAAGTGAGGGAGTATGGCTGTGAATCGTGTACGTTTTCATCATATTGTATATCTTCCATTCTTATTGAATTAAAGATTTCAGCACACTTTGGAATCATCTTTTAATTCCAAAACCATTTATCTTTCGAGCATTGAGCTCAATAAAGGGCTCAATTTGTGTTTGGGCATTTCACAAGAACATATAAATGCACTTCTGAATATCAACTATTTTAAATAGAAAATGACTGGTTGCATTTCAGAAAAAAACATACACTCAGTAACAAAAAAAAAAGCCGAGCAAAATTTCGCTTAAAAAAAACGAGTTGTTCAACCTTCTGTAACTTTGTCAATTATAAATATTTTTGGCTGAAGATTTTGACAACATTATATTCAATGTATAGACCTTATGTGACCAAAATTTCATGTTGATAGAATTTATAAATTTGAAGTTATCATATCATATGTGAAAAAAGTCTTTTTTAAACATACCAATTTCAAAAATCCGTATTTTTGTGAAAAATGTAGGTAGCGATTTCTCCATAGCTTAAAACAATACAGAAAACTATGTGGCTAAAATTTGAACTGTTTTTATCGAGTGGTTTGGACTACAGCTGACGTCAAAGTTGACGCACCAACATGAGTATTTTCCTTTTTCACCCGATATTAACCTTGCTGAACTATCGGTGCAAAAAAACCGAGCTGGAATTCTATCACCTTATTAACTCTGACCCAAAGCCTGTATGGTGACAACGCCTCGGCTTTTTGTTTGCACCGATATTTCAACATGGTCATAATTGGATGAACAAAAAGGAAAATACTCGTTTTGTCAACACGACGCCGGCTGTAGTCAAACCTCTTAATGAGCAGTTACAAATTTGTCTACAAATTCTGTATGTTATCAAGTCATGTGGAGAATTTTAATATGATACCTAAATTTTTCACGGGAAAATACAGTTTTGAAAGTGGCTGTAATGCAAAATGACACTTTTCACATATGTTATGATAACCAAATTTATAAAATTTATCAACGTAAATTTTAGTCACGCCAAGATCGAGAGCATTAGTTATGACATTGTCAGGTTTCGATATGTATCGATGGTGACGAAAGAGTTACAGAGGACCCAAACAACATTTTGGAGAAAATTTTGCTCCTTTGCTACTGAGTGTACGCTCTTCCTAATTTAGATTTTATCTCTGTTAATTTATGATCTACTGATCTTCATCAGTTTTTCTCAGGACCTATAGGATTATAAAACGTACCTTATTTCTCTTTTCTGTAATTAACCATTTTTGTATTTCGTGTTTTATACCTTTTTGTTATATATTATAATGTGTAGATTTTTTGTTATTTCATTATAATACCATACTATTCTTATCATACGATTGTTTATTATTTTTTAATTCTCGTTATTATTATTATTTAATTCTCAGTATGTGGAATTTCATTGGTTAAGTATATGTAAATGTATTTTCGTTTTACATATTAAAATATTCTCATGTATAAATCATATTTATTCTTATGCGATCCCATTCTGGTCTAATAGACACAAACCTTGCTACCAACTTTCTCTAACCATCAACATCAGTGATTTCTCGTTTAAGTGCAGAGGATTTCCTTCAAGCCAGGTATCATCAACGTTCCATCCATTCCCTATGACCAGCATTCGACACCGTTTCACGTAAATTGCAACTATTTGAGCGTTTTCATGACTGTTATTTCGTATCTTTTAAATGGAATTTCAACGAAGTTCTGATAATTGTTTAATGCAAGTTAAAAAAAAAAGCAGAAATCGGACGGGGCTATGTTTGTCGAAAGGTAAAAGTTTCTATATTGAGTTATTTTGTAAAACTCTGTTATACCATGGTTACGTTATTTCAAGTGCAACTTTGTAGAGCAGGTTAGAATGAAACATAATGGAATTGAATAAGGGGTGAGAAAATTATGGAGAAATAATGGAGCAAATGTTGGAGAAGAACATATGAGAAAATGTATATAAAAAATAATGCAAATGAAAAGGAAGAAAGGAATTAAGGAAACATTTACTAAGCATAGAAAATTAGAAAAATAAAGCAAGAAGAAAAAATCGGACAATGAATAAAAAAATTTCAAGAAAAAAAATGATAGATAAAATGAAACTTTATGTGGAAAATAGTAGATAAAATAAATGTGAAAATAATGGAGAGAAGAATGAAAAAAAAATTGAGCAAGAGTATGCAGAAATGCACACGAAGAAATGTTTCTCAGGGTTTGATTCCCAGTCCTGATTAAAAATGTACATTCAAATTCTCAGTTGAGTTAGGGCAAGCAATAAGCCAGTACAGAAACAATATTGAAATACTAAAAAAAAAAATACCAAGAAATGTTTGCAGAAAATATTGGAGAAAAGAGTTGAAAAAGTATAAAATTATATAGGAAAAATATTTGGTAAAGTATGAAAACAAAGCTGAGAATGGAACAGAAAAAAAAGCATATAGAAAAAAATATGAAATATGAGGATTTTTATACACAATTAAGTAAAAAATGAGGGAATGGTACAAAAAAACTGTTTTAAAATATAATGAAGAATGAATTGGACTAATATAATGGAACAAAAATGGAGAACAAGAATGAAGAAAAGAAAGATAAATAAATCATGGATAGATATATGGAGGAACGTAAGTAGAATAAGGTATTATGAAGTAATAGACGATGATTGGTGGATTTTTTGAATAAAAGAAGCAAAATGGAACACGAGAACAAAATGGAGAAAAAAACAAAGAGAAAAATAACGAAAGGTATCACAAAAAAATTAGGCAAAAATGGTAGTAATGAGAAAGGAGAAAGCATGGAGAAACAAATGAAAAAAAATAAAGAGAATAAAATTTCAAATGATATAACACCCACAATGGAGACATAAAAAAATGGAATATATAGTGGAGAAGAACGGAAGAGAAAAATGGAGAAAAAACAATTGAAAGTTACAAAAAAATTGTATAGAAAAGTATGTTAAAAAAGGTGCACAGAAAATATGGGGAGAAGTGCAAGGAGGAAAAAGTTAAAATTGATAAACTAAATGAAAAAATAGAACTCGTGAAGAAAAAAAGAGAAAACAAATAAGTAAAATATTGAGAAAAGAATGAAAAGAAGAATGGAGAAAGGAATGGAGATAAGAATGAATGGAGAGGAATAGCCTAGATAGGTGTTAATGGAGAGAAAGTTGGATAGCTAGAATGGAAAGAAGAATGGAGAAAAAAATTAGAGAAGCACGGAGAGAAAAGAATGGAAAGAATATTGGAGGAAAAGAACACAAAAGAGATTTTTTTTTGAAAATACCGGAGAAACTAACACTTGAAATGTAGTAGAAGGAAAAATATGGAAGGAAATGGCACACTCATTTCAGCACATACGTGAGGGTAAAACGAACAAATTACGGGAAGTACAGTGGAAAAAAGAATTGCAAAAGAGTATGAAGGAAACAATGAAGAATCAAATGAAGAAACAACGAGAGATTACATGTATGCAGTTAAGTATGAAAACAAACATACCTTAATGCTAGGGAGGAAAAATGATAAAAGAATATGGTGAAAAGTATGGAGGCATGAAAGAGATTTAGAAAAAAAACTGGAAAATAGGTTGTGGACAAAATAAGAAGGCTTACTATTGAGATAAGAATGAAGCAAACTATGGCGGAGGCTTAACAGCAGAATAACATGGAAACTGGCAAGAGAATAAATTGGTGGCATAAAATTTCAAAAAAATGTGAGACGTATGGTGTACAAGTCAATTGTGAATTTAGTGGAGAATGAAATGAAGAATAGAGTCGAGAAAAGAATAAATACAAAGAATGAGAATAGAAAGGTGAAAAAGAATGAAGAAAAAGCTTGGAGAAAGAGAAAGGTGAGGCAATGCCTCTGTGCCATAGGGTGCTAAGACGAAGAGACGAAAGAATGGAGAGTAGAATGGTAAAAGCACTCAGCACTTCCAGAAAATGCATGGAACAAAGAATGGAGAGGAGAACGTGGCAAAGGAACTGAAGAGAGAGAAGAAGAGAGAAGAAGAATAATGCGACAAAGTAATGAATGTAAATAATGGAAAAAAAAATTCGGACGAGTATTGAAAAAAAAATTGAGAAGGAGGATAGTATGACATATAAATTAGTCGCTGAGCAAACGAGAAAAAAATAAAAGAAATAGCGAAGCTTACAAACCGCAGAATATGATTATTTTTTTTTAACGTAGATAAGGAATATAGCTATACATTGATATGAAGATATCATTGGGAAAAAGAATGACAGCAAAAAGTATATTTATGGCGGCAGAAAAGTACGGAGAGAAGAATAACGAAAAGTACGAAGAGAAGAATCGGGTACACGTAAAAAATATGGAACAAAATATACTTAAAAATATAACTGGGTAAAGAATGGAGCAAAACAATGAAGAAAAATACGAGAAGGAAAATGAAAAGAAAACAAGGAGACTTAGTGGAAACAAGAATGGTCGAAAGAATGGATAAAAATTGAGGAAAAGAGTGAGAGAAAAGAATTGAAGCTAAAATTGCTACAAGAAAAAGATTAGAGAAAAAGTTAGGAAACGTATTACGGAGCAAAAATTGAAAAAAGAATAGAGAATAGGGAAGGAGAAAAATTAGTGGTTGGACGTAAAAAGGAGAAAACAATGGCACATTATATAAATAAAAAGGGAGAATAGAGTTAGTCACAGTGTAAGAGACGAAATGGGTGAAATAAACGCCAGCTGTGCACGCTGCATAATGGGAGAAAGATTATAGGGAAATAAAATGAAATTTCTATGAGGTAAATGTGAAGACAGAGAAATGGTGAAAAAGAACGAAAAATGGAGAACAAAGAGTATAATATCATTGGGCAGAGAATGGAAAACAGAATAGAGAAGAATGGGCAAAAATAAAATTAAAAAAGCAGAGTAAAAAAAAATGGTAAATATTATTTGAAAAACATACAGAGGAATAAAGTGCAGAGATAGATAATAATGGGCGATAGGAACGAGAGAAAAACTCACATTGTACGCATGGACAGAAAGCATGTATCACAAGAATGTGCAGAAAAAATAGAAAGATAGAAAAAGAAGCAAAGACGAATGAAATCAATTAGACAATAAATTTGAGAAAAGAAATGTAGAAAAATATGGAATAAATATATGAGCAATAGAAAAGATAAAAGAATCAAAGAAAAAAAAAAGAAAAGAAGAATCAGAGAGAAAAAATGGAGGACAAGTAATAGAGATTAAAATTGAAATCGGAAGAAAATCATCCAAAAAAAGAATGGTAAAAATAGTTTGGAAAAAGTATGGAGAAATAATGACGGAGAGTACAATAGAGAAAGGAAGCTTATAGAGAAAAAAGGAATAAGGGAGAGAATTAAATGGTTACACAATATTTATAAAAAACGAATGGACAATAGAATAGGAAACTCAATATGGAAAATAGTTGGTCAGTCGCAGGGTTAACGAAAGAGAGCAAACTTGTTATCTCAAATTTTGCTGGATGTAGATGTTCTCTCTGTCTGTTCAGAACCAATTCCCGTATCTGTTTCTGTGGTTCGTAGAGAGCTCTCGATATGAGATCTGAGATGCAAGCAGCTACCGAGAATGATCTGACCGTCACTAGCCATGGCTGACCATGTTGGCTGACAAACAAAGTTCGTCTCAAACAAGACCGCCGGGAAAAATTAACACGGTCTTTATCTGAAATAAGGATTTTTAGTAATGTTCAGTGCAGTCTACGAACAAATTTTAAGTGTATTCAAAGAAATCGATCCGGTCCCAAAACGTCCAAAAACAATAGTGGAAGATGGAACGGAAAATGAATTAAGCAAAAGAATGGAGAACAGAATGAAGGTAAAAAATGAAGAACTGTATGGAAACAAAAGTATCAAACAATGGAAAGGAATAAAAAAGACTTGAAACTAAATGGAACAAAGAATTCAAAACAATGGAGGAAAAATGTTAAATCCAGAGAGAATCCCGTGAAACTCATGGACAAAAGACAAAAGAAACGAAATGGAAAACATTGCTGAGAGAAAATAAAAAAATAATTGTGAGAACAACCAAGAAAAAAATAATTTGGAATAGTATTTAAAAAAGATATTGAGAATGGATTGGAGAAATGAATGAAGGAGTCTGATTAAAAAAAAAAGAATATTTGCACTTTGCAGTACCGAAATGCCAGAATTTCTTACCGATTGGACTCGAAAACTTTGAAGATATAGTACATTCTGAGTGACGCTGTGCTTAATTTGTGGGTTTAACAATTCTGCTGATAATCAATATTTTTTTCTAACCCTCACCACACTCTTTATATGAGTTGCTAATAAGAGCATTCTCACCAAGAAAAATCATCGAAAATAATGAATACTACACGAGACGTGATTTGGTCTCTGACGTACATCGATGAATGTAAACAAAGATTCTACGCCAATGTTTTGTCTCGCAAACGAAACATACATACGCAATTCGACAGAAAAGTATGTGTGGTGATCGAAGTCATGAATCTGGCCAAATCAGCTCTACAAGCGTTATTTGACCGATGCCGAATCCAGCTGTTGCGCGTATGCAAGAGTGGTTTTTGAAAAATTCGTGTATGCGCGTGCGTTGGAATGCAGCCAATAACCGGTTAGCTGCAGTTGTATGAGCTGGTACGCGTCTTAGTGAACACAATTTCAATCGGCAAACTAGTTAGTTACTGGTATATTTTTGTCGTTTCACAATGGGTAATATGTCCACAAAAGGCCAAATATTATTTGTAAAGCTAGTTAACCATCCATCAAGGTGTGGCTGAGTGTGTACCATTTGGGCTTAAAATGTATACGCTGCATCTCTATTTGTCGAGCAATCGCGCCAGTGTTGCGTAGAGCACAGCTTTATGCCGTCACGGTGTTCTTAGCCGCCAAAAAAACCTCTAAAATGCTGAATTTCATTGCCACGCATCCACATGTACTTATATTTTCGCATACGAGATCGTCGCCGAAAAAATGTTTCGTGGAAAACGGCAGGAAAATGAGTTAAATACGCCTGCCTTGTGTAGCATTCTAACGCACGGAAGTTAAGAGAAGCCAAACAGTTATGCTTTTACAATATACTTGTTCAGCCCCAGTAAGTAACTTCGTGCATCACGCCATTTTGGTCAGCAAATATTGGTAATCCAAAACGCTCGAACTGGATGCAAAGAATCAGCCACCATATGGCATTCTGTCCACCGAACCACTACGTCCTTCACACACCTCGACATGCTTACGATTCTGATGGAAGATAAAATGTAACTTTGTTTATTTCTTTCCTTCAATCCGTGCTACCGTTGATTCGTGTCGGCCCTGGAAAATCCCGGTGACGCCACTTTGGCACCGATTGTGGCGTAAAACAAATTCCCACTTGGGGCCCCAGCGTATTACGGAAAAACATTGCGCTGAAGAAACGACCGCAACCGAAAAAGATGATTTATTAAGATCCACCGGATGGGTAGGACGTCGCAACCAGCTGGATTTGTTTTCCTTCGGTTGCTTTCCCGTATGAAATTGAAGAATCTGACGAATCGCCCATGGTTTCCATAATTGAAGTATCCGCCGTTTGATCGTGACCCAAATTTTCCGAATCGGGTTTTAATCTCTGAGACTTCCATTTTGCCTTTCTACGAAACGAGAGTCTATATTTCATATTACATTTACCTCGTGCCTTCATCAGTCCGCTTCACCGAAACAAAAAGTAAATCGTTTCACGTTTACTAAACCTCGCTCGCGTAATGCTGGATTTTTCTTAGAGACCGGCTTCCTGGTTAGATGTTGGTGCTCGCCTGTATCAAAGTGATTGTTTGGTTGTTGATTTTGTTTGGAGGTTGTTTTATGGCTACCCTACCCGACAAAACCTTAAGCCATCTACAAAGATCCAATCCTCGCACGATTGAGGCCTTCATTTATCTTATCATTCGCAAGCAAAGGCAACAGAGTAAGCAAAAAGAAAAATACACCATCCACTGAGAATGGTTCGGCCTGCAGGTACCATTTACTCCTAGGTTTAATCAAATTTCGAAATCCCTGCACTCGCACCACCGAAGATGGAATCAACTGCGTGAGCACCGCAGAACGTCAACAGAGGCTGCGTTATTTCGAGCGTTACCAGTCGGCGCTGCTATATCATTTGTAAGCTATTTATCTCTCTCACGTGGCTTGCACTTCGGGCAGAGTGTACCACTCTAATTAAAACTTTCTTTGTATTCTTTGCCACACATCTTTTCGAAAGCAGATATCAAAATATCAAAGCAAAGTGTTTGTGCTTTGATCAAATCCGAGCGCAGACGGTTCGTTTTTATTTAAACCTCGGCTCCACCTACAGAAGTTCAGTCGAATGTGCCACCTCCGTGCTTGGTGTTCACTCTGCGGTATGAAGGCTCTTCCAGGCAAGCGTAATGATATCAAAATTTCAAGAAAATAAATACCTTTTTCCGATATCTACCGACAGCGACGCTCAGGCTGGGAAGACGTTCGAAGTAGTTTCTTCCCGTGGCAGACAAATGTGGTGTCGTCGCCAGCGTTGTCGTCGATCTACACGGTTTCGATTGTTATGTCGTTTACTTATGGATCCGTCGACGAACTTCGGATGTCGTTCTTTTTAGGCAATCCGGGTGCATGATGCACGGGGAAAACAACGCTCCTGAGAGAAAGCAAATAATTAGAAAATGATATTACACGCTGTGGAAAAGTTTGAGGGGTGCACCTGTTAGGATCCAGCCGGATAGGATGAGGACCAGCGTGTTGTGAAATTTTGTGGTTTCAGGGTGTAGTTCTAGGACTAACAGTTGCGAGTGCTTCTTTGGTTGAAGTACGACAGGCTGTTCAATTGAAAGATGCCAGTTGAAAACGAGCGGAGGACATTTGAACAGTAGCATGCGATCGAGTATACATTCTTTTGCCAAGCTACCCCAGATGCAGGAAAGGCAGGAGAATACTCCCTTGACTGTTAAAAAAAAAATAAAGTGCGACCTGACCGTACTCTACCTATTGCTTTGATCTGGTTCTAGCGATTTGTTTGTATTCCTCTCCCAATGCCTTCCAATGCCTATACTACCATTCCAAATGCCTTTCGCTCGTTTTCAATTTGCATCTCTAAATTTCACAGCTGCCGTACCTCTAACGGAACTATCAATACTTTCTCTTCATTTTCTCTTCGTTCTAGTAAAAAGTTACTGTCCACTCATGGAGATGGAAGCCTCTCATGAAGATGGAAAATTATCTGCTTCTGACAAATTTCATCATGGTTCGTTTCTACATTGATTGACAAATAGAAGTTCGACTTAAAGAATAAATCAATCAATTCATATAGAAAAAAAAAGTGACAAAATTTTCATATAGAAAAAAACAGTGACAAAAATTTTCCAAGATCCCTTGATTGTTTATGTTTTGTTATTTTGGCGTATTTTAGAACGCAACGGCTTGACCTGGTGCATTTATACATGTGATTTCGTTTTATTCAGTTGAACAGCGCAAAACGGATACAGGAACGGACAACAAGATCATGCGTGAAGTCAAGAAAAACTCAAAGTAACTGTCCGTAAGATCCAGGAAACCCTTCAGCTATCAGTTTCTGGTCGAACTGTTCGTCACTACAGGGTCTTGTAGCACAGGGGCTTATGTTGCCTGGAGGCACCCATTCATCCAGCAAACAAACAAAGCCAAACGGCTCAGGTTTGCCCTGATCGAGGATGCTGATAAGCCTGTAGAGTTCTGGAAAATGGTTCTCTGGACGGACGAATCAGAATCGAGCTTTTTAATCGAATGCGAGGGTTCTTGTGTAGTGCATATCAGGTGAGGAGCTTGAGGAGCGCAAGGCACGGTGAAGCATGTAAATAGGAGGAAATGTGTTGGTCTGGGGGATGTTTTCGTGGAGTGGGTAGACTCGTGAAAATTGACTAGATAATACCGGCAGACCTCTACATCAAATTTCTGAGAAATCCTGGAGGTTGCGCTTATCCCAACAGGACTTGAAGAGAATTTCGTATTTCAGCAGGACATGGAACCGAAGCATGCTGCTAAGAAGATCAAGTCTTTCGTCCTGTCTTGTCCGGATCAAACCGCTGGAATGGCCTCCACAATGCGGACTTACACCCAACGAGAATTTGTGGGCGATTCTAGATTCAGGGTTGAAAAAACTGGTATTACCAATAAACTCAACTATTTTGAAGCTCTGAAGCGAAGCTGGAAAGAGCTTGATCCACCACTACTGTGCAGAAACCAAAGCGCTTGCAGCTGGTCTTGACATCAGTTATTAAAATGCTTTTTTTACTTAAATTTAACGTCCCGGGAGCCAAAATGAAGTTGGCACTTTTTTTTGTCACTGTTCGCACTTCAATCTGAACTCTATTTTTTATTATTATTCCATAAGTGAAATATATTTTTTTAAATAAGATATCCAATCCAAAAGGTACAGTGTGCTTACTTTAGTTTGAACCAACTTGAGAAATTATAAAAACGATGTGGTGGGCACTTTATTTTGCCTGTCAGCGTTAATCTTCTCCTCGTTTACTGCCATACCAAAGCAAGCATAAACTACGAGATTGTTTGAAATCTCTCATACGCCATACAACATTGTTGGAAATCTTTCATACAATAGACGCATTTAAGGCGATACCCAGTTTTAATATACATGAAACATTCTAGTAATTTCTGTGAAACCTAGCATTACCTTCATGTGTATTAGATAACGCAGAAAATTAAATGTTTCTTACAAACTGTGTACGTCCCCAAAACGATGGTACAATATATTGGACAACTTTGATAACATTTCTCAACAAGAAGAAGCAGCTAATTGCTTGCTAACCATTATCAGTCAGGTGTATTATGCTACTTGTGCTTAAAAGTGAGTTCGACCAATGGAGATGCGTCCTTGGTGCAATGACACATTATGCAAACAGAAAAGTATTCAATTCGGAAATACCTACACACAGAAAATAATCCGTTCTCAAATCTGGCCAACCTTTACCGAACTTTAGGACAGGCCATTTTTTCAAGTTTGGGGAACATATACATGTGTGTGTCTCGGCAATATCTGTCACAAAAAACAAAATGGGATTACAGCAAAACAAATCAACCAAATCATAAGCATTTATTTTTCATTTGAAAGATACATGTTGCAGAAATAACACCATATTAATTCAATTCGAATCTCTCGCCGTTTTCCTTGATAACTTTGCGCAAACACTATGTAAGCCCATCGCAGCTGGCACGCACGATTTCTGAGGAATTTGGTCCCAAATATCAACCAAATGTTTCTTGAATCGATCTTAAGTAAAACCTTTCATAGGGCCTATACCTATGCTGAAGCATAACCCAAAGCAATGGTAGTCAGGTGGTTGTGATCCGGTGAAGATGCAGGCCATTCTTCGCTTATGATGAAATCGGGCAAATTTTCCGCGCACCACGCTCGTTGGTGTTCTCTTGCCTCAGGAGCCGGAGCCGGGTCCTGCAGCCAACGAATATGGTGTATTCCGCGTACGATCGCTGGAAGCATGAGGAGAAGCAGATGGTTCTTTCGAAAACCCGCTCGATGCTGATTTTTACGCCAGGCTCTATCAACAGAAGAGAAAAGTTCTTCCTTTTCGTGAAACGGCGTCCCATCACATGATTGTCGAGCACATTCTGGCAGCGTTTTACAACCAGTTTATCTCTTGGAATATTGGCAAGACTTTTGCCATGGCACACGATCATTTTAGTTGATTTCTGGACTGTCTTGAAGGAGGAAGAGTCTTTTCATCCGAAAAATAAAATCCCGTGCCGAAATCACAAACGATTTCTGCTTCTTCGGACCCTTGCTTGCTTTTTGACGCTCCGTCAACCCGCGAACCCGTTTTTTCTTGCAGAAATGTGTGACATGTGAAATTGTTTGCACAATTTTCGGCCAGATCCGGCAGGATTACGTCTTATTCGCTCCGTCGCACATTTGATCTTTTTCGTCGTTCAGGCAGTTCATCTGGCACCTCTTTTGTGTTGAATATGGAGATCGGCAGTTTCCTGGAACGCGTCTGCAAGGGTACGAAAAACAAAACGCTTACCTCACTCCGAACTGCCGGTTGGCTATTGAATATCTGGACGCGGTGTAAGCTTATTTTTAAAATTTGCTGCCCGTAGCTGATAAGGTAAATATTATAAAACAGATGGAATCGCTTATTTATCTTCATAGCGATAAGCTTTCAAAGGACATTACACTCCAAAACAAATATAATCCATTCTGCCGTAATAATTACTTCAGCCGAAATAAACCGTACAGGTGAAACCTATTGTGAGACACACTCGTACTCCCATGAACAAAAAGTCTTAGAATGCGGAGTGCATTGTTCGCTGGAAGGCAAATGGTAACGCCATGCGTAACGGCGCTTCCAACCAGGCCAAGAAACCAATCTTCATGGAAACGTAAACTGTAATATTGCAGGTTGAACATTATTTCCAACGCTTTTATTTTCGACTATTCCGATGATCGCGCACCAAAGTATAGAAAACACTTATAATATGAATACGTATAGCTGGAAAGACTGGAAAGTTCTTTCAAGTTCGGAAAAATGTAAGTTGGCAATTGGCATCTCAAAGAGCAATAGATTCAATTTAGCACATTGCAGAAACAAGCTCTCTGATCGTGTTACACAGCATAAAGCATCATTGTGTAATTTTCAATGAATATACATGCACACAAAAGGAGCATGCAAATTAATGTTATATTCAATTAGTTTTTCATATTTACATGCCTGTAATTATCAATGCATGTAAAATTGAAGATCGATTGAATTTTGCACGAGTGGCTTGAAACTGAACTAGCATATTTAAATGCTCATTTAAAAATTAAATATTTATTGCTTCCTTCCTGAAACTTGTTTCTAAAAATATAAAAATATTGGTTGGTATTGGGGATGAAACTTTCAGTAATGAAATGGAGTAACATCATGAACAGTCGGTGATTCTTCCCTATATTATTGTGTTGCCACCGCACCTAAATTATATATGTTCGAACCATTGAAGTTGCATAAAGTACTTTGGAAAGTAATCCGCAGATTTCTAATTTCTAATTACAGTTTATAATACTGCGTGCAGATTTCAATGTCTCATTGTAAAGTAGCAGAAATTAGATTGCTTGTGATACAGACTGGGACCTGTTACTATGACACATTTTAAAAACATTTATGGTGATGATGTATCAAGCAATTAGGCAAATATGTAATTGTAGCAGAATATGCCACAAAACCAACACGTCAAACACGTATACCTATAGAGCAGGTCTAATTAGATCTAAATTTATACCGTAAGTAACAAACAAGTGATGAACAAGTTAAAGCTCGAAATTTGATTTGAAAAAAGTGCTTCTCAATCCGATATCGCAACACTTACACCGGATTATTTCGGACATTTTCTGATTCACGGAAACGACACACGCTAAAAGCCGACGGTTGGAAACTAAAACTGAGTTTATGTACCGGCCATATTGAGTTTTTGGTGCAGGTTTGTATAAATTTACACGAGCATTGAATTCTATAGGTGATGTCGTTTGAAAATTGGGTATTTTTCGTTTAAATTTCACTCTCTTTGAAAAAATTACACATCAACTGAAAATTAATCAAATAATCGTGTAAATTTGAGAGTTTTAACATGCTCTTATTGTGTGCATGATTTTAAGCTGAAAATTCAAGCTAATCATAGTTTTAAGCGATGTGTTTTATAATGCTCGCCATTTACATAACATGTAAAATTAATTATTTTTTGCCGTGTGCATAAGCATTAGCATTGACGTTTGCACACCTCGTGGATGGAGCTAAGATGAGGAATAGAAGAAGACATTGGATGTCACCATGAAACGGAACCAGATACTGATACGTTTCTTCACGTAATAATCTCCACGAAGAGACTCCTCAATTACTCACCTGGTGTGAAATGAATAGTCGGAGAGTATATTTAAACATAATGCCCTGTTTGGTGTACAGAACAAAAAATTCTTTAAAAATGGTCGTTGGGAGCATCTTGTCTAAGAAGGTTAAGTGATGCTCCATTTCTCTTCAAATGGTAGGGACTTGAGCATTAAATATAGTCCTAGTTCAAAATGGCTTATGGTTATAACGCCATTTCTCGCTCACTGAAAAGAGAAGAATGTCGGAGAATATAAGAATGGAAGGTGAGAGAAAGTTTTTCACATTTTTTTTTATTGCTGCAACAAAGATTTACCAAACAGTTTTTTTCCAACATTGAAGACATAATTTCACCCCATATTATTGCTCCAAACTGTCCCTGTACCTAATTTGTTTCTGTGATTTAGCAGTGAATGTTATGATAACGAGTTTCAAGCACATATAATAAGCAGTATATTAAGGTAGACATTTTTGAAACATTGTATAAACATTCAAAATGAAGCATTCGCGAAATAATCCGAGAGAAGCACGAAATCTGTTTCAATAAAATAATGTTAACTGACTGACCAATGAGTGATTATCGCATTGCAAGTGCCACCCAAAGAAATTTCATTTATATGTTGGCAGTTTTGGGTCTCTGGCCTCTCAATAATAAATATAAATCGGCATAAGCTGAAGTGCGAAATGAAAATGGGATTGTAAACCCTGGATAATATACTTGTTTCGAAGACTTTCATGGCGAAGTGATTATGCTAACATAATTCTCACATAGATAGATACACAGTTTTGAAGAAAAACGCAGTTTTAGAGTACGCATCAGTAATGAATGAAATATTACGTTATCAAGAAGAAGTTTGGTAGTCAATTACTAACCTTTTTCTTCCTACAGGGTCACACCTCATCAATTTCTCACTCTACCCCAATCCCGCAGCAGCGATGCAATATTATTGTACACTTCTAGTGTGCATTAGTGTTTACCGCAAAATTCAAAACCCTAATGGGTAGAAATGTTGCAAAGCCTTTTCAACTATCCCCTGGTGTATTATGTAAAGTTTGAGTTCTTGAACTCAGACTAGTGACGTGGTACCGTGCCCAAGGGGCAAGACAGCTTTCTTGTGAGTAACTTGTGTGTTCAAAGTTACTCAGGATTCATAAAATGTACACACTCTATGTTTTTCTTCTCCCCCCAATATGTAGAGTGGTGGAAATGCCAAACAGTTTGTGCGAAGACGAAAAAACAACATCACCCATGTTTGATCATAAAACTCACGTTTGCTCAAAATGCATCAGCTTCCATCAACTTTTATATTTTATTACTAGATTTGAAGTATTCTGGCAGCACTGTCTTGAATGTGACGGTAACGATGGTGGCAACCATAGCAACCAATGTTTACAGTTTAACCATAGCAACAGTATGTTTACAGTCTTGTATTTCGTAGTACGTAGTAGTAGTTTACAGTCGTAGTATTTGAAAAAAGAATTGATCCCCAATTGCGATAAGTAGATTGTTTGTTATTGTTTCATTGTTTTTCTTGTATGAAGACCAAACCTCTGGAACATGTTGGATGTCTGGACCGTTCTCTGGTTCCTCGCAGCGGCCAATAGTTTGGGGATGGCTGAAGACTGGATGGGGCTTCTTCCAGTGAATGGCACAATCATTCATACTTTTTAGCAAAAAAACAACGGACACTCTACCACAACACTTATTCTTCTTATTACTAAACGGTAACGCAGGGCTGTACTCTACAACGTACTGCAAATAATAACTAAACCTAAGCTCAAATATGCATATAAATTCCACACCCGAATTGCATGTGGTGAATTTAATATCTGCCCTCACGATCATCTCATTCTCTCGCTCAGTATTCGAACAGCCGTGCTCCTTATTACTATCCCTAATCATCGATGCATCGATGACGTCATGATTGACCGCTCTAGAAGGAAAGTGGTGATAGTCGATAGTCGAGCAATCGGTAGAACAAAGCAGATACAAGAGGCAGCCGTACTGCTGCTGATGAGATCGGTTAGTGGGTCGCTAGGGTGGTCCTTACAGACAGAATATGTGGAATTTATTGACTGCCGAACGAATCATCTCCAAAAAGAGACCAAGCCGAGTCGATCAACCGCATATATTGAAAATTCTAGTATGGCGATTGGTCGATCTGGCTTAGTTTCTTTCTGGAGGTGATCCATTCGGCAGTCAATATATGCCACATATTCCCATTGTACGGATTGGCTTCGACTGTAGTAAGCATTGCTGATGCAGTGACGCATATTAGATTTGAGGGCACAGGACAAACATCGGATAGAGTTGACCTGATGAAGATTGCGTAGTTATGCGGATACTGATTCGGAGTACACAAGCGAAGATTCTGTAGGTGATGTTTTATGTAAGTTGCATACTTATAGGGGGGCCTGATGAAGATGCGAACAATTGATTTTTATACGGGATGGTCGGCTTCAGGTGGATAACAGATGGGGCTGGAAATGGGCTGTGCTTGGGCTGGGGGATCAACGCTATGGCCCCCCAGTTCACCAGATCTGAATCCCTTGGATTATTTTGTATGGTCATACATGCTGGCGAAGGTAAATGAATTGGGGACGAAATGCTGATGGAAGTTTCGAAAAACGTCTGGAGCTGGCCAAGAAGGTTAAAGGCGGTGTTATTTCCAAACATATGCTGTATTTGATCAGTATTATATTGCAATATAATGGGTAAAGTTATCAATAAAATCTGAATTATCGATTTGAAATAAATAGAGTTTTATTTTGTATGATACTATATTGCACACTGTATAAACGGCTCCTCGGTCCAGATGATCGCGTTCTGATCGGCAAATCATCAAAACCTTTCTTCGTTTCGACATCAATTAATCCTAGCACATTTGCTTGACTTGCAGTCTTTTCCAAGGCCACAATTGGCCTATTCTTCAATATTTTTCGCACAGTTTTCACAAAATAAACATAATACGTTAAATTTTCCTAGATTTCCAATCACGTAGAAATGAACTGATTGGCACAATTATCACGGAGTCCAAAGAACAGAAAAAAATGACAGCAATAAAAAAATTCAACCTTCTCCTACGAGCGCTTGCTACGATCCTATAAAAACAAGCTCTGGTCAAATTCGCACAAATTCAAGCTAAAACGCATCCGTTGCGGCTTCTCCAAATAACCAAATGTTACGATGCATCATAATCTTCCACAAGCTGTTAGTCCGACCTAGTGCATAAAAAACAACCGCCGCGTTGGAAAATGCCAAGAATACTAAGTATTACCCATCAGTCAGGTTCTTACAATCGCTTCATATTTCTGGAATTCTCACTAGGTTGATGCACATATACGGAGCAATTTGCAATTAGAGTGAACATGCGAAATGTAAACTTCATGGCTTTCCAATGCTATGCAGAATTATTGCCACTTAATAATGAGTTTTGAACTTTTTGTCCTGATTGCACTTTAATTTTATTTATTATATATTTTTTTTGATTGTTATTTTTGTATTCTCCCCAGCGCGGAAGTAACGATCTTTGATGAAGTTTTTTTTTCAGAAGCAGATAATTTCTCATCTCCATGCGAAGCGCTAGGAGCGGACAGTAATATTATATATTGTTACCAAAACAATGTACTGTACGATTTACGCCACATTGATTGATGACAAAGTGAAAAGCGTAATTCAAATCAACACAATAACTTGGCGTAGAGTAAAATACGATACTGACATACTAATCAAAACGGCAAAAATAGGCGAATAGTATTGGGAAATACTTGTTTCCAGAACTTGTGAGGCTAACATTGAATATGGCGTAATCAAGCATGCTAACATTGATAGGCAAATAAAAATATATAATATATTAAAAATGAGCAAATTTTAATGAAATACGAACGAGCTTCCAGATCAGTAACTAGCTTTGTTCTCTGTCTGTATAAGATTGTAATTCTACTTGCAATTTTACAATCATTATTCCCCTTTTGTATGCATTCTGAAGGTTCGATCTAATAGCAAATTGTTCCGGTTATATAAGTCTGGATAACACCATCTAATCCCAGCATCAAACTCCTCCAACATTCCGCCCAGCCTTCAACCCTGAGCGCACTCCAAGACCATACATCTTCCATAATTTATAATGTAAATAAATAATAAAACACGTGTTTTTGAAGATTTTCAGATCATTTGTTAACGCCTCGCACCGACTGTGGGACACTGCACGGTCGGGAAGCGGAGTACGGCTGGCGCCAAGGATGCACTTTTTTGTACGCTCACAATTATTTTCCCATTTACCTCACTTTGTATCGGAACATCGGAAAACTCAACCTGGCGTTTATAATAACGTTGCTGCCCAGGTCTGGTTCTGGAGTTCGGATAGATATCGGAACTCTATTTCATTCAACGTCATAATTTTCCTGCCTAATTTATGTTCCGTCTACCACCAGCTCCACCACTACCAGTCACCGATCGGGAAGGTGTCTAGAAGGTGCACCTAGTTCCAGCAAATTATGGCGTTCATGATGATGACGATGATGTTGCATCCGGATGCAAGGTGTTACTGATTAAGTGCTATTGATGGCTAGTCATAACCGATGCGTGCGGTTCTGAATTCAAAACCGGGACTGCTTTGCGTTTGGAGGTGAAATTTATCGCTACCAAGTTAGAACACAGTCGTAAACAAATCAAAATACTCACAGTCCCGGTCGATTTGCGATTGAAACCCTCTCGAGCCCGGGCAGACTTAAATATTGATACATTTTATCCGAGCATTAATTTGTATATATCTTATGGCGTGATAGTTTGATGCGCTTCGTTCTTCGAGTTGAGTCTTGTTGTTGCCCCGTTGCAGTGTTGTGATGCGTTTGGATATAATTTATTGTTTGAAAATGCTTGTAAATGGTCCAGCTGGCGCTTGAGCGGATTAGCAGGATGTGTTCTGGAGTTCATCATGAATGGATTATTACTTTCGTCAGACATGAATCCAGTACGTCACACGATCGTTGGTTTTTGAAAATGTATTAATCACAGAATAGAAGATCAATTAGAATTTGAATGGTACAGTTCATAATCTCGAAATCATGAGAAGATGTTTTGAACACCATATTACTACACTTAGTAACAGTCAGACTATTTTTTGCACGAAGAAATGTATTGCTGTACTTTGCCAGCCTCGCATTTTTCGCAGGGTCAGCAGGTCTCCGTAAAATTGATCGATCCATCTTGCCCGTTGTGCCATTCTTCTTCTTATACTGGTCAGTTCTCGTGCTCAGGTTTTGAGCGTTAATATCACAGTTGTTTTTCAAAAGATTTTCAAAATGTTTGCACCAATTATTTTAATATCTTCAAACATAGAGCAACTGTGGTGAGCAGCTCAGTAATTTCATGTTGCTAAAACGAAAAAAATATTGTACACCTTGTGGATGAAGTTACAATGAGAAAAAGTTCATTGAAGTCATTGTACATATGTCACCATAAAACGGAACTAGTTACTGATACAAATTTACTCCTTAGTTCTTCACCATGCAACGTCGATGGATTAGTTCGATTTGATTACGTCGAGAAGAGGCAGCCTTCAGTTGATAGGTTAAAGGACTAGGCAAATGATAAGCGATAATAGGTACATGGTGCGGCAGAAAATAATGCGAAAATTTGTTCTTTTTCTTTCAAATCCCATTTTCAATTAATTCAAGCAATAATATCAACATTTTCGAGTGCAGTTATTTTAATAGAGTCCTTTAAACAAATTTATTCAACGTGTCCTTCATTTTTATTAATAACATCCTCGAGTCGACGCCGGAAGCCAAAGCATCTCTTTCGGATGTAGTCCTCCGACATTGACTGCCATGTGCGTGTTATGGTTGACTTCAGGGTTTCCACACTAGGGTTCAACATATGCCCAAATCGAATAATCCGACGGATTAAGATCTGGACTTCTAGGGGGCCACAAATCCTTCGGCTAAAACTTCATGTTATCGTTCAACCATTGTTGGGTTCGATTGGACGTGTGACATGGCGCTCCATCCTGCTGTAGGACAACGTTTTGGTCCTCGGAGAAGTTGACCTTCACCCAGGGAAGCACTTGGTCCTTTGAAATACCGATATACACTTCGGTATTGATTTTAACTCCAGCATCAATGAAAACAGGTGGCATTTTCGAATCGTTGGACCCCACCAAGCTAAAAATCATGACACCAGCCGGATTTTTGGTTTGAAATTTGAATTTCACATTTTCCGGAACGTTCTCCATTTTCTGTGGTGAAATGAACCGGTTCATGCGGCTGCTGGCCACAGCATCGATGCTGAAAAGCTTTTCGTCGGAGAACAGGATTATCATTTTTTCCTTCTTCAACAAGGAAAGCAATCTCTTGGAACGAGTCACTCGTAGTTCCTTGACCCGGTCCGTAATCAAGTGGCGTTTCACTCTGGCTCTGGAAGATGCATGCAGGTCTTCTTTGATGATCCTCCGCATGGAGTTCTGCGAAATATTGGCTTCCTTTGCAAGTTTTCTTATGGGACGCACCGGGTTGCGAGCAATTTTCGCACGGACCGATTTGATCACGTTCGGCGTGCGTGTAAAGCGCGGACGTCCGCTTGCCGGCTTCCGCTACTTAGGACCATCCTGTAGGGATTTTTTATGCGGTAAATTGTTGCCAAATGGCACCCTACCAACTTGGCAATCTCTTTCGGCTTTTTCTGGGCGAGCAACAAACTGGTGATCACTTCTTTCGCGAACGTTTTGACGAATTGGCAATAAAACAAGTAGAATGTTTGGATGCAGCACTTTAAAGTAAACATAAATAAATACACTGTTGACAGAAATTAGTCACTAGCTATAAGAACTAACCCAATACTCAAGTTTGAACATTTTCGCATTATTTTCTGCCACACCCTGTACCCCAGTATAGAAAACAAACACTTAGTCCTACGCCAAAAAACTCAATCTACTAGAAGCTTTTCATTGAGGATACTTGTCCAAAATTAAAAGCCAATTCTTTGAAATTCATTATAGTTTCGAGATGCTTAACCGCAAGGTAATGAAACCTCCAACTAACCAATAGCCAGCCTGGCTTTGGTTAGTCTTGTGTGCAGCTGGTTATCTGAAAAAGTTAAGTCTACAAACTCGATCAAAGGTCCGGGACAACTGTAGAGCACTGGTATGAAGAAATCGACTGTGTTGAGTGAATAAGAGGTTTCCAATCGGCGAGATAAATTGCGTGTTTGCGTTTGTGGGCCTGTTTAGTGAAAGGTTGGAAGTATGGCCATCTCTTTGATACCTATGCCTAAATTAATGCCTAAAAGAGTCAAAAGAGGTTACGATCGATCTCAAGCTCTCACTGATCAAGCCTTTATGGCCATAATTGAACTAAATGTTGTCGAGGTTTGGAATAGAAATCTAGCTTTCTCTGTCTGAAACTGAAACTCGATGTTTTAATGTATTCTGGTATTCTAATGAAATTAACCACCCACACTAGTGAGTGGCCCAATTCGCATCCTTACTGTTGGTTTTAATCGGTCCTCAAACTCGATGTTTTAATGTATTCTTGTATTCCAATGAGATAAATCACCCACACCTATGATTGGCCCCAAGGGCATCCTTACTGTTGGTTTAGTTCGGTGTCAAAAACTGAATAACTTTAATGTGTATCTCTGTACAGCTTAGCTTAGCTTAGCTTGACTGACTGCACGGATCAATGGTTGCTACTCCGTGGATGATTAAAATCAGTGAAACGAATCTACTGAATCGGGGCTGGGAGTACCGACCATTCTCACTATACACGTTTCAGTTACTCAATTTCTTAATATCCAATAAAGGTGCCGGTCACGTCCTTGCAATCAGTTGGGAAGGAGAATGGAAAGTTAGTATAACCTTTACTGTTTAGAGATCGTGTTTACCTATGTATCCTCACGAAGGTCAAAGGAAGGAGGTTTTTCTTAATATGGTAGGGCTCGATGGATCAGGATTCAACTTGATAAGTGATGTGATCATGTATATATAATTCATAATAAGATGAGATTATATTTTATGTAGGTTCAAAATATAGCTATACAGGGACAAAATGGCTTACAGTTACCTATTTCACTCCACAAGAGTACTTATCACCTCTCAATTGTTCTCTGCGGGGTCCGACTGGTTAGCGTTCTGCTTCTTCCAATGTATCTGGGTTATCTAAGTGATCCCCATCCAGACCCGCTATGTTTGCTCCTTGCGGTCAACAAAGTTTTCCACCACTGAACCATGACCGATATTTACAACTTTAACGTCCACATAATTCTGCACTTTAATTCGGTATTATTTAAACCAATCGGTACACTCCCGCGCATGCTAGACGGTTCCAAAAAGTGTATTATTTATGCAAAAATGTCCGTCAGATGATGGCAGAGCTATAACGCGAGTCCACTTTAACACAATAAAAACATTACAAATACAAAATACAAAGTACCGATTTTTTATAAGGTTCTTGTGATTTTCTAAAACAACTTTTGCAACTGCAAATAATTTTGTTTTCAGTCAGCGGCTCGGTCGCACATCATCAAACTGGAACGTATTAAGTATCGGTGTCTTCGTATAGCGTTAAGTTGCATGCACTCGACTCACACCATGAGTCTTGAAGTGCTGGCTGGCATGTTGGCACTCTCGGATCGGTTTTCAGAATTATCTCTCCGGCTCCTCACCAGATGTGAAGTTATGAATCCCCAGGTAATCGAAAGTTTTGAGAAGCTCCTTGAGCTGAATCCTCAAACCCGCTTCATGACTTTGTACCATTTGTACATAACACAGGATGTCAGCCCTTCGCTTAATATTCCCAATTGTGTTTGCTTCTCCGATTTCGACAATTCGGTTCATTTTGATTTATCCATGAAGCAGGAGCTTCGTGGAATCCCAGAGCATCATCGTCTTATGATTGCTCCTGTGATATTTCCTGCAAAGTTTGGCCAAGTTGATCCCATTAAATCGTTCTTCACTGACGGATCTTTGATAGAGGAGTCAGCAGGCTTTGGTATATTTAATGAAATTTATAGCGCCAACCATAAACTTCAAGCTCCTTGTTCCGTATATGTCGCTGAATTAGCGGCAATACACTTTACGCTAGAAATTGCTGCCTCATTAACACCGGATCAGTACTTCATTTTCACGGATAGTCTCAGTTCTGTAGAGGCTATTCGCTCATTGAGGCCATTGAGGTAAAGCACTCCTCGTATTTACTCATGAAAATACAGAAGCTTCTAAATGCTTTATCTTCGCGTTATTTCATCATCACCTTTGTATGTGTCCCATCTCATTGTTCAATTCCGGGCAATGAGAAAGCGGACTTGCTTGCAAAGGTGGGCGCTATGGAAGGCGATATTTATGATCGACAAATCAACTTCAACGAATTTTTTCATATGTTTCGTCAACAGTCACTCGTCAGCTGGCAGTGTAAATGGAGTAAAGGAGATTTGGGGCGATGGCAACATTCTATCATCCCAAAGGTGTCGAAGAAATCTTGGTTTAGCGGGATGGATATGGGTCGAGACTTCATTCGTGTCATGTCTCGCCTCATGTCCAATCATTATTCTTTGAACGCTCATTTATACCGGGTTGGGCTGAGCGACAGCAATCTCTTTGAGTCTGGACAAGGCTATCAGAACGCAGATCACGTTGTTTGGTCTTGTGCTGAACATTCTGGAGTCAGATCTGAGCTTTATGATTCCCTTCGGGCTCGAGGTAGACAACCCAATGTGCCAATTCGAGATTTTTTGGCTGTACGTGATCTGGAGTACATGAAACTCATTTATGTGTTTTTGACTAACATTAGCATTAGATTGTAGTTAGTTTAACCTGTATGTTTAGTATAAGTTTTTTTTTATATGTGTACGTATGTGTGTTTTTTTTTCTTTTAACAAATGTTCAAGTCAAAAGAAAACCATAAATTGTATAGTTATAAGTGTTCAGATAATTTAGAATTTAAATTTAATGTGTTCTATAAACCATACTTTAAATTCCCACCCTCTTTCCCATCCGTAATTTGTAATTCCTATTAACCTTGAGACGGCCGCGAGTAATCGGCTCTATCCTCCTAACTTTAGTTTTAAGATAAATGATGTATAAAAATATGAAAATTTGGCTCTGTAAAGTTAATTCGATTGAGCCTGTACAAATAAATGATTATTAAAAAAAAACTGCAAATAATAGCAAAAAATCATTTTGGACTTGTGCTCACGTGATTTCACACTCAAAAAGCCAAAAGTTGTAACAATTATTTTGTATCACGAACACGGCGGCGTGATCCCACGATACACAACACGCGTCTATCTTCAGCTGATCGGAATCAATTTCATAGGTATTTTTCTTCAATCTGGGAATCACTTGCAAAAAATATTCAAAGCTGCGGTCAAACTTTTTAGGCATTTACTCTGCAATCACTCACGCTGCCAAACAATAGATAATCGAAATAATAGGTAACGCGCTAGGCCCGATAACAAAATATTTCGAAACAAAGCATCGACACCATGGGGATACGGCGGATATGATAAAATAATAGTATCGATCATATTTGATGACCTTATTACCGTCATAGAAGCCGTCAAGTTTTGTTGTTCTTTTTCTGAGCTCACTCAATCACTCGCGCCACTGAACAATAGATGGCCGTTTGGATACCGAGTTATACTCGATAGCAAAAAAATGCGCAATAAAATAAAGTTACTACCGTTCACAACCGATACTTAAAGCAGACTCTTTAATGTGTATCTCTGTACAGAGATTAAACCGGGACTTATTCGCTGCCGACTTCAGTTGAATTCAGCACACCGTTTACAAGACCGGATCCCGCTGCAAACCCAACCATTTTATCCAACATCCCAGTGATTTCTCGTGGAAGTGCATAGGATTTCTCGGCTTCCAACAAAGCGAGTATCACGTCAACAAATTCCTACCCATTCCCTACTTGACCTGCATTCGGGCGAGACCGGCGTCGGTATTGCCTCAGCTTGCGATCACCAGTTTTTACACATTGAGGATGTATGCTAGTCTCAAGCATCATCTTTTGGTTCTATGTATACTGGCAGCTGGAGCTCTGTATAATGGAGCATGAACTAGAACTTTCAATGGTGCAATCGACGCGTATTTTTTAAATTATTTGATACATTTGATGTAGAATAAACTTACCAAATTAATGAAAATGTTAAGGTCTGTATCCGCAATAATCCGGACATCTCAAATCTATATAAAAATGGATTTCTGTCTGTCTGTCTGTCTGTCTGTCTGACCCTAATAGACTCGAAAACTACTGAACCGATCGGCGTGAAATTTTGTATGCATGGGTTTTTGGTGCCGAAATAGGTTCTTATGATAGTTTGAGACCTCTCTTTTCACTGGAAAGGGGGGCTCCCATACAAATGAAACACTTATTTCTACATAACTCAAGAACAAATCAAGCAAAAGAAACCAAATTTGGCATGTGTGATTTTTTAAAGGCGAGAAAGGTTCCTATGGTAGTTTGAGAACCCTCCCCGTCCCAAAAAGAGGGGCTCCCATACAAATAAAACACAATATTCTGCATAACTCGGGAACTAATCAAGCAAGCGGAACGAAATGGTGGTTTTTGAAGATAAATACTGTTTTAATGCTGATTTGAGATCCCTTCTATTTCACACGGAAGGGGGGGAGGGTAGAAATGAAACGCAATTTTTTAAATAACTGGAGAACTAATTCAGTAAATGGAACCAAATTTGACAGATGAAGGTTTATGAAGGAGAGAAATGTTTATATGATGGGTTGAGACCCCTCCGCCTTCTAAAAGGGTGGTTCCAATACAAATGAAACACAATTTATTGCCTAATTCGAGAACTAATCAAGCAAATGGAAACAAATTTTGCATATGGTGGTTTCTGTAGGAGAGAAATGTTTATATGGAGATTTGAGACTCTTACGCCTTCTGGAGGAGAGGTGGGGGAGCTCACATACAAATGAAACACAAATTTCTGCATAACTTGAGAATTAATGAAGCAAATGGAACCAAAATTGGTATGCGGGGTTTTTCGAATGCAAGAAATGTTTCTATGGTGATTCCAAACACAAATTTCAACCAAACCTGAGAATTATCCAGATAACTAAGCCACAAACTGTGTATTGTCTGGGTAAGAAAAATGTCCTGATAGAAGTTTAAACCCCTTCTTAGTCAAAAAAAAACTCATTCAAAAAAATCAAAGCGCCAGTTCTATGTAATGTTCATTCATTTAATTGCAGGCGTAGCAACGCTCGCACCGGGATCAGCTAGTTACGAATAAAACATAAATTTTGTATTATATTTCCGTCGTAATTGTTTATTTCAGATTCATGGGATGTGTCTTAACAATTCGTGAAGACAAAACATAGTTATTCGGTATTTGCATAAAATTTTCGAACTTAACTTCATCCATTAGGGTTTGTACAGACTCTTCAGAAATCGTAGAAGCCATCTTTGTCCAAATTTGCTGGAAGTGTTTGATGTCTTTGATTCCTTGCTTCTTCCAGAAAGCTTCCGCTTCATCAGAGCCCAATATCTCTCGATTGGTTGTAGCTCTGGACAATTTGGCGGGTTTGAGGTTTTTGGTACAATGTTAACTTGATTTGCTTGGTACCACTCCATAACAGTTTTAGCATAGTGGCATGATGCCGAATCGGGCCAGAACAAAGGTTTTTCTTTGTGAATTTTGATGAAGGGTAGCAATCGCTTCTGCAGACTCTCTTTCTGATAGATCTCCTTGTTGATTGTGCCTGTAGTGACGAAAGATTTAATCTTTTTGGCACACGTGCAAATTGCTTGCCACACAAGGTATTTTTGGGAAATTTCGATGCCTGCTTCGTTATGAAACGTTCAGCTGTAGTATTTCTGGCCATGGCAGAATAAAAATCCAGCCCTGGAAGCTGCTTGAAATCCTCCAGGACATAAGTTTCATCGTCCATAGCAATGCATGAAAACTTCGTCAAATATTCGCAGTACAAACTTCGAGCCCGTGATTTTGCTGCCAATTTCTGTTTGTCGTTGCGATTTGGAACTGTTTTTAGTTTATAAGACTTGAGTCCCAAACGTTGATTTGATTTTTGGACAAAACCAGGCGACATCCCTATTTTACGACCCACCATTCGAATGAAGAGAATTGGGTTTTTCGTTAATATCCTTTTCACCTTTCGGTCCATGGCAGGATCAACGCGTCCAATGTTTTTGTCACTTCTCGGATTCCTCTCCACCGTCAAACGTTCCGAAAATGATTTGAGCACATCGTGAGGGAAGGTCCATTAATTATGTCACGCAGTAATGGGGGAGGGGGGGTTTTGGCAAAACGTGACGATCCATACAAAAAAATGTGAAGGTCCATACAAAAAACGTGACAGGGGGGGAGGGTTTTTTTTAATAAGTCAATTTTTGCGTGACGTAATTAATGGACGTTCCCTGAATAGTGAATTTCGACAAATCCAATGTTTTTGCAAGGTCCCGTATTGACAAGTCAGGATTTGCCGTACGCCTGTACAAAATTCGCTCGCGCACTTGTTTTTCTTTCGTCGCCATCTTGAATACTAAACATGAAATGTAAACATCAATCATAGTCTTTTTTATCATAGACTTTCAGCTATACCACAGTGAAATTATTTATTCCTACGTGCAATATTTCAAAAGTTACAATGATTTGAAGGTGTCCGGATTAATGTGGATACAGACCTTACCACAGTACCAAAGACTTCAAACTGAGCGACACTGTCAATGATTATTTTTTTTTGAAGTCACAAATATGTCGTAGAAGCAATCTGAAGAGATGCATCGCAGCTTAAAAATAAACCAGTATGCGGTAATCAAATTTGAGTACCATTCACGACTCTCAAAACGTCTGAGTCTGTTTTTCAGTCTAGCAAAACGTTCGAAAATACCTTTCAATAGCACAGTTTATGGTTCAGGAAACTCCTCAACTGTAGTCGAAATCCAATAAGCAGTGAGGTGCACTGATGCAGTTTTCAAAACGATTTCTGTTTCCCAACTCATTTCCAGCACATAACCTGGCAGCTCACACACTGACTGGCACCAGAGGAGAGTAAGAAAAATCTTTCTTTGCACAACAGAAGTACACACCGCTTTCTCCACCCACCCCCCTCCGCTGGATATAAGCGATTGGCGATGAACGCCAATTTTATGGTGGGTGCAACTTGGGAGTGATATACGAGTGCATCTACCATTATTTTCTCTCCCTTCATCTTCATTGCACATCAAGTGGAACTGAGAGAAAGATTTTTCCAACTTCCACCCTCAATCCTCAAATGAATGGTCCGTTGTTGTGGGCATAGGGGAGGGGGTAGATCCAGGGCAAGGAGAGTAAAAACTTCAATTTCCGAAAGAAGGAGGGAAATGTTTGATGGCAAATGCAGCTATCCCACCCAATCTCTTTCAAATAATCGTAAATTTATAAATTTTCTATATAAAAATGAAATCTTGAGAAGGAAACCCGAAAATTTATTGCACCGAATGGTAAGAAAGAAGATTTTTCCACATTCGAGCTGTGTGCTCACGCTCTCGAAATCACATTTTTTGATTGCTCGATTCTTGCCTCCTTTCACACCGGTAAACGAACGAAGGTGGGGGGGGGGACCTTCCCCACCCAAAGCCTTCGGCAATAATTTTGTTCCTTTTGATTTTCCACGCCAAGAAACGAATGAAGCCTGGATCTGTCGAAGCCTTGCCTCCCGTGTTGGTGTATTTGATTCCTGCCGACGAAAAACTGTGGAAGAGCTGCTTTTCTTTAACTGCTTTATCCAGGAAGAACCTCCCCGGTGCTGCGTTGTTCTGATGGGAATAATCGAAGTACCCTCCGCGTTATCCCACAGAAGCGCATTCTAACTCTTTCGGGTTTCGATTGAAGATGAATGGTTTGCGGAACGAGGATCCTTGAACCATTTGTGAGAAAAGTTTGTGTATTTGTTTTGACGACGTAATGTCGTCTCAATGTAATTCGAGGCCATCAGAGATAGGAATTAATTTTTAACGATTGTGACCGTATTAGTTTTGCCCATTTTTCTCTAGATCAACTCACCGTTCCTTTCCCACCTGGAAAGAACAGGTTGCTTTCCTTCAAGGAAACTGGTACAATCAGACCGAGTGGAACCGATTTCCTCAAAGTACCCGAAGTGAAAGAAAACATACCATTCAAACGGCGAAGAAAGTGAAGAATGAATGAGCCTTAGCCTTGGTCGCTCGGTCCTTGGCGGTGCATCGAAATGCGAGGACCTGATGGCAATTGCATCGGAACTGTACCGAAGTTTTGATGCTATAAAAATATTTTAAGAAGATTTATTCCATTATTATTGCATTGCAAATTGCATTGGGCATGAGAGATTTATGCTTTGGAGTTTGCGAGCCGGCCAAAGAGCGAGCGGACAAGCGATGTTAATAAATTTTTATGACGGGTGCTGATTTGTTTTGAAGCATGTTATTGCATAGATCGATCTGGCAACTACGGACAGTGTAGAGCAGAGGACGATCGTAGAAATGAGGTCTGCATCGGAAATGGCAAAATGATTGAAATGGTTGTTTGCATTTGAACTCGAACAAAACCGGTAGTACTGGGATGGGAGGAAAATTATCAAGTGGAAAATAGCATGTGTTGTAAGCAAACTTGTAACATGTAGGCTACATCAATATATGAGTTTTATTTCTGCAGGAATTTTCAAGTCCAATCGAAATATTCCAACATATATGTCCACCATCAAAACATAGAGAAATAGAAATCAATTATACATTTACTTCATTACATGCACTACGATAAAATAATCTTGCAACCAAGTTGTCCATCCGACCCGATTGTTCATTGATCATTCCATTGCAAGGTTTTCTATGAGTTAAGTCAAGAACGAGGATCCCCGTAATGTAAGTTAATCTAACATTAGTCTAACGTTAGTCAAACACGTTCGACTGTTCGACGAACATTTTGTCTAACTATCGTCTATTATGAGACTCTGTTAGGCTCATCTGACACATGATGTTAGATGTTATCCGTGATCATATCTAACCAGTTAGTCTAACATAAGACTAACGTTAGAATTTATCTTACACTGGTGGTTAGACATCGTTAGCTAAGCTTTTTTGGGCAATTTATTTTGAAAAGATAAGTTCACAATCAAAGTTTTACGCTCGTTTGTATACAGTATGCTACTTGAACACAAAACTAGGAACTTTAGGCTATGCTAACGGGTGTCCACTAAAAAATGAGAATGATTTCAATACTTTTCCATCAGAACAAAAACGGCCGCATAGAAATGTCACTTTAGATGAATGAATCGTTGCACTCTCCAGAAAATTTTCATACACTCTTATTTCACTCTAACATGTTCAGTCGTGTTCAGCATGCCGTCGAAACAGGAAGAACTGCGCGCGCGCGTTGTACAATTCTTTCAAGCGAACGAAGATCGTGGAAAAAAATACACGGTGGACCATTTTTGTCGTGAAAAAGTTCCGGTATCCACCGTATACCGTATCCTGGCATGCATGAGAGTAACCCGGAAGAAAGGTTGCGGCCGTCCAGCGAAAATAATGAATGAGAAAACGCTCCATGGTATGAGCTCCATGGTATACAAGGATAATTGGAAGGCCAAGAACACCAAGCAACTTACCAACAGGATCAATAGCTGCATCCGAAAAATCGATGTGGCTGCCGTCCAACGGTCATGTTCCAGCATAACGACTAAGCTGCGCCGCACGGCGGACCACGGACCATATGACAATATTCACTAAACTTAGTTTGAAGATTTAAGTTGACCCTTTTAATAAAATAAATCAGTTTGAACAAAACTTCACTGGTATTTTTTTTCCTGACCCATTCTTTTCGTTCTCATTATTTAGTGGACACCCGTTAGTAGAGTGTAAACAAACGACCATAAAACTTTGATCACTTACCTTTGTTTAAGCAGCATCCTGCATTTCGGTGAACCCACTCATCAAGCTGCAGGTCCAAATACCTTCGAGTTTGCCGATGCATTTAGCCAAACGAAACAAAAGTACATAAAAAAAGAACGACAGCTACGACGTTCACGCTCAAAACAGCCTCTCTTTCAATTGTAATACTGTCTCTTTTTTTTTTCTCACGGATGAGTTGCTAAATTTTCGTAAAAAGTTGTACAAATCATAAATTGAGTTGTTCCTCTTTTACAAAAATTGAGTAATTCTTCCGCGAGAAAATAAAGGGACAGTTATTCAAGCGAGAGAGAGGCTGTTTTGAGCGTGTAGTTTATTCGAGCCTAAGCTGACAGCGTTGCCATAATTATTTCAGATTTCCTTAACATTGTGTCAAAATAAATCTGATTCCATATTTATTTCAATTTATATATTTCTTATTTGGTTTGTCTTGGGCCTGCCCAGGTTGATTAAAAACCGGACTACACTAATAGTTCTCGAAGGTTGACCCATATCTCAACCTACGAGTACTATATAAATATTTTTTCATTATTTTCCACTGATTATGTGAATAATTTTTTTGGGTGTGGTAGTTGGAACACAAAACGTTTGACAGGCATTTGTTGATGTTTCAATGACGAAAAACTTGGTGGTGGTTTTTCTCGATTGATCGACGCATCTCGAAATTACGGATCATGGAACTTGAGGAAAGAAAATTAATTGTGCACAAACATCTAGAGAATCCTTCGTGTTCTGCCTCAAAAAAAGCAAAAGTTTTAGAATTCTCATTGTCAACGGTGTGTCTTGTAAGCAAACGTTACAAGGATAGAGCACAGCGCATCATAAAAGCAACACTAGGGACAAAGAACTGATGAGAAAAGTGTTGACGTACGTGAAAGGCAACCCAGGTGTCTCCATACGTCTCCATTTGGCAAAGATATACGATTCCAACTTTTCCACCATGCGTAACATCCTTTCAAGAGAAGGTTATAAGTCTTTTTGTGCCAGTAAACATCCGAATCGCTCCCTCAAACAAAATTTAGTGGCCAAAACGCGAGCACCATTACTAAACGAACGAGTTTTGACGAAATTTGATAGCTGCATTTTAATTGATGACGAAACATATGTCAAAATGGATTATAAACAAACCCCCGGACGAAAAATTTCCTGGTAACTGGTCGTGGGAATGTCTCTTACAGGTATAAATTTGTTTTGGTTGATAAGTGGCCAAGGTTTTCATCACATCTCGCACAATGACGTTGAAGGTTCATTCGGCCTCACAAGACCAACGTTATGTTTTGGCCGGATCTAACCAGGTGCCACTACTCTAAGGAGATACTAGCATGGTATGCTGCAAACTATATTAATTTTTTCGTCAAAGGGAATAATCCTCCGAATTGCCCTGAGCTCAGACCGATCGAAAAATATTGGGCAATTGTCAAGCGAAAACTTCCAAGATGCGGTAAAGAAGTGACAAATGCACAACAAATGTGTTTAAAGTGGAATAAGCTCGCCGGTACAATGTCACCAGCGACTTTGCAGATCATGATGGCATCGATTACAAGTAAAGTGCGTGTGCGACATTTCGTTGGTAAAATGTAACGGTAAAATGTAATAACTTGTTATATCGTTTGAAAGCTGAATAAATATCATTTTGTTTGACGTTTTGATCAACCGTGGAAGAAATCTGTAAGTCACCGACAAAATTGGCCTATCTGTAAAAAAGTTTTGTAGAGGATTTGAAGAAATTCGTTCGCGTTTACAAGTGAAAGCTTGGACAAAAATTCATGTTTTGTAATTTTTAGAAGTAAATTAGAGAATTTAAGTTAAATAGTTCTAGTTTTCCATTCCTTTTTTTTATTTTCCGTCGGCCTATTAGCTCACATGGTAAAATCACCGACGCCAGGAAGACGACTCCTCCACCACCTGGACCCTACCTTTCGACTCATGAATATGAGCCGGGACCAACGGCTTTACTTCCCTGCCGAAGGAAGACGTGACCAGATTTTTTACGCCTTAGAAAAACCACCGACATCGACTGGGATCGAACCCAGACCCACTGGGGTGCCAAGTAGCAGTCACGCTTACCCCTACATCACCGACACTGGCCTTTTCCTTGTTTACGTGTAAAACCAATGACTACATATAACTTTAATTGTGACAATTAAAATATTATAAGATTCATCACCATTCCATCCACAGCAATAATAAATAATAAATATTTAAGTTGACTTTAATGCTTGAATGGTGTGTGATGAATTTTAAAACAATCCCCGATTACTCTGCAGGAAATTTTGATTGAAGAATAATGACTGCTCGACAAAATCCATAATAAAAAAAGGTCTTTAGACCCACAGCTCTATGCCGATTTCCATTTACTTGGGTCCCAAAACCACCGAAAAACGTATTTTCTGCGATTGGCCTTTTTTTTAAAATGGCATCAACCATTGAAAGTTCGATATATTTTGAGAACCGCACAAATAACTGCCTCAGCTTAAATGTAAATGCTCCAAAAGCATAGTTCTCATATTTTTTAGCCTTTAATGAGCAACTGAAAAGCGTTTCAACCCGACTAGAAAAAGTTATAACCGTTTAAACGCAGCATATTTTGTCATAAAAACAGAAAAGTACAGTAAACTCTTCGATTAACGCGGATTCCGTTTAGGAGAGTCTCAAGTTTGTTTTATATATGGGGTTGGACCTTCTTGGTTTCATCATAGAATATCTCGTGATCCATCGCATATAGAAAGTTACTTTCTTGAGCAAAGTTGTTCAATAGATCAAGGCTTTTGAGATGATAAACATAAAAGTTCAAAATGATCTCACTACGTGGCGCTAGTGTGGATGTGATATAACTAAATATCCCGAATCTAGTCATCCTTGACATGTAGGAAGTAGGCGTCTTCGACAAATATGTTTGAGTGACTAAAGCCTTTTGGATAGTGTAAACATAAGTTAAGAATTCATCCATTACGTGGTGCAAGTGTACATGTGAAATTTTTGTATAACCTGTATCCTGATATCTAGATCACTTATGAATTTACTGTCTTGGGGTAAGTTATTCGGGTAACCATGACCTTCCAGACGGTCGACTTAATAGTTCAATATTACCTCACTACCTAGTCTACATAGAAAAACCCTAAATACCGTCGATCTCGAGATCCATGACATATTGCAAGATGGCGTCTTCGGCAAACAAGCAGAAAAGCTACTCAAAAGCTTCTGGGACAAATTCAGAGCAGTACCACATTACAAACTGAAAGTGTGCCAAGTGTAACGGATTACCTCACCGAGGGAGTAAGGTCTCCACATTATACAAATCAAAAAGAAATTAACAAAACCTAAATGCAAAGCTTCATATTTCACGTCCCAAAGAATGAGAGCTCCTCGATGGTTACGTTAAAGTTACTACACAATGAGCCCTAGGCTTTATATTTTACATATAACGATGGAATTTCCTTTTGTTATTATGTCGGTGGTTTGTTTGACAGAATGGGTCTTAAATACGAAGCAATTTAGACAGTCTATTCATTGATAGCAACATTTGGCAAACGACATTATTTTGTCGAATCTATGAGAGGAAATATAAAGAAAGTGCAGCCTTCACCATTATACTGCGAAAATTATCAGATGGCAAAATAATAGCAGGTCCTGAAAAAAGAAAGATGGTGGAAGATGTAATATTTGTAAAAAAGTCATTCACCGGTCTAAAAAGCAGCAAAGCTTAGCCTGACTGACTGCACGTATCGATGGTTGCTACTCCGTGATTGATCAGAATCAGTTAAATTGCACAATGAATCAACTGAATAGGGCTGGGAGTAACCGGCCATTCTCACTGTACACGTTTCAGTGACTCAATTTCTATGATAATCAATAACGGCGCCGACCACGTCCTTGCAATCAGGTTGGAATAGGGAAGGAAAGTTAGTGTGACCTTTGCTGTTTGGGGACCGTGTTTACCTCTGCATCCCCACAAAGGTCACAGGAAGGAGGTTTTTCTATGTTAGTAGGGTAGGGCTCGATGGATCAGGATTCACTTAGATAAGTGATTTGTCGGCTTTCTCATTGCGTTCCAATGCACGGCCAGCCGTTTTAACTCAGTTTTGAGTCATTTTTGACTCACTTTCGTCGAAAGTGGAGTCCCTCAAATTTGAGTGAATGTTAGTGGCAGTGACAAGTCGACAAATCAAATCCATCTCGACATCGACATCGACATCCATCTGATTTGAGTCGATGTTTTTGATTTGTCGACTTGCCAATGCCAGTAACATTTACTCAAATTTGAGAGACTTCACTTTTGACGAAAGTGAGTCAAAAACGGCTCAAAACTGAGTTGAAACGGATGACCGTGTGGCTATGTCAAAACATGTTCAAGTATTTTCAATACACAGTTCAATCAAACTATTAACGAAACAGAAGGTCGACGAATTAAATCTCTCAATGTTACTTAGGACCTCATGCATTATGCATGATGTTAAGCTTGATTTGATCATGTATATATAGTTCATAATAAGATGAGATTATATTTTATGTAGGTTCAAAATAAAGTTATACAGGTACAGAATGGCCTACAATTATCTGTTTCGCTCCACGTTTTTGAAAGCACTTATTTACCACCTCTCAATTGTTCTTTGCGGGGATCCACTAGTTTCCATTTTGGACTTGTGCTCACTTGATTTCACACTCAAAAACCCAAAAGTTGTAACCATTTTTTCAATCACGGACACGGCGTGATCCCAAGATACACAAGACTGACCAGAATCAATTTCAATGGTGTTTTTCTCCAATTTGGGAGCACTCCTAAAACATATTCAAAGCTATCGACTAACTTTTTACTCATGTACGCTGCAATCACTGGTGCCACAAAACAATAAATAATCAAAACAATAGATAAAGCGCTATGCCCGATACCAAATATTTTGAAACAAAGCATCGACACCATGGCGATACGGCTTATTATGGTAAATCTCACCTAAAAGCTAATAAAACTTTATTGTTCTTTTACTGAGCTCATTCGATCAGTCGCCCCACTGAACAATAGATCTTCGAAAAGATAATGTGTTATACTCGATAGCAAAAACGTGAGCAACAAAGTACCGTTACAACCGTTCACAACAAATGCTTGAAGCAGAGTCCATTCGCCGGTCCAGAAAGCAGCATGGAAAAACTTCAAGCAAATATGTGAAAACATAATGGCAAACCATAAAGCTGACAATTATCAGAAGATCGTCGAAAAATTAGTGAAATTTTTTTGAAGAGCGGAATACCATATGTTCTTGAAATGTATATTCTGGAATCCCATCTTGATAAATTCAAAAAAAAACATGAGATCATACATGGAGGAGCATGGGGAAAGATTTCACCAGGATGTCAAACTATTTGAAAGTCGTTACAACATACAATGCCATGCAGCCATGATGGGTGATTACATCTGGAATTTAATGACTAGCTTCTCGGAACCTCACCTAGAAGTCAATCAACTTTAACCTGTGTGACACTAAAGGGCGAACACGAAATTATTGCGACACATTCAACAGGGCATAACTTTTTTACCATTGGGTAAAAATCAACCAAATTTGGCACACTTTCTCATTGATGTTTATTGCGTACATGCTGTCAAACACGAAGTCGTGTTTTTCGATTCAATGAAAATGGAGGTGAACCAACGCGAGTCGAGAGAACAAATTCTTTCCAAACACCTGGAATTTCCTGACCTGTCACACCGGCAGTAGGGAAAAATGTTGAACATTCACCATTCAACCATCTCCAGAGTGTTGAAACGGTTCCAGGAGCGGTTGACGTTGGACCACGGCAAAGGAGCTGGAAGAAAACCGGGACCGGAGAACAAAAAGACGGAGGGAAAGGTGAAGCGGATGATTAAAGCAAATTCCAACGTCTCAAGCCGTGATTTGGCTAAAAAAGATCGGCATATCGCAGAGCTACGTCCAGAATGCAAAGAAGCGAGCTGGACTACATACATACAACGTACAGAACTTCCCAAATTATTAGAAATGTCATGATTTTCACTTACAAACGGAAAGACATTTTCCATTGTGGGGAATTTCAACCAGCAATGCGAAAACCATTTTAATTCATCCACCTTCCCTGCAGTGCTATGCAAAACTTCCCTTAAAGGCTTTGAAGAACTTCCCTGAAGTTCTCTGCTGAACTTCTCTGAAGTTCTCTGAAGAACTTCCTTAAGTTCTCTGAAGAATTTTTCTGAAGTTCTCTGAAGAACTTCCTTGAAGTTCTCTGAAGAATTTCCCTGAAGTTCTCTGAAGAATTTCCCTGAAGTTCTCTGAAGAACTTCCCCGAAGTTCTCTGAAGAACTTCCCTGAAGTTCTCTGCAGAACTTCCCTGAAGTTCCCTGCAGAACTTCCCAGAAGTTCTCTGCAGAACTTTCATGAACTTATCTGAAGAAAATCCTATACACAATCTAGATATCAGAATGCCAATTTGTGAAGAAAAATGCAAATCGCATGAGGTCAAAATACGATTTTCGGTGGCTTTGGTACCCAAACTAGCGAAAACTTTCATAGACCACTGGGTCTAAACATTTCTGTCGACCAGTGTAGTGTTTCTAGTACTTTTCTACTAGTTTTACGTGAACACTTCTTTCAACACTATTGTGCTGTCTTTTGTAGTTTTTGTTCGGGTGAGCACTACTTTTTGTTAACAGGTTTGATCTAACAATTTTCAAAAACTACACACACATAGAAAATTAGCTTGAAATAATACTTGAACCAACCAAAAAATCAATAATTATTTTATTAATTCTTTTTATGCCCCATATTGATTCTTTTTATGCAAACTAATTACATCATTTAAGCTTAAAAAACATTAATTGTATCTCTTGCCACAAGATCACTTATTTTCCATTTGTTAAATAATACATAATTTAAAAGTTTTTTTAGTCTTAAACCATTAAACAGCAATTTGAAATGTTAGAAATAAAAAGGTAAACAAATATGGAAGTTTAAATGTTTTGCAATGGGGGCAAATTTCCAGTGTGTTAAAAAATGAAATGTTTTTTTTTTATTGTTTAAAAAACACTCTGCAGCTCAGAACTTCTTTAAAATCCATTTTAAAAATACGAAGACGGGTCAACGGTTCTGTGACTTTTTGAATTTTCCACCTCTTAACTGAAAGGGCAACACTGCTCCTATCAACGGGCATCAACATCAACACCATTTTTAGCAGAAACCAGCGTGCTATGCGGGGGCGACTCTGGCGTAGTGGTGAACATCCATACCTCTCACGCCAACGTCACGAGTTCAAATCTCACCCGGACATGTTACGAAAGGAGGTTTGAGTGACTACTACGGGAGATGAACCAGCCCGAGGCTGAAAATCTTGATAATACAGAGAAAAGCGTGCTATGTGAAGATATGAAGAAAAAAAAATTATTTCGTGTGCTCATTAGGAATTATTGTTTACAGAAAAAAAAAAACGATCACTCGAATGAAGGCTAAGTTTGATAAATACTGTGCACCATCGATTGATGAAAATGTAATTTACTAACTTCATTATGGCTGTACAAGCGAGGAAGATGCCGAACGTTCAGGGCAGCCAGTTGAGGTCCCTACATCTAAACCTAATGATTTTGTTTCAATGCAACACATCAATTCGCTGTGTATTAGTTGATGAGAGAAAAATTGAAGTTCAAAAGTCCGATGGCTTACTAAAACAAACGATCAAGATTCGTAATCTAGATTTAAACCGTTGCCGTCAGCGTGACGGCTATGGATGGTAACCAATCAATCACTATATCAAGGAAATGTTCGCTCATCACCAAGAGTGGACAGTAATGTTTTTTAGAATGAAAGATATGAAGAGAAAGTGTTGATTGTTCCGTCAGTGTACCGCAGGTTGTGAAAATTGAGCGAAGGGCTTGGATAAAGGAGCTTAGAGAGCTTGGAATCCGCCATATTGACAGGCAAATAATGCGCGTAATGTAATCCGTCGAAAACCTTCGATATGAGACATACGAGACATTCTCAATCGAATTTTATCGAAATTCTATAAAAACAAGCTGTACTTTATTTTCGTTATAAGTGTATATGCACAGACAAAAAATCTTAAATTTTATTATTATGTAAACATCTTAGCATGTACATTTGTATTTACATGACGCACACTTGCATGAAACAGTTTTATCAGAGACGAACCTTTGCATACCTTATTATCGAAAGTGTATGAAATGTCCCAGAACTTTACACGATATGTAATGTCAAGTTGTAGGTTTTGTGACGCTCCATTAATGTCATGATATTGAGCAGAACTTTACACTAATTTTTGATCTGTGTGGTTATATGACTTTTTTTTTAAAGATCGCTGTGCTGTTATAGCTTTTACGCATTTTTTAAAATTGAGCTGAATTTTCATGGTGATGTAATTGTGCAGGTAAAATTTTATTTCATTCCACACGAAGCAGCAACTTGGAGAAAGTACACACTACCTAAATGTCATGTATATTTCAGTGCCCTGAGATCGACACATACAAGTATCTTTTAACACATAGGAATGAGTTGAAAGAGATGAGAAAGTAAATTCAAACAAACACACCTTTTCTCAGATTCCGTATGTATAGGTTTCATGAGACATCGTTTTGCTCGAACTCTCTGTTCACGTTTCATGACTTTTTACAAAGATGAATTACGTCTCGTGTAAAAATAAAAAAAATTAAGCGTGTGATTCTATCAAAGACGAGCTCTTGCATGCAATATTACCGGCAATGTGTGGAATTTTTCAGAACATTACACGATGAACGATGCATTACTTTATGTTTTGTGACGCGCCATTTATGTGCATTTGAACAGAAATTCACGCTACTTCTTCGAGCTGTGTACTTTTGAAAGTTGAATTAAGATCCATGAATATACATATAATTCAGCAACCTATTCTTGGTTTTAAATTTTTCAATTACATTTACATTTAATTACAAATATTCAAGAATCGTCCAATTAGTCTGAAGATTCATTTTTGGTGTTTTAAAATTGAAGAACCTAGCTCACTTTTTTGAGTTACACACAGATAAAAAGAAACATTTAATGTTCTGTGTTAAAGGGAATGCTAGAATTAGCACAAATAAATAGGATATTTCATGTAAATTCAAACCAGATAACGCCAGAATCTAGTCTGTTTAAGGGAAGATTACAAACATTCTTGTATGTCGCCTGAAAGATTGCTAAAATTTTGTTGTTTCTGCATCCTTTGGATTTGAATTAAACGAGGGGAAATTTTACGCGCTTGTTAAGATTCATTATTTTTTTCTGTGCAGCTCGAGATGTGAAGCTTACCCTGTCGTAATCCTCAAGATCTCACTCCGTATCCCGAACGATGCCGACTTCTAAAGCTTGTAGTACACTGTTTGTCCAATAGCCAAATATTTGTCATAGGCAGATAGGCATCTGACAAACATCTATGATATCTGTCAGCTGTCTAGCTGCCTATGTCAAATATTTGGCTATTGGACAAACAGTGTACTACAAGCTTAAGACTCGACACGCTGCACCATCGCCGAAATATTCTACAAGCTACTCTTATCGCAAAGTTAGTGAACGGTGAAATTGACGCACCTGCACTTCTGTCTTGCATCTCTACTTCTGACCAGATTTCATAGGACTTCTTACGGTTTTAATGAGCCCCTGACATCATGAGTTTGTACTTTTTCGTATTCGACTTTGGAGAACCTTCTAGACCTTTTTAAAATACACAGACAAAAAGAAACATTGATTTTTCTGCGTTATCTAATGCACATAAAGGGAACACTAGATTTGGCAGAAAATAATGGGATATTTCATGTAAATGCAAGCCAGATAACGCCTGAATCTAGCCTGTTGCATGAGAGATTGCAAACAACTCCGTTGTTTACGCCTCTTTGCCTTGGAATAAACGAAGGCAAATTTTACGCGCTTATTAAAATTTATTATTTTTTTCTGTGTAGAATAACTGCGTCAAGGCTGCTACAATCTAGGCTACAATTCAGGAATCCAATTTGAAAAAAGAAGAAGACACCGAGTTCTGATAAATCTGACAGCTACAATGTTAAAGTATAGGACGATACTTTTAAAATGCTTCTAGAAAATTCAAATGAAATTCTAATTAAAAGCGGTAAAACTTCTTAATGAAGACATTTTCAGCGAAATAAAATAAAAATTAAAATAGTGCTCCTAGTGTGGAGTATTAGATTTTTTATACATCATACTACAAACCGCTTTTAATTAGAATTTCATTTGAATTTTCTAGAAGCATTTTAAAAGTTTCGTCCTATACCTTAACATGGGAACTGTCAGATTTATCACAACTCGGTGTCTTATTCTGTTTTCAAGTTGGATTCCTCAATAGTTTTCATACATTCATGTAGGCTACGGTCAGATGAATTAAACAGAATTAAAAGTAGTGTGAATTTCTGTTCATTATTATGCTCATAAGGAGTGTATCGAAAAGTAGTTATAAACTTCCAAATAATAAAATAGGCATGAAAACATGGTTAAAATTAACATACTATTTCAGTTTATTATAGCTTAACATGTTTACAAAAGATCCAAACGGAAAAACTAGTCATCATGTTCATTTCTGTAGAATGCCCGTACCTTTGATTTGACACCTGCCATCAAATTCTGCACAGTGACCTTTGTGCACTTCCTGGATGCCGCTGCCCAATTTTTCTTAAAATCGGTCATGTTTTGGGACACTGTACCATCCTTCTTAAATATACGCTTGACTATTGCCCAATAGCGTTCGATCGGTCGCAACTGGGGACAGTTTGGTGGGTTGATGTCTTTTTCTACGAACTTGATGTTATTCTCCGTCAGCCACTGTAGAGTGGATTTGGCGTAATGTGCCGATGCCAAATCTGGCCAGAAGAGAGGAGGGGACTGGTGCTTTCTATACAATGGTAGCAACCTGTTCTTCAAACATTCCTTTTGATAAATCCTCAGCATTTATAGTTTCTTTGTATAGAAAATTGAAGAACGCAAGCCACATGTGCAAATAGCTTGCCAAATGAGCACCTTCTGACCGAATTTCTCCATCGCAACAGTCGTATCTGCGGTTGGCACACGTTCCCCAACAGATTTAGTATAAAACTGCGGCCCCGGTAGCGTTCTTGAATCTTCTTTAACGTATGTTTCGTCATCCATCAAAATGCACTGGTCGACATTGTCCAAAATGCAGCTGTACAGCTTTCGAGCCCTGGTTTTGGCACGAGACTTTTGTTCCGGAGTTTGTTTGGGCACTTTCTGCTTTTTGTACGTCTTCAAGTCATTCCTGCGCTTGATTCGTTGAATCATTCCGATGCTGGTCCTGAACTTCTTGGCTAGATCGCGAGTAGAGGCAGATTTGTTCCGTTGAATATAATCCACAACTTTTTGGTCCAAATCGAGGTTGCTGGAGCCGGGTTTCCGGCCACTTCTTGGTAAATCCTTGAGGGAGCACTCCTTACCAAACTTTTCGATGATGCGTTTTACACTTGCCGGGTGAACATTTACTCTTTTCGCAATCTGGTTGTAAGTAACACCTTTTCGGTGCACCAAGTGTGCAGAATTTTCTTTTAGTCTCAAATTCAATTCGCGACATTTTGAATACAACTTTATCAACGGAAATGAATGAACCGAATAATCATTTTTGACATGTAAACAAAGCAAATGGCGCTTACACGCTAAAAGTATATACAGTAGTTTATGCGTAATAACGCATCGAATGTTTATAACTACTTTTCGATACACTCTTTAAATGGAGCGTCACAAAATTTGCAAATCAACATTATAAATAGTGTAAAGCTGTGGGACATTCGATTCATTGTGGAAAATTTTGTATACCAAAGCTCATCTTTATTACAACTATTTGTACTAGTTGCTGCGTCGCTTCACCGATCTCGGAAAAAAAACCCCGTCAGTCTTGTATGAATCACACAACCTCGCTTCCAGTTCGCCCCTGCCCGAAAGTGCACTTAATCGACAAACCTTTTCCACATCCTCGCGCAACATCCAAATACGGTTGATATTTGGCCAAACCCCTCTCGAATATGTCTCGCACATGAGCGGACAGCCCCCAACTAGCGGTGCAATGGTGCTACCTAACGATGACGAGGACGCAACTACCAACAACAGCAAGCAACCCTGTCCACACAGGCACCGTTGCTGATGCTCACGATGATGCCGATGATGATTCCATCCACCAGAGAGAAGCCAGCAAGCCAACGGGATTGGGCCAGCGATAGCGCTCTGCGAGTGAACCGAGGGATGTGTACCCATCAATCATGGCTACATAAACAACAGAGCGAACGGAGAAACGCGCGCGCTTGCTGCCAGGCGATTGGGGATTTACGACCGAGGCGAGAAGGTTGCTTTATGTATTTCTCGTTTTTGCTGCCCGTCGTGTCTCGCAAATCGTGTGCTCATTTTATGAAATGTGTGTTGCCTTTTGCTCTTGTTTTTAGCAATGGTTTCTGCGAAAAGTTTGGTTGGTGGTTGTGATTCCTCCCCGTGAGAGCACTTCGGTGGTGTGTGTGTTTTATTTTACATAAAACGTCTATAAAGTGTAGAAAAACATAAGCGTCTCCCGTGCAGGAGGACAGCTGGAAATATGCAAAATCTTAAGTTAAGGGAAAAGATGCACTAGAGAATGCTTAAATTCCGAACGAACAGTTCAAAAGAATGGACACTCAGACTGCGATACTGCATAATTTCCAATAACTAGGAAGGCTGCGATATTTCATCCATTTAACCTCCCCGATGAACAGACACATACTTCATATTGCAGCAGTACATAAATCCGTCTTGTGTCCCCATTCGGTCCAAAAATTCCACCCAACCTCAACGAAAAGAATAAAACCCTTTGAAGAAAAGTCTCAAGAAAAGATGCGTAACGAGAGCTACTTTCTCCAGAACTGCAGCAGCCCCCTTCCAATTACGGATTACTAAATACGGTGGCAGTTTGCGCTGGGTTTCTAGCGTAGTCTGCTCCTCGTAAATCGTTAATCACGCCGGTCGGTCGGTCGATCGCGAAACGAGCCAAGAGATTTACGACCGAGTGTTTATTGGAGCACGCGGTGCTCGGAGAAGCTATGCCGGGTGTGCGTTTCTGTTTGCCACTTTCTTCCGTTTGGGCGGCCTGCCTGCGTGCCATAGGTTAGGTTATGGTTGGCGTTTGCTGGCCCCGAACCAGCGCGGAAGGATACATGGCCGCAAGTGAGTGTCGGTTCTTTCTTTTTTGGCCCATTTGTAGGTCAACGACTTGTTGATGGTGGAGGCCATCGGCACAGCTGATTTTGCGTGGGTAAGTTATGGCAAATGGTCGTGATTTAGATATTTGCAGGGAAACATCCATCGCCTAGAGCCATATGTGTATGTGTGTGGAGGAGACTTTTGACTTTGGTTGTTGGTGAGAGGATGCTGATAATCGGCCTGCCACTTACTTCCCATATGCGGAAGTTCTAGTGGGCATTTTATATAATAGAGATAGATTTCCTATGTTTGAGTCGTAGCTGGTGGTTTATAGTTTAAGATGTCCTTGTTTTACATGTGAGTACAGGGACGATTTAAGAATTGCAATATTTACATTTGTTCCAAACTGAGCTCAACCGTGCCCCGAGCTTCGAAGCTTCTTCAATACACTATAGCTTCCATTTACGAACCAAACCAGCGGTACGTAAATAGAACTTGTTCGTTAAAATCCAGCTTGTTATTGAGGATTTACTACTTAAAACAAATCAAATTTCTTCAAATTGCAATCGTTATTAAACTTGTTTTTTGTGATTTTGTAACAAAAGAGGTTTACATTTATATTAAGTAATAAGTTGTGCAGACTTCCAAAACGAGACGAGAAAATAAGACAAGCATTCCAGAAAATCGACAGAGTGGACATATAGACTGTTCCGATAATTATAAATAAAGGGCGAACACGAAATTATTGCGACACCGAAAATGTCATGCCAATTTTCTTATAATGTTTAGAATCAAACCAAAATGTTAGGGTAGTTTTATACATATATTTACTTCAAAAATCAAAAGAAAAGTTAATCGATGGAGCCTTGAGTGAGAAATTGAACGCATTTTCGCTTGAAGCCCTCCATCAAAGTCTTTACTGTGTCATCCGGTACCAGTTTCTCAGTTTTTTTTTTCCATTTTCTTAACATGTCCTTCTCGTCTTTAACTGTCTTCTTGCTCTTCCAAAGTTCCCGCTTGATCATTGCCCACGACTGCTCCACCGGGCGCAGCTCCGGACAGTTTGGCGGATTCATGGTCCGCTGGAACAAAATGGACAGAATTGGCCCTCATACCACTCCAGGACACTTTTGAGAATAGTGGCATGATGCCAAATCTGGCCAAAATAGCGGAGCTTCTGTCGTGCTGCTGCAAGAATAGCGAGCGCTTCTCGAGGTACTCGGATTTGTGAATTCGATGTACTGTGCCCTTTGTCACGAAAGGCTCACTCCTCAGTCCGCAAGAGCAGATGGCCTGCCAAATGAGATGTCTGGAGCGAACTTCGACACTTTCTTCTTCTTAAATTTGTCGTCCATATAGAACTTGCTCTTGACCGGACGCAAAACTCCAACATCGGAATTTGTTCCATCACACAGCAGCACATATTTTGTCAGCATCTTCTCGTGGAGCTTCCGTCGCCGAGTTTTAGCCGTCGATTGTTGTCGCTCATCGCGGTTGGGAAGTTCTGTACCTTGTATGTATGTAGTCACAGCTCTCTTCTTTGCATTCTGGACGTAGCTCTGCGACATGCCGATCTTTTAGCCAAATCACGGCCGAGACGTTGGGATTTGCTTAATCATCCATACACCTTTCCTCCGTCTTTTGTTCTCCGGTCCGGTTTCTTCCAGCTCCTTTGCCGTGGTCCAACGTCCAACCGCTTCCTGGACCACCAACACTTGGAGACGCGTGAATGGTGAATGTTCTTCATTTTCCCAACTTACCGGTGCGACAGGTCAGAATTCCAGGTGTTTGGAAGAATTTGTTCTCTCGACTCGCGTTGGTTCACTTACTCCATTTTCGTTGAATCGAAAAACACGACTTCGTGTTTGACAGCATGTAAACAATACACATACAATGGAGAAAGTGTGCAAAATTTGGTTGATTTTTGCCCAATGGTAAAGAAGTTATGCCCTGTTGAATGTGTCGCAATAATTTCGTGTTCGCCCTTTACACTGATGATTAACCGCCAATTCAAAATGCATGCGGTATTTTATCAACTTTTGGCTGCGTCCTGTGGTTTACATCCAAATTAAACTGATTTTGTTATTTTGTTCAATTTTTCCCACGAATGTTTGAAAATGCGTTGTCTTTCTACCGAGAAAAGAAAAAGGATTGTGTACAAACGGTGCACCATCATAACCCAGTGTCTCCACTAGCATTTTCTGTCTTGTCGTGATCTGTCTTAGACATATGCCAAGCCACCTGACAAGTTTTTCGATGCTGGGCGTGGCTCTAACAGATTTGTTAAGACATTTTATTAAATTTTAACAATTGCAGTACCGGTCGACCGATCTTTTGGGACCTAGAGCAATTATGGAGTCTCTAAAAACAATGTTATGGAATCGAAAACTAAAACAAGCATTACATTGGACTTTGTCATATATATTTAAAAAAATTTCTGCTTAAAAGTCTAACATTTCTGTCAAGAAATATGTTTGAACAGATCTGTCTTATCATCTAACATATGTGTCTCCACATGCCATATTCTTTGACAGTGACACAAATGTTTAGCCAGAAAATGCTAGTGGAGACACCGGGTAAGACTTGCGATCAGAAAACTGGCTAAGGAAGCAGGTGTGAACGTTGGAGCAGTTTAAACCGCATTACGGAAGTATCAACAACAGTGCTCTTTTGTAGATTCCCGAGCCGGTGTAGAAAACTCGGTCCCATTGACCCTAAAATCGATGGAAAGGTAAGGGACCTGCTGACCAGAAAATCAGGCTGTGTTATCATGGACGATGAAACCTACATAAAACTTTGCCGGGGCCATCGTTTGAAACCTCGTTATAGGGAAATAATGTTCCTGGATCAGTGAAACCCATTTACACCGAAATATTTGGCAAGAAGGTAATGATGTGTGCTGGCCATATGCGGATGTGGATAAATATCTCGTCAATTCATTACGACAGACACAATGAATGGTCAAATCTACGAGAAGGAATGTCTGCAAACGAGGTTGCTACCCTTGATCAAACAGCATAACAAGCTGTAATCAACAAGCTGATTGTAATCTTTTGGCGTGATCTTGCTTCCTGTCATTATTCTAAATATGCACTAGAGTGGTACAAAAGGAACGATGTAGTATTTGTACCAGAGAAGATGAATCCACCAAACTGCCCAAAGATTCGCCCTATTGAAACTTTCTAGGCTTTGACGAAGGCGAAGCTGAGAAAACACATGAAACCAGCGAATAGTGTTGAAAAATTTAAGAAATATTGACTAAAAGTGGTGAAAATGGTAGGAGAAAGCACTGTACAGAAGCTTATGAGTAGTGTTAAGGGAAAAATTAGAAAACTCGCCTACCCTACGAAAAATCAAGCAAATTGAAATGAAGCTGAAAAGAAAATATTGTTATTTTCTATGTTCGAGAATAAAATAACCAAAACTCACAGTATGGTCTCTTTTATTTGAAAAGAAAAGTGTACATATATTTTTCGGAACAGTCTTTACCGAAAATGTGTGTTTATGCTACAGTGAATGGATATTCTAGGTTTTTTAAGAACAACCTAGTGAAGAGATCTTCATATCTATAAGGGAAACCACCAATCGTCTTGTAGTTTATGGATACGATATGAAATCATGGAAGTTCAAACATCAAACCTGAAAAAAAATATACATGGGTATAATGTTGTTCTAGATTGTTCAACACTTCGGAGTGAGGTCTTTATATCTATAAACGAAACCACCAATCTCTGGTAGTTGAAGGGTACGCCATAATTACGTGGAAGTAACAAAATCTCAGCTGAACAAAAGTATTGAGATAAAAAGTTGACCTTGGATTTCCAAGAACTCTCTGGAACACAGATTTGATGTCTGCAAGCAAAACTACCAATATTTTGGAAGTTCATGTTATATGATTTCATAGAGCTCCAAAGAATCAAGCTTAAAGAATTATTGAAGTTTAACGCTGTACAACACATTCTGAGAGAAACATTTAATTTACTGCGTTATCTAATGCACATAAAGGGGATGCCAGATTTGGCAGCAATCAATGGGATGTTTCATATAAATTTAAGCCAGATATCGCTTGAATCTGGTCTGTTGTATGGAAGATTGCAAACACTGTTGTCTGGCGTATGAAAGACTGCAAACAATTTCGTTGGTTACGCCTGCTTTGATTAGGAATCAAAAGAGGAGAAATTTTACGAGCCCGAAGAATTTAAGAACTTTTTGAAGTTAGGTCTTCGCATGTGCAAGCAGAACCGATAATCGTTTAGAAGATGATGAGTACGATAATGATTTCATGTTGGTCCAAATACATAAGTTAAACCAAGTTTTGATGTAAAAAGTTGTTCTAGGTTATTCAAGAACACTTTGAAATAAAGTCCTTGATATCTTCATGCGGAACCATCAATCTTTGGGTAGTTTATGGGCATGGTATGAATTTATAGAGGTCCACCGATCCAAGATAAACCCAGATTTGAAATAAAAGGTGGCTCTATGTTATTCAAAAACTCTCTAGAATAAAAGTCTCCATATCTACCAGCAATACTACCAATATCTCAGCTGTTTAGGGATGCGATATGAACTCACTGGGTCGAAAGATCAGAGCTGAAAGAAGTATTGAAGTAAAATGTAATTTTTTTTTTTTAAAATAGTCCGTGCGTAGCGTAGTTTGCTACTCCGTTACCGATCAGAACTAGTGTAATTGCACAGAGAACCACATAGATGGAGCTTGGGAGTAGGATTTGCATCTTCAATGTACAAGTTCACTAATTCTATTTATAGATCAGTACCGGCGCCGGCCACGTCCTCACGGTCTTTGGGGAGGGGGGAAGGATGATTAGTTTGACAATCGTTGGTTAGAGACCGTGTTTACCTCTGCGTCTCCACAATTGTCAAGGGAAGGATAGTTTTGTGCTAGTGAGGCAGGATATTTTTAGATCATGGATTCACTGTGGTAAGTGATGCGATCAATGAAAGCGCAGTAGACTGCTTTTTATTTTAAATCTATTGAACTATTAAAGTAAAATGTTATTGTAGATTATCTTAGAATTCTTTGGATTTAGTTCTTTATATCAGCAAGCAAAACCACCAATCGTTTGGAAGTTATTGAGGGTTATTCCGAGAGTCGAAGTGCCGTTTGTCACTTGGTGAAGTGAGAAAAGTCACTTGCAGTGACGCGACTCTCCTGGGTAAATCAAATGGAGATTCACGTCACTGCAGGTGACTTTTCTCACTTCACCAAGTTACAAACGACTCTCAGAATAACCCTCAGTAAGTACGATATGTTTTCATATGACACCAAAGACATAAGCTGAAAGCAGTAATGAGGCAACTGGTTGTTCTAGGTTATTCAAGAACTCTCTGGAATAAAGGCTTTTATGATGATGATGCTTAATCTTAATTATCCAAGAACTCTTAAGAGATTAGGTCTATATATTTATAAGTGAAACTTTCAATTGCTCTTTTATATATTAATACGATATAAATTCATGAAAATTCAAGAATCATACATGAAACATGTATTGAGTTAAGAGATTATCCACGGTTATTCAGGAAGTCTTGAAATGTTAAAATATTATTAAATGGCTTCATATCTATTAATGAAACTACCAATCTTTCGGTAGTTTATCAGCATAATTGAAATTCACTCAGGTCAAAATATCATTTATGAAACAAAAATGGAATGGATATTTTTCGGTCAAACTAGAATTGTCTGAATATTATTTCATATATCACATATATACAAACAAATTCATCGATATTTTGATGGTAAATAGAAACGGTATGATTTCATGAACGTCCAAAACGCTAAGATGGATCATTGGTGCTTAATCAAACAAGGTAATGCAGTTACTTTCAGGAACGAAGATCCGTTATACTTATAAACAATTCAGATTCATGGTGGCTCATACGAGAACTCTCTGGAGTAAGAGTCTTTATATCTACAGTAGTACAGAGTTTATGAACCTCATTTAAGTGTTTTGACTAATATTATTGAAATTAGAAGAAAAATTAGTATTTTCCATTTAATTCCAACTACCTTTGCTTAACTTGACAGATACGCGTATTTCGTCTATAATGTGCAGACTTCTTCAGTATCTCGTACAATACTAAGTTATCGGTAGGTCTGTCTGTACATAGATATCCAAGAAAGCAGGTAGTTGGAATTAAATGGAAAATACTAAATTTTCTTCAAATTTCTAGTTACAGGTATTGCACTTAACAGCTCAAACCCTCTAGTATTTATTATTATTGGAATGTAGTTTGTTTAACCTTCCTTAAAAAGTCAAAAGAAAACCAAAAGTTGAACAGTCATAGGTTTTTAAACAATTTGGATTTCAAAATAAATGGGTTATGTAAACCATACTTCAAATTTCCGTCCATATTTTCATTCTCTAAATTGTTACTCCTATTAACTTCAAGATGGCCGCGAGTAATCGATTCTATCCTCCTAACTTTAGTTTTAAGTTAACTGATGTATAAAAAAACTCGGCTTCGTGAAGTTGAATTGATGGAGCATGTAAAAAAAAAGTTATTTCTAAAAATATAGGACAAAATTACTGAGGTGGATATACTTTTTATACATACTGTACAAGCGGTACCATCTTTTGATGGTTGATTGATACGATATAAAGTTCAAAGATCTATACTGACACATATATTGAATTGAAAAGTTGTTCTGGGTTATCCAAGAACTCTTTGGAGTAAAGATCATCTATTCAACACTCTATTTGAATCAAATCAGATCAATGTACTACCAAATACTAAGACCTCAACTCTGGGGAGATCGTAGGTGACAAAAAACATCAATGAAACCCATTATTTCATTAAACTTATATCTTTGAATCTTTAGGAATATGGATCAAATTTTTGGATGACAATGATTATAATTTCCACCCAATATTGTAATTTATTTCGATTTCTCAACTTCTAGGAATATTAACCGAATTCGGGTTGAGACATAAACATGAACCAGTGTTTAGGTCTCCTGAAAGATCCACAACCTCATCTACAAGATCTGCAATTTCCAATCAAATTTCCAGTAAAAAGGAAAGCTTTCCCATCACTTTTATGTATGTTCTGGATCTTCTGACGCTTGTGAATTATCACCAGCACCACTACATACATGGTTGTTATGATAACTGCCGTTGATTTTCACTGCATCGGGAAAGAGACGGCAACCTCTGATTCGAAAACTCCTAAAAGTTCATCTTCTTTAAACAACACATTTGGGTGGTTCCAAAAAGGACCATTTTGTTTTTTATTTTTCTAGTTTTTCTTCCGTTTTTTCCGGTCACAAAAGCCAAGTTTTACTTACTTGATTTTCATTTTGGGACGCTCTCTTCGAATACGGCGGGCCAGCTGAATAGACTTCTGTATGATGGTGTCGCGCTTTGCACAGAATGGAGAATGAGGGTTAGTCGGAAGTCACCATATGTTTTATAGACACTGACACGAGAACTATGGTAATGTGAATCATTCGTAGTATGGCTCAAATATGATTTCCGGTCCTGACCAATAGCTTTGTGCGTTAATTTTTTTATCGTTTTAGTTCGATTAAACATTTTAGTTCGATTAAACAATTTTTTTAAGCAGAAGAGATTCAGAGTAGATGTTCTAACTTTTAAATGGAATACTCATCGTTAAATTTTGGTGGACCACATAGGAAAAAAATTTGTTCTCCTCTCAAAACGTCACGCGGTCAATTTAAGAAATTTTATAACGGCGCTCCTATACAGGAATAGAAAAGAGAGAAATGAGTACTACGTCTAAAAACAACAACTGAGCTTTAATCTAATCTAACCAAACGCAGCCAGTATGAGAAAAAATGCTGGAACTAATTGGGTTAGATGGCGTCCATTTTTGTTGTTGTCAATATTGGTGCTTGCAGCATATCAAAAACATGACGAAAGCGTCGAAGTGGCCAGGCCTACTGCGTTGCATTAACTGCCAAGATGATTTTGTAAAATGAGTTGGATTCAAATGAATAGATTTCAACCACAACACATTTTGTGAATCTACAGGGGAGGAAGGATGCTTGGACATACCGAACCCTACGCTGCGAGTAATTCGAAGTTGAATCTAATAGACATGTTAAATACTGTGAAAGTTCTACTACAATAATAATAAAGTTTTGAACGATCTTACCAGTGTATCTTGTTTCCTAAGCTGCTGATACGGTTCCGCGAGAGTCGATCGTCGTGCAGGACAATACTGTTTTTCAGCATTCCATCCATCGCAGTCGAAACTTCCATCCTTCATTCCATTCCTAAAACTTTCAGTGGCCAACAACGACTGAAATTTTTTGACCGTTGCTTTTGCGAAATGATGATATCCAACCCAATATTTAACAAGCACAGGATTTTTCTCCGGAACGTCTACAACCGTGCATCGAGCCAAAAACGAGCCGGACTATCGGACTTACAAGAAGGTAGTGACTCAAATCGCGATGATAAACAAAATACGACGGCCAAAGCGCGATCCCGGAGGCTGTACACGACGATGCTGACGAAGTTTGACTGCGTGGTACTGGACGACGAAACCTACGTCAAAGCCGACTACAAGCAGCTTCCGGGACAGGAGTTTGCATACGGCAAAAGGAAGTGAAAGGTAGCAGATATTTTCGCCACACGAAACTGTCAAAGTTCGCAAAGAAATATCTGGTTTGGCAAGCCATCTGTACCTGTGGCTGATGTGCAGCATTTTCATAGCTTCCGGGACCGTCAACCAAGAACTTACGTGAAAGAGTGTTTGAATAAACGTCTGCTGCTCTTTCCTGAAGAAACACGGTTGTTCCGTACTGTTTTGCCGGATTTGGCATCCTGCTATTACGGTAAAGGCCATGGAGTGGTACGCCGCCAACAACGTGCAGGTGGTTCCCAAGGACAAGAACCCTCCCAACACGCCAGAGCTCCGCCCAATTGAGAACACACTGGGCTATTGTCAAGCGGAACCCAAAGAAGACCAAAACCTACAAGGACGAGCAGTCAGTTCAAGGCAAACTGGCTTTCTGCGCGCGAAGAAGGTGGACAAGGTGGCTGTACAAAATCTGATGGCAGGGTCAAGCGTAAGGCTCCGGCAATTCGATTTGGAAAAGCGGAAGCCTAACTGAATATTTTTCCTCTGCGACCACTAATTTGATTTATTGTAGTATATCCCGTATCCTTTGTTTAGTGCATGTCGATTAACTTCATCACAGAAATGATGAAGTATTCGGTGTTGTTACAGTGGCCATTGTCTGTTGTGTTGGCAATGAACTAAGTTTAATTTAAAGTTTCCGCTATTTAAAACCTTTGTGAGTGACAACACACTTCAAATGCGCGCCCCTTTATCAGTCAAAATCGGATTCATTGCAAACAAAACAAACACCGATACTGACTATACATCAGAACCCTAGTCCTAACCAACTCAAACTATAGAACATCAAATAGAAAATGAGAATTCACATAAATAAAGACTAACGCTGTTTTCCTTATTCCAGACTCATCCTCTGTGGGTCAATCCGAGTATTGTCGGTTTTTTTAAGACATAAAATGTAATAAGGACTATTATAAGTTCCTTAGATTACAAAAAAAACAAATATGATACCGTGTAACGCACCACGAAATGGTGATCTACCAGCGTTACGGGTCACACGTTTACCCTAATGGCACGTTAGAATCAATGCCACAATCAGGTATCAATTCATCTGAGCCTTCAAACTGGCCACGAAATCACTCGTGATCGACAGAATGTCAATGCCGGTGAAAAAAGACTCACCTGCCGTGCTAGCGATCACTACGCACGTAATTCCCACCGAAGTGTCTCCGTGAATTTTCACAATAGATTCGAATTCCAATAACGATGACTATTTAAACTCCGAGGCTTCCTCCTTATACACATTATAAAGAATTAATTTTATTCCATTGAACCATCTCTTTACAACTACTGCAAACCTGATTTGCATTCTTAAACAAAACATCCACTTTTTTTCTTTTACAATGTATTCATCTACCCTGCTCCACCATCCGGCACACGTTTTAGTTACAATAACAACTTTAATTCAACAAAATTTATCACGCACACGCACTACGCACGCACAGTGTTGTCAGCAACCAGCTGGCTAGGCAGTCGGTTGACCAAGCCAGTGGAAAATTTATAGCCAGCCGAATGGCGCAACCATAAGGAGCGAAATTTGTTTGGTCCAGTTGTCAGCCATTTTCAGGTTGACGAAACGTTTAGTAGTATTATGAGCCTATGCCGAAAATGCATTAACTAGCAACATTAGCATGATCAGTCACCAGTCATTATCATTAGCGTTAATGTGTCGCTTATATTGCTGGCTAATGCATTGTCTTGCAATATAAGCAAAGAGTGGCCAACAACGACTGAAATTTTTTGACCGTTGCTTTTGCGAAATGATGATATCCAACCCAATATTTAACAAGCACAGGATTTTCTCCGGAACATTTTCCACGTTTACCCTATTTTTTCCTCTGTTCGAGACATATACCACTGCGACCACTAATTTGATCTATTTTAGTATATTCCGTATCCTTTGTTTAGTGCATGTCGAGTTACTTCATCACTATTGAGAAATGATGAAGTATTCGGTGTTGTTACAGTGGTCATTGTCTGTTGTGTTGGCAATGAATCAAGTTTAATTTAAAGTTTCCGCTATTTAAACCCTTTGTGAGTGACAACACTCTTCAAAGGCGCGCCCCTTTATCAGTCAAAATCGGATTCATTGCAATCAAAACAAGTAATGACTCCGATACTGACTATACATCAGAACCCTAGTCCTAACCAATTCAAACTATAGAACATGAAATAGAAAATGAAAATTCACATAAGTAAAGACTAACCCTGTTTTCCTTATTCCAGACTCATCCTCTGTGGGTCAATCCGAGTATTGTCGGTTTTTATAAGACAATGTAATAAGGACTATTATAAGTTCCTTAGATTACAAAAAAAAACAAATATGATACCGTGTAACGCACCACGAAATGGTGATCTACCAGCGTTACGGGTCGCACGTTTACCCTAAGGGAACGTTCATTAATTACGTCACGCAAAAATTGACTTTTTATGACCCCCCCTCCCCCCCTTGTCACGTTTTTTGTATGGACCTTCAAATTTTTTTGTATGGATCGTCACGTTTTCTCAAATCCCCCCTCCCCTCCTACTGCGTGACATAATTAATGAACCTTCCCTAATGGCACGTTAGAATCAATGCCACAATCAGGTATCAATTCATCTGAGCCTTCAAACTGGCCACGAAATCACTCGTGATCGACAGAATGTCAATGCCGGTGAAAAAAGACTCACCTGCCGTGCTAGCGATCACTACGCACGTATTTCCCACCGAAGTGTCTCCGTGACTTTTCACAATGGATTCGAATTCCAATAACGATGACTATTTAAACTCCGAGGCTTCCTCCTTATACACATTATAAAGAATTAATTTTATTCCATTGAACCATCTCTTTACAGCTACTGCAAACCTGATTTGCATTCTTAAACAAAACATCCACTTTTTTTCTTTTACAATGTATTTATCTACCCTGCTTCAACATCCGGCACACGTTTTAGTTACAATAACAACAATAATTCAATACAAATAATCACACACACGCACTACGCACGCACAGTGTTGTCAGCAACCAGCTGGCTAGGCAGTCGGTTGACCAAGGCAGTGGAAAATTTATAGCCAGCCGAATGGCGCAACCATAAAGAGCGAAATTTGTTTTGTCCAGTTGTCAGCCATTTTCAGGTTGACGAAACGTTTAGTAGTATTATGAGCCTATGCCGAAAATGCATTAACTAGCAACATTATTTAGCATGATCAGTCACCAGTCATTATCATTAGCGTTAATGTGTCGCTTATATTGCTGGCTAATGCATTGTCTTGCAATATAAGCAAAGATGTGAATGGGACATACGATAGTTCCAGACATGGATAAACATGAGTATTTCAAACATGGACGATAGGTAATCTGTCATCCTTAGGACGAGCAATTAGATGTTTCCAACTTAAGAGTTTGGTTGATTGGAATTTATTTAACATACCTTTCCAATTTCATAAAATTTGGCATCAAGCGATAGCTAGAATTTTTTTTTGCTACTTTATTATAGAGACTTCCAGCCCTGAGCTGGTTCGCATGGCTTGGATATTTTATTGGTCTCTATATTACAAAAATATTCCAGTATTTCAAAGTTGGTCTGGATCAATGGCGTTGCCTATGACCTGTTGTATTTATAGCGTAGTGCAAATGTTGCTATTGGTGAAATTTTCAATGTAAATGTATGAGTTTGCAGATGTAAATTTTTGAAGTGACTCAGCCAACTACAAACCGACGGAAAAAAATCTGTGTAAAGTTAATTAGGTGTATGTAGGTAGTTCGTGAAATCCTCCGGTCCGCCCGTCTTAGAATCTTGCTATGAGGTACCAGGTGGGTCTCTACCAATCGCCTGTCGATCTGCCAAATTTTGGAGACGTCTGCATTGACTTCTCTCAAATTATCCGTCCACTCGACATTATGATTGGTTGGAGGGATTTTTGGAGATAATAAAAATCATTGGGTATGGTACCAAGTCTCCCCGGTTGGTGCTGAACCGATGAGTTTGGACATCAATAGAAGCATAAAGTTGCCAGAAGGTCATGAAATTGGTCTACGGACTCTCAATCCCTCATAATTGAAAATATATCAATAAAATCTTTGAAATGCCTCTCAAATATATAAAATTGGACGAAAAGTTGCAAAGATATAAACAAAATCATTTTCTGTTTTTGAATTGAAGGTGATCCTAAACTGTAGTAGATGACTTCAAGAACTGTTTTATTATGTTAAAATACATAGATAATTTTTTCAACAAATCAATATGGTGTTTGATTGGAATAAAATAAGGTTTTCAGTACTGCTCTAAGTCGACCAGGCAGACTTTAAGAAAATCTGTCATATTTATTTACTGTTATTTTTGAAAAATTTAAGGTGATGTTTTAGAATGATTTTTTACATAACACACTGGGTACTATATACACGAAGTAATAATCATTTTACCCCTTTCAAATAAGGTAAATAAATTGGAAGTAAAGTGACCCAGATTTGAAGAAATAAAAAAAAAATGTATTCAACAGTCTGACCCAAAACTTTTGACTGGGAGTGTATATTAGACATAACTAGCCTACAAGTCACAGTTCCTCAACAATACAACAATAACAAACAATACTTACCCATCGACCATTTTTGTTTATTCTCATGAATAACCTTCAACCAAAGAACAACGCCGGAGACACACGAAATGGATGCTGTTTCTTTCGATTGGAGTCCCCTCCCAGGGCAAATGAAAACAAGGGTGCATTTGAAATTTTTAACATATACATATTTTTATTTTGAGCTTTCCTTTTTTAAAATTTTTAAAAATTGCATTTAAATAATAATTGATTTTTTATATCTCGTATAATATATATTTATATCTATATTTATAGATTTTTTTTTTACCTTACTGCGTTCTTTTCTTCCCACTTTAATCTGTAGGTCATCATCATTCTTGCTGGTGATGATGCACTGTTGCCAGTTTTGCTTGAAAGATTTCCGTTATTTGCAGGTGTGTCTGTGGCGGAACTAAAACCTTACAAATCGATAACAAATTTGCGCACCCAACCGGTGCTGCCATTCTAAATCAGGGAAGTTTGATACAGTGGACAATAAACTGGTTGGTGGAAAAGAGACGATAGCTATTGTTTAATTTTGCCAATTAAATGGTTAATCGGAGGCGTACGCTACAGTCATTGCTACGTTCTGTTGATTTGAATCTATTTATTAGCTCTTCTCATGTTTATTCATGTTTTACAATTTGTGTTTTACTTTTGCTGTTATTCGATATCACTATAAATACACTGGTTTCTAATAACTTATGAATGTTTTCATTTTTACCAACTCGCTGATGGTTTGCTGCTTTAGTTTATTTGATTTTACGTGATGCGAACATGGATGCTGATCCACTTCCTATTGTTTTGCTCTCTTGAGTAGTTTGGTAGGTCTTTTCCAAAATACTGACTGCTAAGCCTAATATTCTATATTATCGGTCGAAATTTACAATTTTCCAATGTGACATCTCATGCTTCCGAATTATTTCATTTCCACTTTTTCTTTAATTATTACGTATACCATTTTAGTACTTGTAGTTCCAATCGACTTATCGTGATGACTGTTTTGTGTTTTACTTAATAGAGTTTCGTATCATTGATTTGATTTTCATGTTGTTTTTTTTCTTCCACGAGTATACCATTGTAGATGGATTTATTATATTTTTTTCCGTATACAACGTTTTCTCTCCTATGCTCGTATCTCATTCATGTTTCATTTTGTTTTTAAATAATACTATTTAAGGTTCTTAGATTTTTTTAGTTTTTACTGCAAAGAGAAGTTTTATTTTTAATAAATACGATTTTTGCGTGGCTTTTATTGTATAGTTATTTTCATTTACCCTACTTGTGGTATGTTTTTTTTATGTTAAGTCTAAAACTTTTCAAATTATGTACCCCTAGGCATGCAGGATTCGCAATTTAAGGTATTCTTAACCGTTCGTTTTTCAGCTTTCTTCTTTTGTTACTACGAGTAAGAAAGTGTTTTCAACTTCTAGTTCAATCAGTTATCTTAAGTCAGTATTTACAAGACATTTTTCGCTGTTCTACAACAGGGGGTGATACGATAAAATCTCTTTTTAACAGAATCAAACAAAAAAATAAGACAGTTTCTGAGTAGTTAACGCACTGTACAGAATCAAAAAGCAGTCAATTATTTAAAGAAAATCACAAGGACATGTCCGAAGAAGTATAGAACAACAAACAGAATACTAATGTAAAATTAAAAGAAAATTAACACATAATAAATGCAAATCTGGGAGCACTGGAAGTAAATGGTTCTCGATTCACCAATGAGTGAGGATCTTAAAAACAAAACCGCTCGTCAAATTTCTGCTTGTGTCACATATGAAGCTTTTGTTTTCGCGCTATTTTGATTTTCATTATGTTTTGTTTATACTGTGATTTTTTTTTTTAGTTTCGAAAGAGAAGCTCTTGCTTCACTTCCTATTTATAGGTATACTGAATTTTGGCACGCAAATGTGAGTATGTATGTAATACTTTTTTATTATTATTCGTAATTTTTAATGGGTCGGAACAAAATACCAGATTTCCTCAAATTGTATGATTTCTTTTAAGTTTTGTTTTCTCACCGTATACCGAAAGTTTCAACGTCGTATAATTTGTTACTGTGGCTTTTTTCTTCAGCTTATCGATTATTTCTTTTCCATTTGGGGTCAGAAGTGATATAATACTTATTTTTGTGTTCGAGTGTAAATTACGTATACCAAATTTTCGATTGAAATTGAATAATTTTAACGTATTTTGCTTCATGCAGAATGCTTCACAATGTTGTTTTCTAGCCAGAGCTCAATGTCTGTGTGTTTTTGTTTGTTTTGTTTATCGTATAGCTTGCGTGATGTTTGTTTCCTTCTGATGTTACTACTAAGAAAAGGTTTCGTAGAGTTTCTTTTAGTTGTCGTATGTGTTTAATGACTCGTATAGCTTGATTACTTTCGTTTTATTTCTAACAATAAAATTCAAGTTTTTGCCTTAAAAACTCAATAAAAATGACATTCTGTACAAAGTGTCCATGGCTTTGCTTTCTTAGTAGCATTTGCTTATTTACCATTTTGTATACCAAATTTGATAATTTTCTGAAGAACTAAACGTCAAATGTTTTACATTTTTTGTTCCTCTGGAGAGCTCGTTTTGTGTTTGGTTTTGTAGAAATGTGGTGTTCATGTTTTTTTTTACCCATTTCTTTTGCCAAATCATCCCGATATGTGAAGTCACACGTTCAATAAAAACTTTAGAAATCTTCAGATTTTTTTCAGCAGGTCTTCCCGAGTTGTCAGATGAGAGCACATTGAAGGACATTCGAGCGTGAACGAGAGCGATTAGTTACACATTGTTTATGGTATTAAACTTGCACCAAGAGAAACGACCAAATTCCGCGAGGTTTGTTCCATCATTCAAAGACCTCATGCAAACTCCATTTTGTTTTTTTTTCTTTTTTTCTGAAGCCAGCGAACGGCCTTCCGATGGCTGTCCGTCTATATTTTACCCTTTCCATCGCCCTCTCATCAACTGCACACACAGGTTTGCTATTCCGCTGACGTTGGTTTATTTTCTTGATTGATTTCATCTCTGCTCTCCTCACATAAAATAAAAAAAAATCAAAACTGCACTCTCTAACTGAACTCACACTTTTGCAAGTTGCGCTATGCTCTACTTCATATTCCCTCCTCAACTACTTCGCATGCCTAGCTTACATGTGTTGGAGTTTTCTCAACAAACACTTGGAGAGCGTATGCCGACGTGTATATAGAAAAGTCATTAAAGCGAGTGATTTAAAAGAAGCGGAAAAAAGATTCACCAACACTTCTAAAGAGTTCACGTCAGATTGCATATAGAAGAAGAAAAAAACCTGCTCCCGTCGGCTTTGCCGCTTCTGTTGTTGATCACCGCCGCTCGGTGGCAACCCTACCATCTGAACCACTCACCCTCTTCTCTTTTTCGTTTCTTCGTCGTTTACATTCCTTCAAGTGGTTATTGAACGCACCCATAGCAGAAATGGATACACACATAAATACGTTATTTACTGCTTCGTTTTCTTCGACCGTCTCTCTCTCTCTCTTTCTCGCTCACGCTCGAACAGTTTTCCTTCCCAGTTTTGCCTCATCATCTTCTTCGTTCCGACACCGTCCATCGTACGTACACAAAACATGCTCTCGCTCTATCGCGCTGGCCGTCCATCATCGTTTCGACAATTCAGCGGATTATATTTACATAAATACAGAACAACAGGAAAACGAAACAAACCTACCGGATTTGACCGAAAGCGTGTATGCAAACTTAGGAATGTCAGACGTATTTGGACGACAATTGCTTGGCCAGTTCGGTGTACTTGAGAAACTTTGAGTGCGGACTTTCGTCGTATCCCGACGGTGATTGCGCTGGGGGTGGACTCTTGGTCTGACCATTTCCACTGTTTCCACCTCCTCCACCGCCACTGCCACTGTTCGGCGGAATGGGAGTTCCACCACCGTCGGACCGATGTACACTGTCGCGACCGCCGGTCACTCCACTGCCGGTTGATTTCGGCGAAAGCGGAGAGCCCGGTTTCATCCCGGCTGGTCCTTTCGGATCGGGAATCACGTCATCGTTGACGAAGTGAGCCTTCGAAAGATGATGCCGGTAGGCTCCCTTCGAGGTGAATGTCGTATCGCAATAGGCACACTTGATCACCGATTCCTCCGACATTACCGCATCGTTGCAAGCCCAGCTGAAGGCCAGTATCGCACCAGGAGCGGTTCTACTTCCCGACGCATTTGTCGTTGCCGATAATAGCGCACTACTCGACCCTCCCCTCGCATTCGGAGTGTTCTCCGTTTTATCACAAAGCTTCTGCAAAGCAGCTAACGGATGGGCACTTGACTTTTTTCCCGTTCCGCCCGACTCACCACCGCCCATATTGTTAGCTCCGGTCAAACTGTCAAACATCGACGATAGAGCACCCAAACTGCTGCTCACACTTGAGTTCGACGCTTTCTTGCTGCCGCCGCCACCACCTCCACTGCCGCCTTCTGCCCCACCCGGAGTCGATCTCGAGGTAATGGAATGATGATCACTGATTGGACTAGCTGCTGGACTCAATGGAACACTTGCCGTTGTCTGTCGCGGACTCGGGGCAGGACTAGATGCCACACTGTTCCTTCTCCTCATCTCTTTCTCCGAATCCGATACATCTTCGTTTGATTTGCTCGGTGGTCGCATCGATCCTGGCTCCTCATCATCCTCTACTTCTTTTTTGATTTTTATTTTAGGTGGTTCATGCTTCACCGCTTCCTCCTCGTCGTCGCTGTGCATCTCCCGCTTGATATTCATCGACCCTTGCTCGTCACTGTTGTTGTGATCATCCATAAATTGCTTCTCCGGTGTTCCCCTAGGCGTCGAGTGACCCGGTGTATCAAACTTTTTCTCCGGTGTCAACGAATCCACCCGACTAGATCCCCGTTCCGAAATGGAACTCGACTCGCTTCCGCTTCGTTCCCGCCTTCCGAACTGCGCAACATACTGCTGCTGGTGATACGTTCTCAGCAAGTTCATCGTCTGTGGATCCACCAGCGGCTTCGTATAGTCAACGCTTTCATCGATTCCTAGCCGCTTCAGGATACTCGATCCCAGTGGGGTCGAGCTCTGACTGTTGTTGCCAAAATTGGTGTTTGGATTCCGCGAGCGTGTATCGAAGCTTTTCTCAATCAACTGCTCGATGGCGTTCAGGACTGACGGGGAAGAACTTTTACCTCCGTCCTTTTTATTCGACGCTGGCGAGGATAAATCTGCTGGCATGGGAGATTTTTGCAGAGAAAGCGGAGATGATAAATCATCTCCTACCGATTTCCTTCCATCCCGACTCGTTGGTGTTACGGGACTTATCGAATCCGGTGGGATGATCGTATTGGAGAGGAGGGCATTCTTGAGCTTTTCCCGTTGCTGCTGAGCCTGCAGCAACGCTGTTCCGTCGATGCATTGTCTGATATGATCAACGAACATGGTGGTTTCGATCTTCTCATTGCACTTTTCACAGGTGATTTTACCGGCCCCCAAATCCCGGATCGGCTTATTTGCCGCAGTGTTTGTCACTGGGCCTTCTCCGTTTTTGAAATCGTGCTGCGCTCGTTCCATCTCAAGTAGCTTACGAACCGGAAGGGACTTCTTCCGTTTTTCCCGCGTCTGACGACGTCGGCCACCGGTTTCTGTTATGGATCGCATTATGTGCTCCTTATAGTGGGCGTTCTTGACCATGTGATTGCTGAGTTCTTTTAGCGAGGAGAATGCTTGATCGCAAACTTTACAAGTAAGGACTGCACTAACGTGACTGTTGGCTTGCGCAGGTGGAGCATTAGGTGCACCTGGAGGAGCTGGTGCATTTCCTCCTCCACTGGGACCTGGAGGACCACCAGGCTTATCGTCCGTAGACTTCCAAGATATGATTTGTTCTTGAGAGATAATGTTGGTGTAGTGCTGCGTCTGCTGCATATGAGTAGTCATTTCAGCAAGAGTACGGAAGCTTTGACCGCACCACATACACTTTAAGATTTGTCGTGTCTGTTCAGCTCCTTTTCCAAGCCATACGTCCTGGCCGCGGACCAATTTCCGAGGAAGAGGCATAGTTTCCTTAATCAATAGGTTCAGTTCACTGGGTGATGGTTTGTTGGAAGCACTGCTACTCATATGGGAAGCGGACGAATTCGGTGGTTGTTGCTGGATCTGCTGCTGCTGCATTCCAGTGCCAGGAGGAACGTTGACTCCGCAGTGTTTAGTTTCTTTCATGTGAGTTGTCAAGGCAGCTAACGAAGGGAAGCTCTGCTTGCACCAAACACACTTGAGCACGTCCTTGGCCGAATCGGCCCCTTTGTTCAGCCAATGTGACTGCCAAGCACTGTGACGGCCACCGCCGGCGGTTCCTCCTCCGCCGCCTCCACCACCGCTGTTGTTGTTCGAAGGTCGGTAGATTTCATCCCCTCCCAAGCGACTCATTTCGGTCATCTTCTCTAAGGCTTTCGCGGCTTCATTGGTGACACCTTTGTGTTTGCCATTCCAATCGGTGTGATTGTTTTTGGGAGACATACTGGCAGCTGCAACAGCGGCCGCAAAGTATGGTAGTTGCGACCCAACCGGAGAACTCCAAGGACTCACCATTGACGGTTTGTATTCCAGAGAACGGGCATTTTTCCTCGGTGGAGGCGATTCGGAGTCATCACCGGATCGTTTCCGTGTGCTAACCGACAGATCCAGCGGACTATTGTCACCGGATTTCGCACTCAGATTGACGGCGTCACCCTCTTCGCAGTCGCTGTTGCCATCCTCGTCAGCCGTGCCGCTGTCGGATCGCTTTTTGCTGAAGTCCAACACGGCATCGTCGCCACTTTCGTCGGTTGGCGACGCCAGCGGAGGTAGTATCGGGGGTGAACCGTTCCGAGCGGCTGCCAGTCCAGCCAGCGGTGAACCCAGCAGCAGTCGGTTCTGTTGCGCCGCTACGGCTGCCACGTTCAGGTAGGCGGCCATGGCGGCTGAATGCTGAGGCAGGAGGGCGGCGGCGGCTGCTGGCGCTAGGGTGGGTGGAAGCGTGATCGAAACCGGGCTCACGTTGGCGCCCGAGTTCTGCCCGTCCCGGTCGCCCTCGGAGCGAATCGATTCGTCCGATGGGCAACGTCCACCGCCGGATGACTCCCTCGATTGGCATCTAGGGCTGGCCATTTCACTGTAAGGAGGGGGAGAAGAGAAGAGAAGGGGAATCGATTAGAATGGAGTTCAAACGGTAGTTGCCGGAAATGGACTGCAGTTATCAAGCATAATTTGATGATGTAAGGATATTAAATATGGGTTTTCATCAACAATAGCTAACCATACTTTTTAAAAGCGGACAAGCATCAATTTTTCAAACCTTTTATGTAAAAACCTTGTCAATAGGCATTGTGGATACAAGTCTTGATTAAGAATTTGGAAGCATACATTCAATATCCGAGATGTTCTATCATATTTTTTTTTTGTAAGACACACTTAGAAATCATGAATTTTACACGAGATGTAATTCATGTTTTTAAAAAGATTTCGTGTAAAATAATGTTTCCTGAAACTGACGAATACGCAATTCGACGAACGATGTATTTGATTGACTTTATTTTCTCGTCTCTGTCAACTCATTCTTATGTACTAAAGGACGTTTGCATGTTTCGGTCTCAAGGGACAAACATTTTCATAACATTTTCGAAGTGTGTATGTACGAAGAATTAGTTTGGATTTCAAAGGATTTTTTCATGATACACAGATAAAAAGAAACATTGAATTTTCTGCGTTTTTAGTGCACATAAAGGGAATGCTAGATTTGACAGAAAATAATAGGATATTTTATGTAAATTTAAGCAAGATAATTTTCGGAAAAAATTGAAGAGGTGAAAATGTTTTATTTTAATAGTTTTCTAGACATAAGACGACAATGGGTGCTGACAGAGCATCTCCCTACACATTCTTCTACTGTAGGCAAATCGTCTACTTTCATTGTCAGCATAAGATGTTTTTTTAATACCTTGTTTACACAGAAAAAAATAATTAATTTTAACAAGCGCGTAAAATTTCCGCTCGTTTAATTCCAAGCCAAAGGAGGCGTAAACAACGCAATTGGTTGTAGTCCTTGATGCGCCATACAATAATGTTTGCAATCTTTCATACAACAGGCTTGATTCAGGCGTTTTCTGGCGTACATTTACATAAAATAACCCATTATTTTCTGTCAAATCTAGCATTCCCTTTATGTGCACTAAAAACGCAGAAAATTCAATGTTTCTTTTTATCTGTGTATATCTGGTATACAAAAAGTGTATATCTGGTAAACAAAGAGCATGGTAAGCTATTTTTTTTTGTTTTCACCTAATCTCTACAACTTTTTCTATCACCACGTATTATTTTTATGTTTTGACGATTGTTTGGAATTGGTGTTGGAATTGGAATCACATTTTGGAAATAAATTCATCCACAATACTCCTTCTCTTTGTCTGCCAACGATGACAGCTGGTGGTCACATTCTCGGTGCTTCCGATCCCCTGGATAGCATCGAGTGTGGCGCACAGTGGCTTAGAATCTAAAGGGGCATCCCCATTAATTTTCGACGGGGCGCAGTCAACAGATTACCCTCTTCTCAAACGAGTTTTGATATAAATATTTTATTCTGCTTATCACTATTTCAAATTAGTTCAAAGTTTTAAACACATAGAATCTGTACATGCAAGACATTCAGTTGTAGCCTCATGGTGTTCCGTTTGTAATCTTTTAACTAGAATATATAAAATTTTTTTTTTATTTGGTAGATTTTTCGCGTGACAAAAAAAACAGAAGCCATTAAAGAAGGGTTGCAAACACAATGCAAAGTAGAAGATGAAAGAAAAAACGTTAAAAAACAGCACCAGAGATGCCAAATATGAGGGCATGACTGGAAATTACCATACTTTTCCTATTCAGTGCAGAACGACGATACACAAATTTACTAGAATTAACGTTTTATTTACAAACATTATCAACAGTTTTTCAAACTTTTAATATTAGTTTTGAATGTCGGCAATTAAGTTGAAATTTGGTAGAACATTAAATGAATTGTCCAAATTGAGGTTTCATAAATAAATGAAAATGAAAATTTAACGTTTTAAATCAAAACCTATTTTTCAACAATCCGGCCGACGTCGAAATTTTGCAAGGTTGTAGCGGTAATTCTGAATTTAATTTTGTTTTTTCTAATGATAAATTGCTTCATATGCCGAAGTTGTATTCTGGCTAACAAATTATTTAAAAAATTGAAGAATTGACAAGACAAGACTCGAAAAATATCCAAACTTCTAGGCGGTTTAATTTGCTTTTTCCGAACACTAAGTGATAAATGTAAAGCTTGTCTGAATTTAGATTTTGTATCGTTTTGTATCGTTTTCTCAACATTTATTAACCTCAAGTATGTCCTTTTACACTTTAGTAATAATAGATCTAAATTCCACGTCCAAACTTTCTGACCTTTGACTTGACTCCTGCTGCTCTCCTCTTGTTTGGTTATATTTTGTCCACTTCTGCTTGACGTTTTGAACCGATTTTGACTCTTCTTCTATTTTCCAACAATCAGCTTTCTTTATTGCCCAAAATGTGTCGATCGGTCGGAGCTCTGTACAGTTTGATGTCACGTACCACAATGACATTTTTTTCCTCTTACCATTTTTTCACCACTGGTGAGTAGTGGCAACATGCCAAATTGGAGCGGAACAAGGTGTTTTAAAAATGCTGCTTTAGAATTTTCAATACAGGTATACCTCGATAGTACGTACATCAACTTTCTGACTTCAAATCGAAATTGCATAAATACTACTGGTTGTATCGAAAATTTAATACAACCAAAAGACAGAGCAAAAGATTGCTCTTTCTTTTGGTTACATATGTTTTCAGATACAAACAGTAGTTTTTATGCAATTGCGATTTGAAGTGCGAATGTTGACGTACGTACTATCGAGGTATACCTTTATACATGTTTGAATGCACTTATTAATGTATATTTCACTGTTTATATCCCGGTGAAATGATCGGTTGGCAGGTTTACCGCATGCACAGGTGGCGAGCTATTTTTTCGCAAATGTTTATTTCTTCTGTTCTTTAAACTTAGACTCTAGGCTTCTTCTGTCCTTCTAAGTGAAGATTTTATAACCAGGGATTTGTGAAAAGTCAGCCTTCACGTATGTTTCATCATTTTGTACGATGCAACCTGTATGTTTTGTTACCAATGAACCATATAGCTTTCGTATCCGACTTTTCGCCTTTTCAAGCCTCTTATTCTGCTTTGATTTTTTTTCAAGCTCTTTATTTGCGAGAAAATTTCTATAAATTCCAGATAAGAGCCGAACCAGCCGAAAGTATCCCCAATAAAGATATCCAATCCAATCCGTCTGCAACTTACAGACTTATACAGTGATACTTTAGATGTTAATTTGAAAAAGTTTTTCAGTTTTTGTTTGTTTTTTTTCTTAAGGTGAAACTTATGAAACTTGTAAAAAACTTGAAACATAAGCGCTGTTAACGTCACGACTTACGGTTTTGTTTTATCTCATGCAAGTCATGATTATAAATTTAGATTCATTTTCATAAAATAATCATCTGCCGTCATCGCTCTTAAGTTAAGGCATTCAGTTGTTGTTTTGAAATAACTTGAAAAATTTAGAATCATGATATCACAAAAAGTGCATAACAAAAAACCAATAGGAAAAAATATATTATTATGTTTAGTATTTAAATAAATTTTAATTTAAAGATAAATGAATAAAAGTTTAATGTCGTTGTGTTATAAAACCATTATTTTTCTTACATTGCCAAGTTTAAGGAGCTTTGATTACACTAGTTAACAACATTTTTAAACTCGATAAGATGATGATCATTACCAATGTTAATAGGGTAGGGAACGACTTAAGCACCCCGGGACCCTGTTCCAAGCACGGGGTAAACGTTAACCTACAACGCTCATTTTTTGTAGTATGGTGCCTTACTACATGGAGCACCATACTGCAAAAAAATGAGCGTTGTAGGTTAACGTTTACCCCGTGCTTGGAATAGGGTCTTGGGGTGCTTAAGCCGTTTCCTACCCTACTGTGCTGAATTCAATGCCGTGATCAGAACAAAATAAAGTTGAGACATTTTTGAGATATACAAAAATTTTGATTTTTTGGATTTTGAACAAAAGTATATTTACAAATTTGTCAATATTTTTGGATCCAGTGTACCAATTTTAAATAATTTTTTTCATGAAAATGAAGCAAAATAAACTTGGTATCGTTCACTTAAACATCATGTCCAGATTAAAAAAAAACAATTTTGGAACTATTCATAATATTGCATATTTTCAATTTTTCTGCAAATTTTCCATAAAAATCTCGTTTTAATCAACAATTTTAATAAGATAACACGATTCCAAAATTCATACCGTAATTGGATCTCCAAGAGTCGCCGACTGGTTTTGTAAAAATATAGTTGCCACAGGCATAACGAAACTTTTGTGGATCGGGAGGCATCCCCGGCGTAGTGGTTAACATCTAAACCTTTCACGCCGAAGTCACGAGATCGAATCTCACCATCGGATAAGTTACGAAGATACTCAAAAGGTATTCAAGTGACTACAACCAGCCAAGGCCTAAAAGTGTCGATAATAAAGGAATAAAAAACCCTTTTGACAGTTCTCAATTCTGAAAAAAGGTATTCTTTTTTGCTGTTAGTTTTATAGGCAAGCAGAATGTTGAATAATTTCACTTTTTATAGTTAAATTTATGGTAAATTAAAATGGAAAGAATTCACACAACGTAGGGTAAAAAGTAGATTTATCACATATAATATATTCGAAACGCCGAGTAATAAAGTATTAAACTTAAAACGCCTTTTAAAGCAAGGAAAGTTCCAATAAAGTATTTGAATTGGTGAATCTTGTGGTGCCGAGTTTTCGCCGATAGTGATCGGCCGTTAGCGTCCGAATCACCCGTGTGTGACCCCAACCCCTGTCGGAGATCACGATCTTGCCCTATCACCTTTTGTGGATCATTTTTACACTTTTTTCACGTTTTTTCGAACACATCGTTTAGCAATGTTGAAGAAAGCAACTGTCTTATTAAGTTGATTGCGTTAGGTTCTCACCAAGCGGTCTCACAAACATACATTGTTGAAAAAGTACTATTTTATTTTGCGTGACAGCTGACAAACAAACTTAAGTTGAAAACAAACTAAACGCAATGTTATTAGTGTTTCTATATTCATGTTGGTGAGAATGTATGTGTGCATAAATATGTGGATGTATGTGTGTGCGTTATATATCTTGTCTTTTCAATACCATTTATACCTTGGATTTCCATGATTTTACGAATATACTCATTACTTTGACAATTTTCAACCGATATCATCCATTAAAGGCTCATTTTCAGTTTTTAATGGGCTCCAAGATCTAATTATGGCTTGAGTTTTTGAATCATGTAATCTCCTTAAAAATGTTGATTAAACGAGATTTTCAGAAAAATTAAAAAAAAATGCAATGAAGTTATTAATAACTCCAAAATTAATTTTTAAATCAAGACATTATGTTTAATTAAACGCAGCAAATTTATTCAGTTTCATTATTATTCAAATCGGTGCAGTGGATCCAAAGATATTGACATTTGAGTAATCGTTCTTTCATCCAAAATTCGATAAATCCATATTATTGTTTATTTCAAACGCAGCCCCACATTTTTTTTTCTGAGCGGCATTGAATTCAGCGCAGGATTTTGTATATTTTATTTTGGAAACTAGTGTTATTTTTCTTTAAATTTGGGATTTTATTTTGGTTTTTGAATAAACAACTCATTATCATTCACTAAAACAATAAAAATTGATAATTAGTGCAGTTATTTAAAACTTGTGTTCAAAATAATATTTCTTATACATTTCTATGTTGGTCACTCTTATGAAAAAAAAAAAATGGATCAAGTATTTACCAACAAGGAACAAGCCTACAATCGGATAACTATATTTTTCGTATTTTTAATGGAATAGCTGATTCACTGGAATTTAAACTCTGGTAAATTTCGAATTTGTAGAAATTTATAATTTGTTTATAATTTATAAGAAAATTATAATTTGTTTATAATTTGGAACCCAATATGTAAGAATCCTAGATCAAAATAAGGTGTTAGGCTCGAGAGGAACAAGGCCCATTCTAAAACTTTGTAAGGTGCCCTAAAACAGATTTTGCAGATATCGCGGCACATTTTGCAATCAGGACAGTAAAAAAACTGTGCCGGCCTTTTTTAATAGTTCTTTTTAAGACTTTTTAAACTTTCCATGCAGAATTTCCTAAAAATAACCTGTTCCACACACTGACGTGATGAATTTGTCACGGTCTTGGGCGAAAATAAGTAAACAATTTATCTATATCTGAATGGGATAAGGGCATTTCGAAATATTCCAGGGCTATTGGATCGAGATGGGACCAAGCGAAATATTTGCAATGCTACATCTGTTTGAAAAAAGTTGTTTGCTTGATGACTAACGTTCGTTTCGCACCGGTAATCACCCGAGTTCGAAGTTGAAGCAGAATTTATAACCCAAAGAGAGCATTTGAAATACAGTGTACTGATCAATATAAAACTGATCAACGACCAAACATGCCTGACAATTGATGCTAATATTACAGTTTTTGTAATCAAAAATAGATAAAAAATCAAAAAAAGCTAGAAAGCATAAAAGCTCTTTTCTATGTATGTGAGTGCGAGTGACTGGTTGCACACGGATTGATCACACAGATTGTATTTGCCACACAATCATGCTTATGTAAAAATGGTACCTGGCATCGAAAGCTCTCAATGAATACCAGTGCAATTGCATTTAGAACACTAAGTTGAGAGTAAGAGCAATAAGTGTATTGTGAAAGCAATAAGCTTGAATTGCTAAAATAGATGTTATTTTCTGCACATAAATAGAATGCCAGACTTAGCATAAATCCATGGGATATTTCTTACAAATTTAAGCTAGATAACACCTGTATCTATGTAGAAGGAGATGTTCGCTCATCACCATGAGGCACCAAGAGTGAACATTAATGTTTTTGGCTAGAATGAAAGATGTGAAGAGAAAGTCTTGAAAGTTCCGTGTGCGGCAGGCCGGAAATAGAACAGATGTTTTTTATTAGGAAAATTGAGTGAAAGGGCATGTATCCAGTGGTCCTCGAACCATGGACGTCAATTTTTGCCTAACATTTAGGTTGTAGGATGGCCCAAGTCCGCCACTGCAACAGGCTTGAGTGATCTCAGTCGTTGCGAATCAAAACAAACCCAAAAAAGGAGAGTTCTACTCCCATGTGCGCATCAATAAACAGAGCGCACACAATAGATCGCTAGAATAACTAAACAAGCCACAGTGGTACATGAGCGTCTTCCAAACCGGACATTTTTGCCTGTTGAAGTGGCGGACTTAGTCCGTGCTTCGACCTACCCCGCAGTGGGATGTTAGGCAAAAATGGACGTCTTTGGTTAGAGTACCACTGTACACATGCCCTTTTCGCTCAATTTCCTAAACATCTGTTCTATTTCCAAGCCTGCCGCACACTGACGGAACAACCTAAACTTTCGCTTCATATCTTTTATTCTAGCCAAAAACATTAATGTTCACTCTTGGTGCCTCATGGTGATGAGCGAACATCTCCTTCTACATCATAATCGTTACTCCACGCACGGAGAATACATAACATAACAATTAATGTATGTAAAAACCTGTATCTAGTTTGTTGTATGGAAGAATGTTAGTGATTTCGTTGTTTACGCTTGCTTTGGTTTTCAACTAAATATGAGGAAATGTTACGCTACTGTTAAAATTTATTATTGTTTTCTGTGAATTCACAAATAATGTGGGAAATTCTGTTTTGCAAGAGGATTATAGAATAAATCAAGTGAACTTATGGTTTTGGAGTGTATCGAAAAGTAGTTTTAAATCTGTGATATGTAATTGAGCTTAAAGTTGTTTTTATTACTTAAGCATGTATTCATATTACGCCTTGTTTACCCACATAACAGCCTATTTTGGTTTGATTCTTTTCATTATGACAGAGTTTTGCAAAATTTCGCTGATTAAACACTTGTTGTACTGAAAAGTTTGAAACGTAAAATCAGACCGCCAAAAAAAGGTCGAAGTGCACCCACCAAGTGTAAAACGATGTCGAAAGATAACGGATGAAGTCAACCTACCGAACTGTCCCTAACTGTGACCGATAGTGGCCCACAGCATGTCAGAATTCAAGAAAAACTGGTCAGCAGCGTCCAGGAAGTACACAAAAACCATTGCAAAGAGCTTGACGGACGATATAAAGGCTAAAGTACGATAATATTACTGAAAGCAATCTGATTATTTAGTTGATATTTCCTTTTAAGTTATAATTAAATACATTGCCCTGAAAATTTCCGAATTAGGTATTTCAAGTTTAATTTAAACTTTTGAATGTTTATAATTTAAATTCGAAGCACTCCTCAGTTCGGTAGGTACTGAGAAGATATTTGACTATTTTTGTGGATTGGGCAAAGTGCTCCCAATCACATGCTCGTATCTAATACACAGCTGTGGATATCCGTGAGCTGCCTTCAGATATGAATTTCCAATTTCCGATTTACTGCAGTAACTTTAGACGAGTAAACTTGATTTTTGAGTTAGAGAAATCATTCGAATGCCAAGAAATTTCATAGTTATCCTAAAATTCCCAATTCACAACTCCCCGAAGTTTTCCCCTTCAATAGTGATTCTGATCCTTCAAAAAACTCTTCCCTCTTCTTCCATTCGAATTGTGGCAAACTAAATTTCCGATAGCAACTCGTGATCCAAGGTTTAAAGCCGCCCACTGACACATGTGCTGCGCATTCCACCATCCCCAAGCCCCCTTGATTCAAATTAATCTGTTATCAAACCTATTGAATTCAATTATGGAACCGTTTAGCGAATGAAAAATAAGAAAGGAACGCACAGATACAGACTGGTTCGATCGAAATCGATCCTCACTGCACAGTATGCATATTGGCTAATAACCTCTGCACGTGTTAGTCCTTGTGTGTGTGTATGTGCCTTTGTGTGTATAAGCAATTAAGCCTCGACTGAGGCGATCGCGCATGATCCGTCGGCATTCGTTACTCCAGTCGATAAATCAATCGCGCTTATCTCCTCCAACATGTTTTATGTTTTAAGACCAATTGATGCCTCTCTGATCGCTCTGGAGTGTATCTACGTGCATCCTACGGCTAGGGTAAGCCGCGTGTTGTCGACACCTGGCTGTGGTAAACGTTGAGATCCCATCGAATTTAGTCCGTTGTCAATCTAGGACGAAAATGTGCACTAGTCCATAATAAACACGTTACCCTAATCATACAAAAACACAATTTCGTTTCGTCGACGGTCGCCAGGGAGGGGCTTGGGATCTCGATTCTGTGAGTGTGTAGGTACATCAAAAGTCAGACTAAAAGTAAGCTTTGACGCTCAGTGTGGGACCTTTGTCTTTCCTGCCCCGGCCGAGCAGCAGCGTTCTGGAAATTAATCTCCTCTTAACTGACAAAATTTAATTTATTGGTTTTTCTCCTTTCTCCGCGCCTGGAAGAGCTGTTTGCTCTTTTACATTCCTCTTTTTGAAATATATCTTTTCTATCGCTGTGGAACCGAAATTGAATTCCAGAGTATCACTCCTAAAAGGCATGCAGCTAAAAACCCCCGAACAGGAAATCATCAGCAGATGACAGAGCGCGGGCCCAGTCGCACCAGAAGAAAGGAATAAAAAAGAACGAGAATCTTCAAATTTCTCATAAATTGTAATTTATGACTTTTCCATTTCTGAACTCATTGGTCCCATTTTTGATTCGCTTGGGATGCTGGATGGTGTCGCTCTTGGGCCCGGGTAGGGTTGGGATGAAGAGAAACTAGTCCCACACTTGACGATTGACGAGGTCGACTCGGTCGGTCGGTCCGGCAAAGGCGAGGAAAGACGACAACCGATTACCATCGATGTCCAAGCGAACGATCGTGTGTTGCAGAGCAGGAGAGGCGTGGCCAGTTGCTCAGGCAAGAAGAAACTGTCCTTTTTTGATTTACATGTCTCAGAGTGGCTCTCGCTCGGATATACATATACATCAAGAAGGACGTGGTGGTGGAAGGTGCGGAGGATTGAAAAAAATAAATCTATGATTAATGACGGACCACTCACATGTCATCTCTTGGTGTTCTTGGTGGCATGGTGGACGAAAACCTGTCTCGTAAATGTGCTGCGATCGTTTTCGAGTGGAAGAAAAGGAAGGGGCTTGTCTTTTCTGGTCCCTCCGCCGTCGACAATTTTCGATGATGTAGGCAGAACAGTTTCAGTTGTGTTTGGTATGGAATGGGAGGATGTGGGATTGAGAGCATCCCATTCCGAATCGAGCCGAGGGCCCCCGCAGCTTACGCACATCATTATTTGTGAAAATTGTAGATAAATTTTAAAATTTATTTCTGAACCATCATAAATATGATTTATTCGATAATAATTCTGGTATCGCGCTAGCAGTCGAACAACATTTTGACTCGACTCGACTGACTACACACACTGACCGGGCAAAGGGAACAGGGGGGAAAAATGGCGTACATCTACGGGTGTTTCTGTGTTTTAATGTTTTCCTAGATCCGGCGTTTCGAAACGAAATCAACTCTGACAACACGCATCATCATCATCATCGGTGCCATCATTGTTATGATGGAGTAGACTCGTGTTGATCCGCATCGCGAAACGAACCGATACAGGCACTATGTGGCAATGATGATCTATGCTTTATGGCTGTCAAACCTCCCACCACCCTATTCTCTGCCTAATAGCGATGGCGTTGGTGGTGGATGGATGGTCCGTAGATGGATGGTGCGCTTCAACGCACATGATGAACACCCGTTTGGCACATATCATATCATCACGAACCAAAACCAAAAGCCAGAGAGACAGAATGAGAGATAGAGAGAGAGAGAGAGAGAGAGAGAGAGAGAGAGAACAGACGAGCGAACCGGTGGAGACGGAGAGATCGAAGGCCCATCCGTCTCGTTGTCGGCGGTGAGGCTGTTCTTCGGGGCTGCGTTATTTCGCTATGATAATAATAATAAACTCGTAATAAAACAATAACTGTAAATCAAGCCGAATTGACAATGACAGAATTATCCAATAACATCTAACTATACACACAACTATAAATCAATTTTCATTCAGTTATTTTAACATTTTCGTAGATTATTCTCTGCGAAGCTGGCGAGGGTGGAGATGCGGCGATGGTGTCAGATCGGATATTGAATGCATGCGACTGTGCGCGTGGAGGGCATAATGATGCCGAAGGTGGTGAAGGTTAAAGGCCTTTTTTTTGTTGGGTTGTTTGAGTTTATTATCTGCCAGCTGGAGTCGAGGTAAATTTCGAGATGGATGGAGTAAGTCAACTAAATGGAATCTTTCCATCATGGAAGATTTGTGGAACTAAGAATGGAAAACCTGTTGAACGGAATGCTAAACTAGCAGTATTTGGGGAGTAATAATTGTACAAAAATAAATCTAAAAGCATATAAATATAGAGGTTTGAAAATCGTGTGAATCAGAACATATCTTATTAGGAATAAACAGATTTCGTGTGCCGAGAATCCTCGTTTTTTGAAACAAAGGGTGTTTCGATCAAAATTTGGTCGACTTAAACTTGTCGCATTTCCTTTCATCGTGCATTAAACCAATTAGCAAACCCCTCATTTTGAAGATGTGTGCGTGTATCACAGGGCTGGTAGCGGATTTATGGTTAAATAATAGTGACTTTAGTGACTAAAATAATAAAAATTGTGACCAACTAGTGACCAAATAGTGACTAAAAAGTTATTTCCAAATTTTGGTATTTTATTTATCTCTTATACATATGATGTATAAGTACAGTAAAAATGAACTAAGTAATCACTCCTGTTTGCAAAAATGCATAAAACTGCGGCGCAGTATGAGCTTCGGGGTTTTTTTTTTGTAAAAAAGCCTGTAATCAAACTACTTTTTTTTCTCCACGGCCTGGATCCGCAAAAATTATTCAAAAATGACGTCCACTCTTTAGGGGGGGAGGGGTTTCAAATTTGTGACAATATGTGACAGGGGGGGGGGTTATAAAAATGTGACATCCAACAATTTTGCATTTGGTAATCTAAATTTATCTCGCGTTAATACGAAAACAAAGGCGTCGAAAAGTTTGAGTGTACGGTAGATAAATTACACATTTACTTGGTTGTGTGAAGGCAAAAAGATTATTTACTTTTGTCATACATGTTCTTATCGTCAATGAGCACGAACCGCACGAGCTGTGCTTCATTCTGAAACCTACGTCGAAGTTAGATTTTGTTGAAAATCCTATTGTGTTCATTTTTGGGAACGAGAATCCTATTGTGAAGAACTTTTCAAATAAAAAATCAGCACCTTGGAAACGGTAGCTTTGAAATCGATAGATACACTGAAGGTTTTTTAAGCCAACAGACCTTCTGTTGCGAATGGAGGGATTTTTAAAAATGTTCCAAAAATACCACCAGATGAATGAACTCCAACCTTTCAGTTCTTCACAAGCTCCTCCGGATTCGGACAAAAAAAGTTCCCTCTTATTTTGCATGTCCTAAATAGGATGCAATTTCCAAAGAATTGGATATTATTAATTCCGAGATTTCCAGCCTGCTGATTAGAGAGCGAAATGACATGCTTTCGGGTATACAGAAAAAGACGCTGTCTGACCTGATCAACCGCAGGAAAGCGCTAAATATGGCCCTAGAGAAGTAGAAATCAAATCAGCAACGTCAAAAGACAAGCAGATTGAACCGAAAGAAGATTCTTGAGGAAGAATTTGAAACAAACGCTCATCTTACCAAGCGTCTCAAGATGCGGCCTGATACAGGACGACCTCCGATAGAGAGTAACCAAGCATATAGACTGTTCCAGAAGGTATGAGCACACTGTCAAAATACGAACAAGGCATGTTTATTTTTAGTTTCAATAATTTTATTTGTGTTTCATATGATATTTTACTCTCGTTTAATCAAAATAATGTTATTAATCATAGCCAAGACTCTAACTTTTCCTCGAACATGACCCATTCTGTACTGCACAGTGGTACTTCCCACCATTTTGACCACTTTTGGTCAATCTTTTTAATTTTTGGATGTCGTCCGCTGGTTTTATGAATTTTCGAAGCTTTGCTTTGGATAAAGTCCAAAAAGTCTCGATTGGCGAGTTCGGAGGATTCATGTCCTTCGGCACGAAACATACATTTTGACTTTTGTACCATTCTAAAGTGTCCTTTGCGTAATGACATTACGCCAAATCCGGCAAAACACTACTTGACCTTCGTGCTGCCTGATCATCGGCAATAATGGCTTCTGGAGACATTCCTTAACGTATTTCTGAGTGTTCATCGTCTCCGTTGTGATGTACGGACTAGATGTTTTACCACACTCGCATATTGTCTGCCAAACTATAACCTTCTTACTGAATTTTTCGGTAAAAATTGCCTTCTCCGTTTCGGGGATGTCTTTGTCTTCGCTGACAGTATAGAGTTGTGGTCCGGGAAGCGTTTTGTAATCTAGTTTCACATACGTTTCATCGTCCATTGTTATACACCCAGTATTTCTGCACAATAACGAATCGTAGAGTTTGCGGGCCCGTGGTTTCACGGACGCGGCCTGTTTTGGGTTCCTTTTGGTTTTTTCTGCTTCTGGTATGTTTTTAGCCCAAGTCTTTCTTTGGCACGCATGACGTTACTCGATGAGGTCCCTAGTTTTTTCTCAACATCCCGAACGGAAGTCACTAGTTTTCGCTTGTAGGCATCCCTGATCTTTTAATCGATATCCGGACTAACAGGACCGGATTTCTGACCAATCTTCGGCGCATCTTCAAACGTACACTGTTCTCTATATTTTCGAATCGCAGATCGTACCGCTCCGACGTTTACACCCCCCTTGGCAATTTTCTCACGGAGATCCGCTCACAGTGACAAGTAAGACAAAACTGAGCACTTTTTTGATGCTACGTCATTCAGAAATGTGCAAACAAAAGACGCAGCCAAAACATGTTGAAATATTTCATTATATTCAAAATGACCTTTAAAATAAGGTGTGCTTATACTTTCTGGAACAGTCGTTAGTTGCTGGGCAGAGAGGTGACGTTAAGAATTTGGAGTAACATGAAATGGACTTTTTTATAGCAACAACAGCATTGTTAAAAATAAATACGTACGCGAACAAACTTTTCAGTTAGCATTTTCTATTTTTAAAGTAACAAAAATATCATAAATCTTGAAATCTTTTGATTTTGTAGAATATGGGACAGTGCTTAAGGATGGGGAGATTGCGGTCAGGAAGAACCTGCTACTTTAAAAAGTGTATAACTAAGGAATCGACTAGTGCTTGAAATTTTCTTGGCAATAAGAAGTATGATCTAGATTAAGTGTTGCACACAATTTCAACGTTGGGAGAAACGGTCGGGAACTTTGAATAAAGCACCATCCTTTGCGAAAAAAAAATTAATCAATTCATCATCAACAAGAAATTTTGATTCCAGTCCTGTATGGAAGTTTCAAAATAGGGTATTCTCTCTTTTTTGAGGTATGAAAAAATTTATGAAATTTTTTACAATTTTGCTAATTGTGATTTAAAAAACTAATTCGAGAACTGATCGTCTTAGGAAAACATTCTTGTGGTGGAAAGTGCTTTAAATTATCTCAGCAAGCTGAAAAATTATGCAATGGCAATTTTTTACACAAAAGTTTCTAGGGCTCAGGAAAATCGAAAAATAACATCGTCTATACCAAAATTGCCCACAAAATTGAAATATTGATTTCTTGAAACCTATGTCAAAGTGGGATCATTTCAGTAGAATTTCCCAGACTGTTCAAGGTAAATCTTGAAAATCCTCGATGTATTTCAAAAACAAAAACTCACCGCTTTCACATTTGTATTCATGATTCCATTTCTTTTCCACTTTCTGATCATATTCTCTTTCGGAATTATGAGTAATTTCAAGATTTTTCAGAACTTTTTTCTACGAATCATGATGTTTTGCGCTACAAGAAAAATTATGTATATTTCCATATAATTTTCTATATTTCGAGAATGGATAAACATCCAATATTGATATATCAAAATTTTCAATCGTATAAAAGTTGGTTTGAATGTTTTCGACATACAAACGATGTACAAACATATATTATGTTGTGTAAAATATCTTTCCAGACCTTTTTTTTCTGTTGATTAGAAAATTTCAAGCACTTTTTACAACTCAATTTATGTTTTACAAAGTTTGCACTGCAAACTTAAATTATTCACCTAAGCTGAACTGCCATCAGTCACTGATGTTTAAACCAGATTTTGCCCGATTATGGGGTAACTTTTGCTCAAAAATCTGTTACTTATGCACAAAAGTGAGGAAAAAAACCGGTTTCCATATTAGACCCGGGGTTATCTCATAGATGTGTAAGTGCATTATAGAGTGTGGTTCATGAGTTATGAATTTTTAAAGTAAGTATTATTGGAAAAACTAAAAATGTTACTCCTCGCACAGAGTATAAACAACAATCAATATGCAACTAGCGATTTGAAATTGGTTCACTGTTGTAGAACCCTTGGTCCGAAGTACACCTTGAAGCCTGCACCTTGCTATACTTATTTGCGCCATTGTTTTGATTTGCTGTGTTATTTTGACAGAATATTTGAGAGTGTGTTCATGCGAGTTCATTATTAGGGCGCATTATTGAGCTTGGGACCGAGCTTGGGACCGATGTTCTAGTACTGACTGAGCCAAGAAAAAAATCGTATTTGTATGGGACCTACTGGTCTTAGAGTTAGTCTATGGTATAAATAACATAACAATTAATGTATGTAAAAATGTTATAAACTGAACTAAAACTCCCCATTTATTAAATTTTGTCTATTTTAATCTAGTTAATTCGATGGTTGTAATGATGTTAATGTAAACCACTCATACCGATGTGATCTGAGAGAAAGCTACGAATCAGCATATATTAATAAAGCTTTGTTTTTGTATCTTCAAAAACTATCGCACCTTTAATATTTATCAAGAGTAATAAAAATATACAATAAACATTATTAATTGAATAGGCATTTCTGAATTAGAATCAGTCAAGTTTTTTTCTGCTTTTCAACTAAGATTATTTTCAAATTCAAAACTGCCGTGTTTCTTAAATGAGTGCAGTTTAAAAAATAATATATATATAAAAACTACGTTTTTTGCAGAAGAAAACATGTCATACGATAAGTCCATCTGTTACGAATATCTTGATTTATCTCTGCCAGTTATTTCAAAAACACACTTCACCTATCCGTGGACAGAAGAACTATACACATGTAATTATGTAAATGATTCAATTTGAACTAAAATACACGTTATTATTGAAATCGACAAAACCAATATGCATATATTCTTTTTTCAGAAGTGTGACATCCAAGGGGGGGGGTAATCATATTTGTGACAAAGTGTGACAGAGGGGGAGGGGGTCTAAAAACCTGAAATTTGATGGACGTCATTTTTGAATCACCCCATACACCAAATTTCAAATGTAATGCAAATGAACTGTAGATCAGAGACCAATTTTAGCAGGCCATATGCACTTGTGGTGAACGAAGTGAAGGGCATAAAAGCACCAGAAACGGTGCGATTTTAAAAACTGAGTGCCTTCAAAATCGGCTTATGCCGTACCTGAAACGATGGTTCAGGCTCTGTTGGAGGGCGTCAAGCGCAAATTTCGAGCGTTGCATTGTATTTTTTTAAGTTGTTACAAAGTTATATAGTACTCTTATAATCGTCATCAAAAAGTTGGACCCTATGAAACTTCTTAATGTGGTGCACAGATAAAAAGTAACATTGAATTTTCTGCGTTATCTAATTCAAATAAAGGAAATGCTAGATTTGGCAGAAAATAATATCCCATGGATGTAAATATAAGCCAGATAACACCTGAATCTAGCCTGTTGTATGAAAGATTCCAAACATTGATGTATGGCGCATGAAACATTGCAAACAGTTTCGTTGTTTACGCCTGTTTTGGCTTGGAATAAAACGAAAGAAAATTTGACGCGTTTGTTAAAAAAAAATGTCTGTGTATGTTGTTTTCATAACATTGTACATGAAAAAAAAACTTTGATAAAATTTTAATGGAACGCATATAAGGTTCAATTGAATGCAGTGGGTCGCATTTCGAAAATCAACATTCATCTTTTCATTGATTTCAAACCAGCTTATGATACAATCTATTAAGACCAGCTATGGCAGATTATGCAAGAAAATGGATTTCCGGAAAAACTGACGCGATTGGTCAAAGCAACGATGGATCGAGTGATGTGTGTCGTCAGAGTATCTGGGACATTCTTGAGTCCCTTCGAATCTCGGAGAGGGTTTGTTGTTTACCATTGAATTGGAGGGTGTGATTCGAAGAGCTATCTACGGCCACGAAACATGGAAATTACAAGTAGTTATCTACGGCCACGAAACATGGAAATTGCTAGTGGAGAACCAACGCAACCCTTGGTGTCTTTGAACAGAAGATGCTGCGTATGATCTACGGTGGAGTGCAGATGGAAGACAGAACGTGGAGGAGGCAAAAAACCACGAATTGTATCAGTTGCAGGAGAACTTCCCATCGTACACATCGCAAAAACCGGTCCACTACTACGATGGGCTGGGCATGTCGTAAGAATGTCAATCGACAGCCCAGTTAAAATGATTCTCGAAAACGAACCGACGGGTACCTGTGGACCCTCCGCAGACAACGAGGTTGGCGAGGTACAGCCATGGACCGAATACAATGGAGATTCTGTGGTACAGCAGAGGCCAAACCGGCCTTGGTATGATTGGTCAGGTAAGTATTTCGAAAATCCAAATCTTTCGCATCGTGCCATAGCAAGGACGATAGGAAAGTAGTTGTAGGATTCAGGCGCAAATCAAAAGTTTCTGTCCGGGATATTGCAAAAAACGCTAAATTTGATGAAAAGTTTGGTGCAACAGGTCAAACATCGAGCTGGACTACGTACGTTCCAAGCACAGAAAGCAGCCAATCTTAATGATCACGCGGCAGCAAACCACGGGCATGCATCCCTAGTAGCACACTTATTACAAAACAGTTAAAGTGACTGCTTTGTGACTCAAATAAGTCACAATCAAGCTGCCGCAACCATTATTTTGACCGTTTTGTACTGCTTGAGATGGTGCAAATGCAAATGCTAACGATTAAATCATGTTGCGCTACCTAAAAACACCCGTCAGATGATTCCAGGTCATCAGTTCTGCACTGCAAGAGACAAGTTCGATGACCCAGAGCACCAATGGAAGCAACACATCTTTAAAATAGCCGAGAAATTCATGGATTGGCAAGCAAGATTTGTCCGTTCATGATGCAAACTGCTCCATTCATGACGACTTCAACCACGAATGTCCAAGTGAACGTAAAGGAATGTCTACAAAAACGTCTTCTTCCGTTGCTAAGCTCACACAAGATTCTGTCATTTTTTTGGCCTGATTTGGCGTCATACCACCACTCAAAACAGGTGCAAGGAAAATTAGGTCAGCTTTGTACCCAAGGACATCAATCCTCAAAACACCCCAGAGTTGAACCAATCGAAAAATATTGGGCCATCGTGAAGCAGGAATTACACAAACATTCTAAGACAGTCAAAACAGATCAACAATTGAAGAAAGCATGGGTTAATTTACAAAAACTACTAAGACGGTTCACAGTGGTTTCTAATGTTGTATACACAACTGATTGAGGGTCTTAAGAGAATAGTAAGGATATTTAGATTTAAAGCGCAAGTGGTATAAAGTGAAATTGACAGAACTTAGCAAAGATGTTTTATTTGATAATACGAATATTTCAAAACAGTTGGTTAAAATATGAATGTTTGGCAAATCGTTTTGTGTGTTGCAACGTTAACAACCTTTATGGAACTTATCAGCAGTTACTAGCAGTAAAGAACCGTTAAAAGACTCGATAGCCTATTTAATAATCGAAAACATGTTTCGATAACTCTAATTAATGTATTTTCCCTGTTAGGCGAATACTATGCAACACTATAATCCACATACTTTCGTTTACAATGATTTGTTTCAAGTTCAAGAATATGTCGTATACTATCGATTTCAAGTATATATATAGATAAATCGCACGTAGAATCAAATCTTTGCCCCCTACATTCCAATACTATGGTTTTTACGAAATCACTATCCGAAATGCCATTACATGGCTTCACCTCTGCACTCGCATTGAAAAAAAAAACACCCGAAATGCAATTCCTCTTAATTGTAGTCACCACAGCGGCAAAAATAAAATTAAAACCATTCACTTAACGGCAAATGTGTGTGTATGTGGGGTTGGTTCATCCCTTCCCCTAACCGGCCAATTAGTAAGTGGGGTGGTTGCTGATGACCGCTCGCGAAAACAAAGTGCAGTGCAGTGGGTGTAGTTAGTGATGGAAATTCATTCGAGTTGAAAGTACTTCACGGGCAACGGTGGCGTGGGAGTCTCGCACATCCGTCTGGTGCCATTCAATTTCATTTGATTTGAAGTTTGAAACCCGTTCAAAATTTGCTGGATCGATCCCAGATGCTTTGAACAGATAGATTGACACCGGACTGTCGCTGGCAGTGTTCTGCGGTGGTCAGTTTTTCCAGTGAGCGAATGGCGCGCGGATGTCATTAAAATGAGTTATGACTTGCGACAGAATTGACATTTGTCACATGCGTCAGGCAAGTTGTTGCGAGTCGTCCGAGTCTCACAATCAGAATCGGCTGACTGGTCTGCACTAATTGGAAAGCCAGAACTCGGGGAATAAAGGCCATAGTAGTACATACATTCGGGTAGGGGACCGGGTGAAGCGAAAATAAATATGATGAAATGAGGAAGGATTGTTCGGTGCTGGAGCAGCCCAGTAGTGGAAACTAAGTCAAGAATACTCGACTAATAAATAACGGTTGGAGGCAAATAAATTATACTTCTTATTTTTTCTTCCCTCCCGGCTTCTCGCCACAATACTGCAGGCGACGGGACTTTGTTGTTCGGCTTCTCCCGCCTGGCCTAGGAAAGCATCTCTAGCTGAATGATTTCCAGCATATTCGATATATGAGGGCACATGTTGCAGCAGGTATCGACTTCAAGAACGTTTTCGGCCTATTTTCTCGGAAAGTGGCAATGTTGCGTCACCGGTGACACACCGGCCAAAGGACCTTGGAACGAGTCTACGGCTAATGGGACACATTTGTTCGATCCGGAGGAGAAAGAGTCAGACTGTGAGGGGTCGTTGGTTCTTGCTTTCTTATGTTCTTGAGAGAGTGTGTTTTTTTTGCTTCGGGTGGGCCATAATTCAAATTCGACATAATTGCTAGTGACGGTTGATTGAGTTATGGCTTCCTTTCTCGACAGGCTGGTTTCCTGACCGACGTGGGGCTTGAGAACTGTTGAAAATTTGACTGCTTTTTTGACGGAATAATGGGTCAGTAGGAACGTTTTGATGGTGCTAGTTTTGAGGGAAGTAAATTTGATAGCAGACTGTTTCGAACTTTGTTGACGAGAAATCGCATATACCTGCAAAAACAAAAAATGGAAATTTAGTCTGAAAGCTTTTATTATACAATAACTTTCCTCCATTAATTATTTCTCGCTGATGAAAAACTCATAAAACATAGGAAGAAATCCAGTTCCAGTATTTTTCCAGTACTTTTAATAAACTAAGTGATAATCAAAAGTTTATTTTGAATATTATCGGTCTCAATACATTTACCGTTTACATGAGTTTCGAACAATTATGTTCTGTCTTCAAAATGACATATTCTTGAACTTGTAACTCGAAATCAGTCATCCCAAAATATAATTCACTTGATTACTGCCAACCACATTGGAAGTAACAACAACAACACAATATTTACTTCGAATCTCAGTGTTTGCTTTGATTAAAACAAAAATGTTATCGGTTCAAAATTCGAATTAAAATAGGATTGCTTTGATTTAATAAAGTTGATTTGAATTTCATCCATCATAATCATTGGAAAATATCCTCCAGAAATTCACTCAAACTATCATTTGATTTGGTAGTGGAAAATGATTCACAAAATCAAGTGAAACTTAGATGTTTATGCTGATATCAAGTATACTCTATATCACGTAATATAGGTTGTAGTGCGAATGGGGTGTAAAGCTGATTTGAATATTCACCCAAATAGAAAATCTCATAATCAGTGGAAAATATCCTCAAGAAATTCACTTAACCTTCATGTGATTTAGTACCAGTAACAGTACCCATTAGTGACGTTGTAAACATGATTTAAAACTAGTATCAGTTTAGTGATAGCTAAGAGATTTTTTTTTCATTGTAGAAAAACAATTGTGTTGAACATTTCTCTTCTCCAAGTCTGTTTACTGTGCAAGATTTACATCTACAAGAGTAGAAACATGTACATGCCTTTGATGATACCGTTGCGTAAATTCTTTCGAAACATTTTGTCAGCCGTACACGGAATTTGTCGTCCAAGAAGACGCTGCCGTAAATGACTCGGAAGGAGCCACGTTTGAGAATTTTCGAATAGTTCGAATTTCTAGAATTGTCTTTTTGTTAGTGAGTGTTACGTTTGCAAGTTTAATACGGCGTTTTGTAATTTCTTCAGTCTGTTGTAGTTCAGTCTGTGAAGTGTGCCATTTATGTGCTATGAGAGTCACCCAAAGCAGTTTCCTCGAACTTTTTTTTAAAGAAGTTATTGTATAGTTCCTTGTGCGTTAGAATGATTAACCCCTTTTGATGCATTTCACCAGCCGTGCAAGGATTGTGTCGTTCATCGAGATGCTTTTAAAGGTGTTACATGTTCAAGTTTGCTTTCCCTTTCTCTTAGTCATGTTCATGTCCACTGTTTCGTATGGTGTCGTTTTATCTTTTTGTTATTTAGTTTGTTAGTGTGTTTTCTTCAGTCTTTTGTAGTTTAGTTCGACAATTATGTGACGAGAAAGTCTTTTAAAGCAGTTTTCTCGAATCAAAAATAAGTTGTCATTAGTCGTCGAGCTATTTACATTCTACCTGTTTTAGTAATGTCTGATGTTGCGAGTCTCAGTAGTCCCAACAGTATAATTTTTGGTTTACTGGTGGGACTCATGAGAGATGGAACTCATGAACGGGAGTTTTTTATGAAAGAAATCTGTTTGAACCAATGTTTATCAATTTGTATTTATTTATAGGATGCAAACATGTTCAGCCCTGAATATGAAAGGGTATATCTCAATTGTACCTCCAACAACCCATTTCAAGAATGTCTGTTAATACACGTACATTTTAAGGTCATCTTCATGCGCAATAAGCCCCGCATGAACACTACCATGTATCAATTGGAAACTTGAACGCCATTCATATTTCGAGAATTAAAAAAACAAACTTTTTTTTACTAATTCTGGTGCGTATCTAGAACTTTGAGTTTTATCATAATAATAAATGAAAAAAAAGGAACGATCTCACCGATGATTTGTTTTTTCATTCTTCTGTCCCTTTTGTTTCCTTTTCTTTTAGTTGGTTGTCATCTTCATATTGGTCTGCCTCGAAGTATGCTGATTTCTAGGATCTTCAGATAGTTCCAATTTAAATTCCATCGACCATAACTAAGCAAACTTAATAACAAAAGGAATCAATTCCTACATTTGCGATTAGTATGATTAATGGATTATGAGATGAATATTGGAACAGCTCTCCCATGTGGTAATGCCTTCCAAAAGTGTGCTGATATAATGAACTATTTCAGCTTTCTCAACTGAATTCATATGATCAAATGCAACATTTCAACTTTTTGCAAATATTGAACTGTGACCATTGATCACCATCACCAAATTGTAATGTTCGTCGAAAAAAAAACTACTGCAGAAACTTCAGAAGCGTTTTTGAGATGCATTACCACTGATCTGGCAACACTACTGTGTTTCTTTCCAAAATGGTAAAGAACCAGACCAGCCCTGGTACCTGGTAGTTGCAATTACACTACCTCAAGGTTTTGCCAGTGTCCAGAGCTCTCTTCGATCGGAAGGTCTGTTTTAGTACAGAAAGGAAATGGGTTTTGTGGGAATACTGAAAAGGTAAAATAAAATAGTTCTACAAATTCAGTCCTATCGAATTTCCATAGGAGTTGGATAACAGAAATGACGGCCCTTTGTTCACGTTCAAACTTACACTATTCTATTTTTTTTCAATGGCATTCACTTAAGGAATTATTGTTTCAATATTTTTGCCTTTCATTCTATCACCTTGATGGTCATCATTAGTCGCCTAATGCAAAAGCTTCAGAAAGTTTCCGTACATGCGACGAGTGAGTATTTTTCATTAGTTCTACTTGTCTTGGATGCTATGAACTCTTATATTGTTATGTGATTTCTAATCAGCAGTTTCAGACACAGAAAAACATTATTTATTTTACCGGGCACGTTAAATTTTCCCTCGTTTGATTTCAAGCCAAAGAGAGCGTCAGCAACGAAATTGTTTGCAATCTTTCATGCGCCGTACAACAATGTTTGCAATGTTCCATAAAACAGACTTGATTATTTTGAATTAAATTTCGCTGTACCGCTTAGTGCCTCAACAGCCGAAGCAGGATATTTCTTCGATCATCCACAACTTTTAAATATGTGGGAGTTGATACCACAGAATGCGTCAGCGCTCTTGCCCACTGTTTTTTCTACTCTTTTCTACTTAACAAAGTGGCTCAATGGTTACCATCAAGGGTCGCCACGCTGTCGGCTATGGTCGAATATCGACACCGAATCTTACTCGTATTTTTGTGAGCGATCGGAACTTCAGACTTCAATCTTACACTCATCATCTACTAATACCACTGTACAACCTTACGCACACATTTAATTTTTCAAAACAATGCATTTTCGCCGACGACCAATGTTGCATTTTTTCTGCAAGTTACGACGCATAGCGAAAATTGAAACAAAAAGATGCGAAATTGCATTACAATCTTGAATCCTGGTGAGCTTTTTAGTGGAATACTTGTAACTAGAAACTGAGAAGAAAAATTAGTTATTTCCATTTATTTCCAACTACGTTTGTTGTTAATCTTGACGGATACGCGTATTTCGTTTGCTGAGTTGAGTATTAGTACAAGACACTGAAGAAGTCTGCACATTGTAGACGAAATACGCGTATCTGCTAAGATAAGTAATGAAGGTATTTGGAATTAAATGGGAATTACTAATCTTTCTTCTCATTTTCTTATTACAATCTTGCTTTTTTGTTTTGGGTGTACTGGTGAAACTAGCTGTGGTTAACTGAAACTATATTTTGCATGACCAAAATGGTTTTCTGCAGCAAAAAAGGTTCTCTTAATTCTTTGCAAACCAGCAAAAATGCCAGCAAATCAAAAAAGCAAGATTATCTCAATGAAGTTGTCTTGTCTATAGAAATAGTTTTTCTGAATAAGTATACTTCTGCTTCTTCTTCGTCATTCTTGGCATTTCAAGTTAATCGCTTAGCATAATAAACTTATATCCGGCTCTGAATTCAGTGTTCGTAATGCATTCCCTCAGTTATTTATTGAGAGCTTTCGATGCCAGGTCTCATTTTCGCATTCTCTAGCAGAAGAAAATAAAATATGAATACCTGATTTTGAAATGGATAATTGAAATTAGTAATGAATTGAAGATTAGTTTAATGACACCCTTCTGGTGTAAAGTGTCAATTATAATCAAAAAAAAAAGTACTGAGGATCCACCTAGCAAGAAAAATACATAAGAATATCAAGCAAACATATCTTCCGAATAAAAACACTTTTCTTTGTAAAAACTTGGAAAACCTATCGGAAAATCTATAGTACTGTAGCCGAGCAAAAGAAAATAACATAGAAATACCTAATTTTGATCTTGATAACTGGCCTTGGTATTTAAGAGCGCATTATAAGAGGTAAAATATCTAAGCAAAAAACACTTGTAAAAATAATGAATATTCCAAGTGATTTAATCTTTTTTGCACATAAATACTTCAACACTCAAAGATAAATAGGACTCCATTGTGTGTTCTACAGAAATGTTTTTAGTCCCTCATTTGAAATCCACAATGATAAATACTGACACACTCAAAATTATGTTCCAGATGCAACATTTACAACAGCTCCTAAGGTAACCGCAAATTTTAGTCCGTAAAGCGTTTAAAAAAATTCCACTTACTGAAAAGTGGAATTCGCAAGTCTTAAATTAACATGAATCTTCTCTTTGGTCTTCAAACAACATCCCGAGTAGGAGAAAATAGCATGTGAATACCTAAGTTTGATCTTGATAACTGGCCATGGTATTAAAGAGCTCAGATTAAGAGGTAAAATACCTAAACAAAATACCTAAGAATTGCAAGCAAAATATCTCTCAAATACCAAAACTTGTTATTTTGGATACCGGGGAATACCTGAGAGGTACTACTTTGGTATTGTCTTACCTCAATTTGGTATTCGTATAATTCATACATTAATTGTTATGTTATGTATTCTCCGTGCGAGGAGTAACGATTATGATGTAGAAGGAGATGTTCGCTCATCACCATGAGGCACCAAGAGTGAACAACAATGTTTTTGGCTAGAATGAAAGATGTGAAGAGAAAGTGTTGAAAGGTCCGTCAGAGTGCGGCAGGTAGGAAAATTAACAGATGTTTTTGAAAATTGAGCGAAAGGGCATGTATCCAATGGTACTCGAACCATGGACGTCAATCTTTGCCTAACATCCCACTGCGGGGTAGGTTGTAGCGACGGAACAAGTCCGCCACTACAACAGGCAAAAATTGACGCATGGAAAGACGCTCATGTACCACTGTGGCTTGTATAGTTTATTCTTAGCGATCTATTGTGTGCACTCTGTTTACTGATTTGACATTAGTGATCGTCAGTCGTTGCGAATCAAAACAAACCCAAAAAAGGAGAGAGTTCCTCTCCCATGTGCGCATCAGTAAACAGAGTGCACACAATAGATCGCTAAGAATAAACTATACAAGCCACAGTGGTACATGAGCGTCTTTCCATGCGTCAATTTTTGCCTGTTGAAGTGGCGGACTTGTTCGTCGCTACAACCTACCCCGCAGTGGGATGTTAGGCAAAGATTGACGTCCATGGTTCGAGTACCATTGGATACATGCCCTTTCGCTCAATTTTCAAAAACATCTGTTAATTTTCCTACCTGCCGCACTCTGACGGACCTTTCAACACTTTCTCTTCACATCTTTCATTCTAGCCAAAAACATTGTTGTTCACTCTTGGTGCCTCATGGTGATGAGCGAACATCTCCTTCTTCATCATATTCGTATAATGTTGTGGTAACAATTTGATGGTATTATCCTCAGGTATTTTACCTCTTAATCTGAGCTCCTAAATACCAAGTCCAGTTATCGAGTTATTTGTTCCTGATTGGGGTCAGACCCATTGTTAACACAGTCAGTTTCGCGCCTTATGGTACAAGTGTAAATTTGTTCTATTCCTTGATAGATTATAATACGATTATTTCATGCAGCATTAAATGTAGAAAGGCTCGGAATAGTAAAGCTCGAACGAAAAAGTCTCGAACTAAGTAACATTTGAGGAAGAGGACACAAACTAAATGTTTTCAAACTAATTTTTTTCAGTGATACACGAAGTACTACACGGAGTTCATTCGCTAATATTATTGAATAACCAGAACATGGTGACTTCCAGCATCCTTACAATATTTGTTGATGAAAGCCAATGACCGGAAATAGCACAAACGGGTTTAAAACTATCAAAAGCATGTGGAGATTAAGGAACCAAATGAACCAAACACGATAAGATTGTGCTCATTTTCACCACTGTAATCATTGGTCTAGAGAAACCCCTTTTTTATTTTACTTCAATACCTCATCTTGATTTTTTCCGTATGTAACTAGATAATGATTCTGAGATTAAACTGTAGCAGCATTTGTAAAATTTCATTTTGTGTACCTCAACTTGTTTCTACGTCACGTCATGTAAGTTATCATTTCAATTTCGCAACCGTAATTGCAAAAAATCCCAATCTGTCTGTGCAAAATGTGGCTCGCAAAGTTGGGAAGTCAAAATCATACGTACAATAAGGGAAGGTTAGGACTGAAGGCGTACAAAGTCAAAAAGATGCCCAACCGCGATGACAAGCAAAATTTCACTGCAAAAAGTTGTGCTAAGGAGCTTTACACCAACTTTTTGTAAACATGTTCATATCATATTGGACGACGAAACATATGTACTCAAAAATCTTCAACAGCTTCCGGGTCTGGCTTTTTATACCGCAATACAAAGTAACGCCGTTGCCGAGCATTTCCGGACAAAGAAGGTGTTCAAGTTCCACAGGAAGTGTTTGATTTGACAGGCCACATGTAGTTGTTGTCGAAAATCTAAAAGTTTCATCTCCATCGACACTATCAATAAGGATGTGTACGAGAAAGAATGTCCGCAAACGCGGTTGCTTCCGTTTTTTCAGAAGCCACGTCACTCCAGCTCTGTTTTGGCCTGATTTGGTCAAATACGTGCGAAAAACAGACAATTCACCAAACTGTTCAGAACTTCACCCATTAGAGAAGTACTGGGCTCTAGTTAAGCGGAACTCTTCGAAACTAAGAAGAAAGCCAATGGTGCCGATCATTTCAAGAGAAGATGGTGAATCGCAATGGCGGGCGTACCTGAGGATACTGTACGGAACCTGATGGCGGGTACCAGAAATTTCGAGAATTTAACAGAAAGAAAGATTAACATTTTTTATGCTTTTATTTTAGTGTTCGAAATTTAACGTGGACAGGCTTTTCAATTTCATTGTTTTTTACCTCTTATGCAGGGCTCATCAAAATCAAGTTCACACGGAAAAAAAATCCGTGCTCAGATCGGTGAACTGCAGCCATGAATTCGAGAACAAGCAAAGCTACACCGTGAACTGATTCACGTAATCATGAACTTAATCACGTTTAAAGGGAAATATCCCGAAAACCTGAAATAGTTCACGGCCCGTTTTCATTTTCGGGAACGCTTTTTTTCTGTGCAGTTATCGAATTATTCGTTCCTGCTCGGATTATATGACAAGTATACTAGTGGATAGTGAATAACAATAAACCAGTGAAATTGGCAGTAATAGTCATAGAAAAGCTAGCATCAAAAATGATAGTGGCGTTTCATATATTTCCACTAGTGTATTTACCCCAGCCTGCTCCAGCATGGTATTACATTGCACCTGCGATTCTATCGACTGATCAAAGTGAGGACCCATAAGCATAAAGGTCTTGATTAAATTAGAAGTGCTTCTTCCAACTGAAGTGGAATAAGTTATACCTTTATCAGAGTTATCCCCTATTGAAAATATAAATAAAATATATTGAAAATATAAGTAAATTTTAGTATTCGATGTATAGACGTCTACCAGACGTCTACATCCACCGAGTTTGTATCTTAAACATCTGTTGATTTCATGTCGTTCTTACATTGAACTGATTCCGTTACAAATAAACGCGCAAAAATTTTTCCTTCGTCATTAGGTTTAAGTCAGTCCAGTGTACCTGGATTTCCAATAAAACTGACGCGATTGATCAAGGCAACAATGGATCGTGTGAAGTGCATCGTTGGAGATTCTGGAACACTTTATGTAAATTTAAATAAATTATCTAATAGATAAACCGTCTAGCTCAAACCTTTGTAGGGGTAAGTGGCGGGACCATCATCATCATCATCAACACTTTTGGGCTCTTTTGGGTGATGGATTTTTGCGTTTACTGTTTAAAATTGCTTTGGAAAGTGTTATTCGGAGAGCGCCCATTAACATATGCAGTAAATCAACCCTAAATCTATATTTCAGATGCTACAAGCATTGTTTTAGCATTCTATCAGCATCTTGAATACTATCTGTTGTAAAGTTGGATTTCAAATGCTATTTAAATGGTGTCAACAGTTAAATTGCATCACTTTCAATAAGCTCTATCATTTCGCTCTTTGGGTTCATTTCAACGAAATTTTGAGTGAAATGACCTCAGCGTGTATTGTTTTCACTGCGTGAGTTTCATTGTGAATTGTGCCGAAGTTTCGAAAATGAAGTCGAAGTCGACAACCCACTTCTTTCGCACCGAGCCATAGAAAAGAGGTTGAGAATTTATCAATCTCGTGTTATAAAACGTTTCGGTGAACGTTTAACTGTCGATCGGAAGAAGGTGAGTGGTAGAAAAAGTGTTCCATATTGTGTGAAGGATCACAAGCGAGTAGTTGTTGCCTTTAAACCCAAACCCAACTGTTCCGTTCGGGATGTAGCGAAAACTGCAGTTGACCAAAAGTTTCGTGCAGAAAGCCGTTCATTCAAAGTTCAGAAAGCTCCAAACCGCAATGGAAAACAGAATAGGACAGCTAAAATACGTGCGCGTAAGCTGTACACACAAATGTTGATAAAACCACACTGCTGCATCCTGGACGACGAAACACACGTAAAAGCGGACTTTAAACAAATTTCCGGCAACCAGTATGTGACTACGAAAGACTAGTTCGATGTTCCAGAGTCTCTAAAAAAACAGCAAGTGTCAAAGTTCCCTAAGAAATTGAAGATTTGTTCGTGTGGTACACGGTGCAAGCCTTTCGTGACAACTTCAACTGTAAATGGTCAAGTATGCATGAATGAATGCTTGAAAAAACGACTGCTTCCGTTTTTCAAAACACACAATATTCCTACAATTTTTTGGCCGGACCTAGCCTCTAGTCACTACTCCAAGGATTTTCTGGAGTGGTACGAGACGAATGGTGTCAACTTCGTGCCGAAGGATCTTAATGCCCCAAACTCTCCAGAGTTGCGGCCAATTGAAAAATATTGCGCTATAATGAAGCCAAAACAAAATACATGCAAGGAAGAAGTTCACAAGAAAACAAGACGAGCCTTCAATCCCAAGTTCAGATTAATATATGTGCATGACATGATATTACACGATTCTTTCAAACTGTGTAGATGTGTTCAAAGTCTTCTAACATCAAAATTGATTGAATTGAACTAGTGCTCTGCTTTTCTTGATTAGATTAGCCGACATTGGCCATCCGCAATCACAGTACATTTATTTGTAGAGGAAAGGCTTGTAAGATGGAACATGATCCGTTTTTTGCTCGTATCATGTATAATTTTTATTTTTTCGCGGATCCAAAGACGTTTTTCGGAAGAAGAATTAAAAGGCTTCAACTTTGCCCAAGGAAATGATTATTTATAGTCATAAAAATAAAAATTTGCCTACTTTCAAAATCCATCGAAAATTGCAATTACAAAATATGGCTTGTAAGATGGAACACCCCAAATAATCCACATAAACACTGTAATAATGAAGTAAAACCGCGCGATATCAAAAATTTATTGAAATTTATTGAATTTAGCTTCTAATCAGAGCTTAAAACATGAAAATGAAAAGGAATTTGAAAACGAAAAACAAAACAAAAAAATTCTGACAAGATTCTAGATCCACCATATTATGCTATATACACTTTATTGTTATTCCATGGCATTTCCAAACATACAAAATACCATTCATATGTTTTAAAACGAAAAACAGAAATGTGTCCCATCTTACAAGCCTAACAGTGTTCCATCTTACAAACATGACCCATAAACACAAAACATCAAAAAATTGTTTCACTTTACGATATGTTTGGAAATGCCTTTGGATCATATAAATACACCAAAAATGCTAGCCAACACAAATGTTTATCTTTTGATATCGATGGGAAATTTCCACTTGTTAAGCACAAGAAATAATTGCTATTTTAATTATGCCAACACTTTCGAACATTGAAACCTGGAAGAGCTAAATCGAATGAGTGTAATCACTCCAAAAGCAAATGAAAATTGAAGAATAGTAAAAAAATGAGGTTAACACTTGTCAGCGCGATAGTGTTGTCGCTGTGAATGTCAAAAGTGGCGCTGTTCCATCTTACAAGCCTTTCCTCTATTGGCGGTTTCTAAAGTTCAAAGCACGTGAAAGTTAACAAGTCATGCCAAACTAATTTGATTGCCGTCAAGAAATTAATTGTGCTTCTACGCACGAATAACTGTCGATTATCCAGACCTCCCTAGCACCAACATTTTTTACTTGTTAAATTTTTTGACCAAATTAAGCTCCTCTATTGTTTCTAACGCAGAAACAGGGTGCATGGAAATGTTATGCTGTGCTAATTGGAAATAATCAGTTCCTAAGAATGCATTTGATTTGCACTTTTCCATGTCGAAAAAATGTTTTGGTTGACCCCGGCCCCCTGAAAGCTTTTGAGGGTTTGAGTAATTATGATTCAAAGTTTGACTTTTTTTTTATTCATAGTATTTTTTCCTCAAACTTGATGCTGCATACTGTGTAGCGTGAAACAAGTTTGATAGTTACTCGCATGCTCTTTTCATTTGTATGAAAATAAATTGAAAATTAGATACCAATTATAACTGTGCAGTCAATGATCTGAGTTCAGAAGACTACTAATGGCAAAATAAAGAACCACTCAAGGAAAACGTCCACACGAGCACATGACACGTCCAAACACCGTCAGTATTTGCTACCCCATGATTCGGCACAAGTTTTCAATTTTCCTTTTCATCTTCCGAAAATTGGAAGACTCAAAAAAAACACAACAACAAAATATTGCATCCTCACAAAAGCGCCCCGACCAAAGGGGCCGGTCCATAAAAGTTTACGATGTTCCACTTAAAGGAGGTCATAAATCGAATCGAATCCACCATGAAGCACAGCACAGTAGGAACCTCCATACAGTAGCGCACTCCACCCGATCCCAACACACACCACCATCTCCGGCCCAAAAGAGCGCACCGATAAAGGAGAGTTAGTCGGCAGTTGCTCCACGGCACATTTCGGCCAAGATAGACTCTCCGATGAAAACACGCACCGATGACCACGGAAAACGATTAAGCAAAAACTAGACCCAATTGCGTTCACTGCGATGGGCAAAATGTGGGAGGCAACACAATGTTATTGTTTCTTCTAATTAGCGACTCGAAACATCTGAGAGCTGTCTGCGCTGTATGAAACTATAAATAACACCTCACGTCGCCATCTATCATCGAGTCGAGTTTTTTTTTGCCCAGGGGATCTCGCCGGTTGGACGGCACACGGTCCTCCGGGTAGTTCTTGGATAATGGGTTTATTTTTATGATTATAGCGCATTGAAATGAAGCAGAAATTGATGATTACCTGGCGTGAAGTGCCTGACGATAGATTTCCAACATTACTGCCTCGTGGAGCATCATTGATGGGAGATTTTGGTTCTCAATTTTTGAAACGTTTTCTTCTAACCAGCTACTCCGGAAAAAAAATTTACTCAACTTGCGTTGATTAACTGATTCTTCGTTCGTGGGATTCAGCACATTTTTGCTCGTGGTTTGGTGATTATCTTGCTCTTCAAATACGAACTGCTATATGCTTTCACTTCGGTCAACAATAACACTTGGCGATTGGTTGCATATGTGAACGGATTCAATCACTGGATAACTTTCTTGATCCCGGATTATTCTTCCTCGGGAGGAAAACAGACAGGTGCTGCCGAATGCATACACGCAGGCAAAGTGAGTAAGGGATGACGATTACAAAGCGCGACCGGGTCGCAAACACTCGCGTATTCGGCGAAACACTACGACACACATTTTCCTCTGTGCCTTCCAGGAACCGCTCGGCATGCACGCGCGATACAGATAGTAGCGTCTCTCATCGGGCTGGTGGCCAGCGAGAAAGGTTCTAATTGCCAATTCCTGGCAAAAGATGTCACTCTGCTTGGCAATGGACACACTCTGTTATTCTACTATACTGGTGCTGTTGTCGGTGTAGTTCTTCTTGTTCTTCTACCACAACACACCTCTACACTAGCCACTGTTTGGCGCCGTACTGTTGGCGGATGCTTTTGTCCTTCGTCCTTTCACCGCGGATTTGACTGATGCTGCGAAGTGCGCTCCGGACTTTGACGAGCTCTTTGCTTCCACACGGACATCACATCATTGACATGACGAGAGCGACACAACACGTTCGCTGCTCCCGATTTGATGATGACGAGCCGCGCGCTCTCGCCAGGCTGCCGCTACCATCAGGAGCCTGTGTCTCTCTCACACAAGCAAGCACACGTCGTCGCCAACAAACGTAGACGGTGACCTGCACACACGAAATACACAAAACACTCACGAACTGGCTCCAGCAAAAAACAATAACATCCACACAACACACAAACACGTCCTCCGGAGAGAAATCACCCGAAAGGAACTCGCGCCTTCGTTCTCTCCCTGCTACCACCCCCAGGTCCTTGCAGCACCACACACACCCAAGGCTTAGGGATCTCTTCTTGCACGAAGACTGTCGGTGCCTGTCGTTCCAGAAGGACACTGCTGCCGTCGTCGTCTCCACGACTAGCACATCGAAGGCCGTGTGCGCCCACACATACAGTCTCACACACAATTGCACACGAGATTGTTCTGTTTTCACCTATCGACACGAAAACGCACTCCTCACTAGATCTCAACAGCGTGCTCTTCCTTGTGTATTATGCCTACTGCTCGCCCTCGCAGTAATTTCCGACGATACACACACCGTTCGCAGATCTCGGCTCTTTTCTTTAACGCGTTCTTGCTAAACCGCCTGTCTACGATACACTGAGTGATGGCTTGCTGCTGAAAGCCAACCGAGCTCAGTGTGTGCTGATCACCGTCAGCTCTCTGCTCTCTACCCACTTTTGGGTGGGGATAGCCACTCTTTACAGGGGAAAACCCATCGGCACCAATACCATTCCAGACATAAAACCTTACCGCAACTGTAATATACAGACGACACAGTAGGCAGTAAATAACATTAAACTTCGTGAGAGCCATGCACAAAAGGGGAACGAGATTCCCCTTCCCTGCAATTCTCTCCCTGGGCAAGTCGCTCTCTTCGAGCACGCACATAAATCTCTTTTCTCCCGAACGATTTGCGAAAAGCACCGAGAACTGACAGTTCCAGAATGCATGTTGTTTTCATAATTTATTGTTATTGTTTTTCGCCCTACTACCGTCGACCGTCGACCATTGGATTGCGTGCGCAAGGTGTACTTCGATGGCTCTGTGTGCGAGTGAGCGCAGCGTTCGCACACACAACGGCAACCGGAGAGGTTCAGGTCGCTCGTGTTGCCGTCGGGAAAATTTCCCGAGCTGGAAGGAAAAGTGCGAATCATTGGCAATAGCATAAGCATGTGTGCGGCCAAGCACACGACGCCCTTGCGGGATGGCTCTCTCTCTCTCTAGTTCTATCTAGATTGGAAGGCACCGACCGACGATAGCGACGACGGAAGCGATCGAAGGAAAAGCGCAAAAAAGTACTCCGGGGCTGTAAATTATGACCATTTGGAGATGAGTGTGTGATGTGATGTGATGTAAGTCCCGTCAAGTCGTGTCCGGAACCGGAATGGGAAAAGGGATTTTCTGGCTGCTGCTTGCCTGTTGGATCCACGGAACGTGCAGGAACCCTTTATCCGAAACAGTGCTTGGTATGGGCGGTGGATGGTGGGTGCGGCGGCGATAATCATATAATTGAGCATTACTTTTAATGTGTCGAAAAAGAGCGGTACGTGATAGGTATGAAAATTTGATGAGTTCTGGCGAACGAAAACATAGAGGTGTGCGTTAAGGTGCGGAAGGTGGAAGCTGGGACGTGTCATTAATTTTGATCCCATCACAGACTCGAGTCCTGCAGCAGCCGAGCATGCCGGATGTGTCACGACAACTCAAATGGAGCAAGATTTTATCGAGCAGCAGCGCATCGATTGAGGGGTTGAGCATGATTTTGCCGTCGGAGTTCGATTCAAATAAAAGTGCGGTGGGTGGGCTGGTGTAATGCGTCGTAAAAATTTACGTGCAAAAAGCAATCTTCCGGGGGAGCTCGTGACAAATGCTTGATCCAATATTGATCCCTGAACTCGCTTCGACAGCGCTCCTCGGTGCGTATGTGTGCATGTGTGTTGGTGTGTGCCTGCTTGTGTGTGTGGCAGATGGTGCGAGTGGTTTTAAGGATTGCGATTGATTTGTTCTACGTAATCGGATTGGGAACGATTATTTGATGCTTGAGTGCGATGTTGGCAATCGTATATGACAGGAACTGACTGATTGGTGTTGGCGGAAGTACTTTTCTTTGATGGCTAAGTTGAGATGTCGAAGCATGAAAAGCGTTCGGTGATAGAAGTTTAGTGACAGATCGATGATGGGAGATTATGCCGGAAAGCTTGTATTATTTTTATGATGTTTTCGAATTCGATTGGAAAAATTGCTCATGTAATTAAGGTCAACCAGGAAGTCGATAAAAAGTCAAATTCGGAACTGAAATCCAATCATTATTTTGAATAGGAAAATGCGGAACAGTTCCATAGATGTAAAACGTAAATGATGATAAAATACTACTATCTATTGTAGCAAGGAATCTTTACATAGCAGTGAAATTTTCTGAAAAAAGACGACCAAGTTCCTGTATGAAGGGACAAAAACGTTTGGGTGGGTCCGTAAACAGAGACACTTACGCTGAACCGGCGAATATAGGGAAGAGAATTTCCTTCCGAAAGTGAGTTCACACCAACAGCACTAGAATCGAGCCCTCAATTGACAGAATAAACCCAATAAATGGGATCAAAGAGCCCACCCTCGTTCCGCGAAATTCATAGTTGTGAAGCCTAAAGGCTTGCGAAAAATCGCTCTAAGATTGTTTGAGATGGAAGTTTTGAAGTGTATGTATTTTCCATGCAATATTTTGACAACTGATTCCACAAAAATCACTTCTACACTTTTGAAAAACTCTACACTTTTGTAACACGTTTCAATGTTGAGTAGACATTACTCAATGTTATCAATTAAACTGAAGTTCTTATAGCGGCATGTATCAATTGAAATTCAACTTAAGAATTTTTGTTTTCCTTCGCACCATGATCGACTTCCAATAGTCGACCACCTATTGCCACACAGAGGATAACCGAATGTCGTTGAGGTACCTTGAACATCGGCATCGCTTTAATCAGCTAAAATCAGAGTGGCGGTCATGGGTGCGACCCCGGCGTATTGGTTAACATCCATACCTCTCACGCCAAAGTCACGAGTTCAAATCTCACCCCCGGAGAAGTTTGACTGACTACGAAGGGAGATGAACCAGCCCGAAGCTGAAAATCTCGATAATCAAGATAAAAAAAAGTGTCAGTCATTCACTTTGATTCACTTATATTTCCTCTTACCAAACGCTAAATTTCAAAATAGTTACAAGTGGCACTGGGCCAATCATACAGCGTTATCTGATGCTACATTACATTAGCTTCAATATTTAAAGCATGAAAGTTTTTTTTAACGACTATTTGTTGTTTCAAGTCTTATCGAATCAACTTTACAGAAACAAGTTTTCGCTTTTGATATGCATAAAAAAATCTTTAAACATAGTTAAAGGGATAAAACCAATTACTCGCGGTTGTATTAAGGTAAACTAGAAGAACACTTACAAAAAGGTGTTTATGGATGAGAAAACTGAGCCCTAAGAAGATAGTATTTTGATATCTAGAACTTTAAATAACAACTTTTGAATTGAACATTTTCAAATTTTAAACAACAACAGAGGGTATGTGTCCCTTAACTCAGCCTGTTGTGCAATGATCGATTACATTTTTTACTATAACTCATAAAGTTTTTAAGCTGTAAGCGAGATTCAACTAGTTAGACACTTGCTAAGATAAGTTTGATAAGACATTTGGTAGGCTGTATCACGAAAAGTCACACAACTCTTTTTATAAAGCTAGAAACATTAGAGGGATATGGATTTAATGTCGGTCTATAGGCACCACATTGGGTCTATTCATGGATGCAACTTCGTCCCATTTCATGGATTTATTACAAAATGCAGTCTTTGAACAGATTTTATTTCTAATTTTATGAATGAAGGCATTGCAAAACATTATAATACTAAGGAACAAAATCATCCTTCGGTTCGTGTTTAAATGAGCCACTTGAATAAAAAAAAACCGTAAATTCATGCATTTCCACTTGAAATTTTACCAATAACAACGTTTTTACTACGTTATTGATACAACAGGCCATAGTTGGGAACATACAACAAAATATGACCCTAACATTCGGTCTACGATTTTCTTTGGTAAATCGTTGTTATTTTAGCTATGTGGACATTTAGTTTGTAACGCGTAACTATTTTCTGTACATCCAGACAGCATTACTTGCTTTATCGATTCGATTAAGCCAACTTAAGATCATTTGAAGATCGTTTAGATCATCTGTTCAGATTAACCAGTGAAATCATGATGCCCCAAAAGTTCAAGAAATCAAAAATTACGCGGAAGTGAAAAACTGTAAGTTGATAAATGTTGTCTCAATTGCTTTGAAATACATCGGCCATCCTAACAGCCATATGATTTTGTTGATTATCGCTAAATTAATGACACATTTGGTAAAGGAGTTAGGCTAACATTACATCCCTTTACCCTAGTGCTCTAAAATTGAACCTAAGCATGTTCAACCTAAACATGTTACTCAATCAAACTACACTCAAAGAAAAATAAGCACAAGAATAAGCATGATTGACCGCCAGAAATTCTTCTTCTTATTATTAAGCATATCAAGCTTATTGCTTTCACAATTCGCTTATTACTTGCCCTCAACTTAGTGTTCTAAATGCACTTCCACAGTTATTAATTAAGAGCTTTCGATGCCAGGTACCATTTTTGCATTAGTATGATTGTGTGGCGAGTACAATCATACCCTATGCCCAGGGAGTCGAGAAATTCTAGACCAGACCGGGAATCGAACCCAGCCACCTTTATCGACTGAGCTAAGGGAGAATCCGAAGTTTCTACTCCGTTGTTGCCAGATCAGCTGTAATTGCACAGAAAACCAACAGATGCTGCTTGGAACTTACATTCATCCTCAATGTGTGTATACTGGTGATCCTAAATTATCCTAAATTTACCGACGCTGACCCCACCCTAATGCAGGTCAAATGAGAAGAGGGAGGGAATGTGTTGACGTGATACTCGCTTTGTAGTTAGGCGAGGAGGAATTCTCTGCACCTTCATGAGCAATCATTGAGATGTTGGATAAAAGTGTAGGTTTGGCAGCAGGTTAAGTTTTGGTTAAGGATACGCTGAAGACTTGTTTATCGTTAATTTCAGATTATCCTCTATTTAGTTGGTTTTAATTGGCCGATTCAAACCAACGCTATGGATCCCATTTGGGACCAGGTTGCAATAACGCTTGAAAGCCAATTTATACCAACTGTAAGGATGCTATAAGGGCCACTCAATTGTGATTTATCAGCGAAAAGACAAGGTAGTTTTCAATGTAGCTTGAGGGTCTACTCGGACCGTTTTATGTTAACAGTTAACAGCACTCAGCTGAGGCCTCTAATTAAATGTGATCACCCCACTTCGTTCAGCGAAAGAAGAAAGTTCGTTCGATCCAGCGCTCCGTTATTTGGAAGATTTATTCGAGTGCTAACCTTGGAAATAACTAGTTTTTTTTCTCAAAATATACTCACCTCAGTGAGTAGAGCAAAAGTGAGTCTTTTTTTCTAAGAAGGCAGTGTGGTTTTCCAGTGAAATAGGAAAATCAAGCAGTGCTTGCTGGCGAATTATCTTCCCGCTTATTTTCGCTTCATCTCCGCGTGGTGACGCTAACCAGCGATACACCACTACACCGCCAACGGTCATCCGACAGCGTTGAGCGAGTGCACCCGAAGGCGATCGTTTCAGCGCACCGCTCCCCGCTCCCCGCATAGAAGTGCGACGTTCGCGCATACGGTGCGTCAGCAGCAGTAGCAGCAGCAGCAGCAGCAGCAGCAAAGATCAGTAATATTAGTTAAGTTTTTTTTCCCCCGTCCCTCATTCCACTAGAGTTTAGCTTTTAATTTGTGTGTTCCTTGTTTGTGTCTGTGTGTGATTTAAATTGTTGGCAAGTAAGGCAAATCGTGCATGTGGAAGAGGTTTCTTCGACATGGACGGTTTGTATGAAAAGAGCCTTTGCCACCCGATGATGGGGTGGCACAAACAAATTTCCGACCGCGATCGTATCCAATTGACTCGGTCGGTCCATGGGTTGTCTACTTTCAGCCCAAAATGAAACCTTTGAACGTGTACCAAATCACTACTGATCTGACGAAGCGATTTTCAGCCGTGACAGAGATCACGAAAGTAAAATTTAATAAACTCCGTGTTGTCGTCTCTAACCTGAAACAGGCTAATGAGATTGCTGCTTCCCAGCATTTTACACTCGAATATCGAGTTTATATTCCAGCTCGCGATGTGGAGATTGTAGGAGTGGTCACAGAGGCGAGTCTGTGCCCTGAAATTTTGAAGAAGCGGGCGGTTGGCCGATTCAAGAACCCTCTGCTCCCCCCAGTTCAGATACTGGAAGTGACAAAATTAGTTAAAATATCGCACAGCGAGGGTAAGAAGAAAGTTACCCACACAGACTCGTTTCGGGTAACCTTTTCTGGCTCTGCCCTTCCTCACTTTTTAGAACTGGACAAACTTCGGCTACCTGTGCGGTTATTTGTACCCCGGGTAATGATTTGCCAAAACTGCCAGCAGATGGGGCATACGGCCTCCCATTGCGGCAATAAGACACGCTGCTCAACTTGCGGGGAGAAACATGAGGCTGGCCCCTGTGCAGATAACACACTAAAATGTGTTTTCTGCAAGGAACCCCTCCTCACGCTCTCTCGTCGTGCCCGGCGTATAAACAACGCGGGGAAAAATTAGAACGTTCGCTAAAACAACGTTCGAAGCAATCTTTTGCAGAAATGCTTAAGAAAGCTTCGCCACCCGATACCAATACAAATCCTTTCGCTCCTCTCTCAGATGACGAGTCTGATTCGGATTTGGTTGAGGAGGGGCATCTTTTAGTTTTCCAGAAGGTGCTCCACGGAAGCGAAGACGCATCCGAGCTGTGAAAGCAGCTGAACAGAAGCCTCAAATAAACATGCCCAATTCAAAGAGCAGAGAAAAGAAGGATATTCCGAATCCTCCTGGTTTTCGTAGTGCCAACTACACACAGGATTTCCCATCTCTCCCGGGGACATCTAAATCCCCTGATGCCCCGATTTTAAGAACAGAAGCCCCCCCTTCATCTGGGCTGTTCTTGTTCGATGATATTGTGGAAGGTATTTTGAAGTACCTCGAAATGTCTGACCCTCTTAAAAGCATTGTTATGGCAATGCTTCCCACTGTGAAAACTTTTTGAAGAAATTAACATTAAAGTGGCCCATCCTTGCAGCTATCATTTCCTTCGATGGATAATTTGCCAAAAGAGGTCGGGGATTTGATCACTGTTCTGCAGTGGAATTGTCGAAGTCTTATTCCTAAATTGGAATCATTCAAATTTTTAGCTCACAATATCGGTTGTGATGCATTTGCTCTTTGTGAAACATGGCTTTCAGCCGAAATCGATCTTCCGATTAACGATTTCAACATTATTCGGCTTGATCGTGAGGATTCACGTGGAGGAGGAGTACTTTTGGGGATCAAAAAGTGCTACTCCTTCTATAGAGTGAATTTTCCTCCAATTCCAGGTATTGAAGTTGTCGCATGTCAGGCTATTATTAAAAATAAAAGCCTTTGCATTGCTTCTGTGTACATTCCTCCTAGAGCACCAATTAACCGAAAACAACTTTCAGATATTTGTTCGGTTCTGCCTGCTCCGCGGTTGGTCATGGGAGATTTTAACTCTCACGGTACAGGCTGGGGAGAACTGTACGATGACAACCGGTCTTCTTTGATATATGACCTCTGTGACAACTTCAATATGACAGTTCTCAACAATGGAGAAGTTACACGCTTGGCTGGTCCATCCTCACTTGGTAGTAGGTTAGACCTCACACTTTGCTCGAATTCATTATCGTTGGACTGCACGTGGAATGTGATCCAGGATCCCCACGGTAGTGATCATTTGCCTATAAAAATTTCGGTTGCCACCGGGCTCACTCCACCGGCATCCATCAACGTCACGTATGATCTAACTCGTAATATCGATTGGACAAGGTTCAAGACAGCAGTAGATGAAGCCTTATCAACGGTAGAAGGGCTTCCACCGCTGGAGGAATATAACTTCCTCTCCAACCTGATTTTGGAAAGCGCGCTTCAAGCTCAAACTCGACCAGTTCCAGGGACGTCATTTCGCAGGAAACCTCCTTCCCCATGGTGGGATCAGCAATGCACCGAGGTTTACCGCAAAAGTCTGACGCGTTCAAAGTTTTTCGTAGACGTGGAACACCTGAGCACTTTGAAAGGTACACGGCTCTCGAACGAGAATTTAAGAGCCTCATCAAGGCCAAGAAACGCGGTTACTGGCGACAATTCGTGGACGGATTATCGCGCGAAACGTCGATGAGTACCCTTTGGAATACGGCGCGAAGATTGCGTAACAGAATTACGAACAACGAGAACGAGGAGTACTCGGACCAATGGATCCTCAAGTTCGCGCGAAAAGTTTGTCCAGATTCTGTGCCAGCACAAATGTTTCCTCGCGAAAACACGTATTCGATAGATGAGATTAGCCAACCCTTTTCAATGGTAGAGTTCTCTCTCGCACTCCTTTCATGTGGCAATACGGCTCCAGGCGCTGATAGGATCAAGTTCAACTTGCTCAAGAACCTCCCAGACGTCGCGAAGAGGCGCATGTTGAACTTGTTTAATCAGTGTCTGGAACTCAACATTGTACCGGATGATTGGAGACGGGTGAGAGTTATTGCCATTCAAAAACCTGGTAAGCCCGCGTCCGACCACAACTCCTATCGACCCATCGCGATGTTATCTTGCATTCGCAAGTTGTTGGAGAAAATGATCCTTTTCCGTCTGGACAAATGGGTTGAGACGAATAACCTGCTTTCAGATACTCAATATGGTTTCCGTAGGAGTAAGGGAACGAACGACTGTCTCGCGTTGCTTTCCACAGATATTCAGTTAGCTTTTGCTAAAAAAGAGCAAATGGCTTCTGTATTCTTGGATATTAAGGGGGCTTTTGATTCAGTATCTGTTGAAGTTCTCTCAGATAAACTCCATGCTTGTGGTTTTTCACCATTAATGAACAATTTTTTGTACAATTTGCTGTCAGAGAAACATATGAGCTTTTCTCATGGAAACTCTACAGCTTTTCGATTTAGCTACATGGGTCTCCCCAGGGATCATGTTTAAGCCCTCTTTTATATAATTTTTATGTCAAAGACATTGACGGTTGTCTAGGTGACAACTGTACGTTGAGACAACTTGCAGATGACGGCGTAGTGTCTGTCACGGGACCCAATGGGGTCGATCTACAAGGACCCTTGCAGGATACCTTAGACAATTTGTCTACTTGGGCTCTAGAGCTAGGTATCGAATTCTCTACGGAGAAAACTGAGTTGGTAGTTTTTCTAGGAAGCATAACCCTGCACAACCGAAACTTCAAATTTTGGGTACACCGATAACTCATTCCATGTCATTTAAATATCTTGGGGTCTGGTTCGATTCAAAGTGCACCTGGAGATCTCACATTGAGTACCTGAAGCGAAAATGCCAGCAAAGGGTCAATTTTTTCTGCACAATTACCGGGACCTGGTGGGGAGCGCATCCGCAAGATCTTCTAACGTTGTACCGGACAACGGTTTTGTCGGTTATGGAATACGGTAGTTTTTGTTTTCAGTCAGCGGCTCGGTCGCACATCATTAAACTGGAACGTATTCAGTATCGGTGTCTTCGTATCGCGTTAGGTTGCATGCACTCGACTCACACCATGAGTCTTGAAGTGCTGGCTGGCATGTTGCCACTCTCAGATCGGTTTACAGAGTTATCTCTCCGGCTCCTCACCAGGTGTGAAGTTATGAACCCCAGGTGATCGAAAATTTTGAGAAGCTCCTAGAGTTGAATCCTCAAACCCGCTTCATGAGCTTGTATCATTTGTACATAACACAGGATGTCAGCCCTTCGCTTAATATTCCCAATTGTGTTTCCTTCTCCGACTTCGGAAATTCGGTTCATTTTGATTTATCCATGAAACAGGAGCTTCATGGAATCCCAGAGCATCATCGTCCTATGATTGCTCCGGTGATATTGCTGCAAAGTTTGGCCTAGTTGATTCCACCAAAACGTTTTTCACAGACGGGTCTTTGATAGAAGACTCCGCTGGCTTTGGTGTATTCAATGAAAATTATAGCGTCGCTCGTAAACTTCAAGCACCTTGTTCTGTTTTTGTCGCGGAATTGGCAGCAATTTATTTTTCTTTAGAAACTGTTGCCTCTTTTACACCGGATCAATACTTCATTTTCACGGATAGTCTTAGTTCTATAGAGGCTATTCGCTCCTTGAGGCCGGTAAAGCACACCTCCTATTTTCTTATGAAAATACGAGGTCTTCTAAGTGCTTTATCTTCACGTTCTTTATTATCACCTTTGTGTGGGTCCCTTCTCATTGTTCGATTCCTGACAATGAGAAAGCGGACTCGCTTGCAAGGGTGGGCGCTATGGAAGGCGATATTTATGATCGACAAATCGCCTTCAACGAATTTTTCCATATTTTTCGTCAGATATCACTCGATAGCTGGCAGTATAAATGGAGTAGAGGAGACTTGGGGCGATGGCTACATTCTATCACTCCAAAGGTGTCTAAGAAATGTTGGTTCAGGGGATTGGATGTGGGTCGAGACTTCATTCGTGTGATGTCTCGCCTCATGTCCAATCATTATTCTTTAAACGCTCATTTGTTCCGTGTTGGGCTGGGAGACAGCAATCTCTGTGAATGCGGACAAGGTTACCAGGACGCAGATCACGTTATTTGGTTTTGTGCTGAGCATCGTGGAGTCAGATCTGGGCTGTATGATTCCCTTCGGGCTCGAGGTAGACAACCCAATGTACCGATTCGAGATATTTTGGCTGCGCGCGATCTGGAGTTTATGAAACTCATTTATGTGTTTTTGACTAACATTAACCTTAGATTGTAGTTTGATTAACTAACTTGTTTAGGTTAAATTTGTGAGGAATGTGTGCGCCAGTGTGTGAGTGTGGTTGTGTGTGTGTGTGAGTGTGATTGTGTGTGTGTGAGTGAGTTATCCAATTAAAAAAATGTAATTTGAAGTTCTAGATATAAGAAAACCATTGTTCCTTATGCTTTGCTCAAAATTTCCACCCCAATTTTCCCATCCTTAAAATTGTTATTCCTATTAACCTCGAGACGACCGCGAGTAATCGGTTCTATCCCCTTAACCTTAGTTCTAAGATAACTGATGTATATAAACATGAAAACTTGGCTCTGTAAAGTTGATTCGATTGAGCCTGTACAAATAAATGAATTCGTAAAAAAAAAAAAATTAAATGTGATGGAAGATATTCATTGGCAATGTTATTGAAAGGTGTCTGAAGCCTATGGTATATTTGATACAGAGAGCAATTTTTTTCGCATGTTTTTTTCGCGAATTCGAGCCGTTTGAATCGGTTTTGCGTACTGGAGGTCACTATGAAAAACTGTTTTTTAAGCTTTCTTCTTGCAATCTTAGTCGAGTGTTTTTGCTGATACGTTTAGAGAAAATATTTCTTCGATGTCACGGCATGTAGTTATTGAGTTCTTGCAAACTTCTACAACTACAATAAGAATGGCGTGCCTGAATGTTTCCGTGTTTTCTTTGGCTTTGCTGATACTTTTTCCAGATCAAGCCAAAAGCTCACGATGGATTTTTCTGCAATTTTCCTGTACGAAAACTCACTACTAAATTTCACACATATCAAGAAATATTTATGTTACCGGCAAATTAAAACAGGTGCACGAACTTTCAATATACATCGCAACGATGCAATCTATCGTATGACGTTTGTGTCGTCTACGTCATGTTGACACGGAAAACAGATGGGCTTAGCAATGTTTTGTTGTCTTTGTAAAGTTAAAGAAGGTTCTACGAGGTGTGCTATTTTTGTTTGTCACCCGTAATATGGAATAAAAGTTTAGCGCTAATATGCTTAGGCTCAAAGTAAACACAAAATATTCATCGTTTCCTTCAAATAAGCATATTTCATGCGTGCTAGGTTTGTCAAAATGTGGCTTAGTTTGAAGATATTCAAGTACTGTGTATTTTTTATTGACAGTACCTGATTAAAAAGTTTTGGAAGTGTCATCTATGGAGCAGTAGAAAAATCAAAATTTCAAGCAAACATGATTGACCGCCCGAAGTTTCTTCTCCGTTATTGCCATATAAGCTGTAATAACACAGAAAACCAACAGATTATGGTTGAGACTAACATTCATCTTCAATGTGTGTAAGTATACTGGTCATCCTAAATTACCGGCTCTGACCCCATCCTTATACAGGTCCAATAAGGAGAGGATGGGAATGTGTTGACGTGATACTCGCTTTGTAGAAAAGCGAGGAATCCTCTGCACCTTCACAAGAAATCACTGAGATGTTAGTTGAAGGGTAAGGTTGGTAGCAGGGTTCGTTTTTGATAACGGTGAATTCTTGCTTATCTTATTATTCAGACATTTCTCCATTAAATTATTTTGAGGATATGCGCGAGTGTATATTTAATCAAATAAACGTACCTAAATCAGCGGCAAGGATGCCGTTGGGGACACTCAAACAGTACAATGGTGGTTTGTGTTTATGAAGACAAGGTTTCAGTAACGCTTGAAAACCAATTCATACCAACAGTAAGGATGCTGTTAGGATCACTCACAAATTTTAATTCTGGGTTATCACTGGAAAGACAACGTTTTTTTATATGTAGCTTGAGCGTCTATTCGGACCGATTTATATCAGCAGTAAGGGTGCTGCAGAGGCTTAGAATGTGATAGAGAATATTCGTTGGCAGTATTATTGAAAAGTGTTTGAAATTTATTTTTAAGAAACCTGGGGCCAAAAATAAGAGTGATGGTATTTTTTAATTTTTTTTTTTGTAAGATTAAGACATTTCTAACAACGCTTTCGATCTAATTTAGACCGATTTATATCGACAACTGTCTTTGGCCAGCCTCAAAGTGTGATGGTGAATATTCATTGGGTAGACAAAAAAGCTTGAACAACGCTTAAGAGCTGATTTTTGCGAATTCAAACCACCGGTAAGGATGAGGTTGAGACCACTCACAAAGTGTGGTTGGGGTTTACTTCATTGGGAAATCAATTTTTTTTTCAGCAACCTGTTTTAACCGATTTAGACCAACATTAAGGATGCTGCTGCTGTCATTCACCAGATGAGATTACCGGTTTTTGATGGAGAAGACTCTGTCTATTATGCCTAGAATACACTGGACGAGATGGGCCGGCTGAAGATGAACGTTATACCGAAGATTGCCAATCCACCCAACGGCCCCCATGCTAGAAATTTGTTTGGCCAACGTCAAACGGAAGATCTACTCCAATAATTTTGTTGTCAAAATCGATGAGTAGCTAATCGCTAAGACCACAAAAGAGCTGAAGAATATGCCAACATCCAGATTTTCATTGACCATGGCTAAGATTCTGACGGTTTCCCATTCGACAGGATCTTGAAACTTTTTTGTAGGAGGCTTCATAAACGTAGGATTTAAAGGAAATTTATACCATTGCATTAGCTTTCGTTGTGTGTTTTTTACCACCATCCAAAAGTATTCCTTTTAATAATGCATACATTTCAAAGGGGCTTCAATTAAGTTGAAACTCTAAACATTATCTCCATGCTTGACTTAAAATTTTCGATACAAATTAATGTAATTCTAATGGTTATGCATTTATCAAACATACTGTTAATACAAGTCAATTCACATTTTTTCAGATGACCTCTTTTTTTGTGCATGTGGCGCCATAAATGAGAATCGTAGCATCTACAACCTTCTTAATTCACACACTTGTTAGTAACTATCCAACCTTTGTTACATCTAGCGTAATATTTCAAAAGAACTCAACTGGCAAGTTGAGACGAATCACAAATTGTAAAACTAAGGCTAAGGCATCAATTTTTGAACAACTCGCTGCAACACCGACTTGTTGCAACCTGCGAATGTCACGACAAAAGCGACATGTATCTATGGTATGTTGCACTTGAACAGGATAGGACATAAATCAGATGCTGAGAAGAAAGCGAGATAAACGGCTTGCAATTATTATTTTTGATTATCATCGAAGGATTTTCAAATATTACGAAGTGGAGAGATACTTTGTGTGTTTGCGATCAATCTCCCACTGACCGGCAGTGCTTTTATGGAAGAAACTTGTCTGCATTTCTTCAGTAATTTATATCTATGTGCAACCATTTTTAGCCCTGGAGATTGAAGGTGACAGCTCTATTGAAATTACAACGACCTATTTCAAGGATGCCTGTTCTTACACGTACATTTTGAGGTCAACTTCGTATACAATAAGTCCGAAATGAAAATCTTCACAAATCAAATGGATATATGAAGAGTGGTCACACTTTCAAAATCAAAAATGGCAATCTTGATCCTGGCGTGTATATAGTTAATGTATATTTATGATAATATAAAACGACCACACCAATGTTCCTCGTCCGGATGTAGGAGCGGGGCACTAAAAACAAAAAAAAATAAAATAAAAAAAGCTACCGACGCACAATCCATCTAAGGAAACACGACCATAAGACACTAAGAAAGGGTTTCCATTCACAACGTTATACACAAAGCACTCGGAGAAACTATAAACTCACCATTTTACTATAGTTGAATGAAGGACTACTTTTTTTATATTTTTCACGAAAACAACGCAGCAAAAGCAAAACACGTAGTTTTCAAAGCACGGTTTGCTGCGATTCTTGATGCAATTAGATTAAATTTTGGCCTGAAAATGATTCTCAATTGACGACTTAAAAACACACAGCAATTTTTTATAATCTTAGTTGCCTATACAAAAATTCGCATTTATTTTATTGTTGGGCAATGGTTGAAACAAGCACATTTCGACCTACTCCTTTGTTGATAGTTTCGACCGAATTCGACTTTGCCTCTTTTAAGAAACTTTACTTTTTAAGTGCTTCGATAATTACTTATGATTTTTTGAATTGGTTGATGCTTTGGAAAAGTCGAAAACTTTTAATTCTCCTGGATAATTTGAAACATTAATTTTTTTAATTTTATTTTCGTTCATGTATCCAAAAACTCGACCTGTGGACAACATTTCACAAACATTGGAGAACCGGTGGACCCATGTCCATAACGATTAACGATAAAAAAAACCGCAATGTCTGAACAAACACTAGTCTTAAGGAATATTCAACATCTATGAGCAGGACATTTATTGAAGAAATCACGGCGGCAACTTTTTTTTCTATTTCGATTGGACTTTAGTCCGATTCGTTGCAGTTGCAAAATCATAACGAAGTCTTGTATTGCTTCATTGAAATGGGTGAAAACAATTCCTTTCTAGGAGTAAAAAAGCGCCTTTTGACGTTTGGGCGTTATTCTCAAAAGTGAGCAAACTATATTCATAAAAAGAGTATATAAGCTACCAAATAAAAAGTAAACTATGTTTTGATTGCCGTTTTGCTCGATAGGTGGTGCTTTTGGCAGCGCTACACGGGTCACCGATGTGTACGTGGAAAATGGTAGTGATTTCAACTGTTAATATGGTATGTTTGCAAATATGGAATTTTATCATAGTTTCCTATACAGTGTGTCTCACAATAGGTGTCACCCTTTTTCAGTCGTGGATTATTTCAGCTGGATATTTTTACAGCGGAATTGATTATACCCCCAGAACGAAAAAAAAAGATCAAATGTGTGAGGGAGCGAATAAGACGTAATTTGGCCGTATCTGGCCGTTAATTGAGCAAACAATTTCAAATGTACCCTGCTTCAATAAAAACAGGCTGCTCAGCCATGATCTGGAATGCAAGCCGTACAAGAAACAACGGGTTCTCGGGTTGACGGAGCGTCAAAAGCATGCCAAGGGTCCAAAGAAGCAGAAATCGTTTGGTTCGGCACGGTGACTGCGAGATTTTATTTTCGGATGAAAAGTTCTTCCTCCTTCAGGTCAGTCATAATCAACAAAATGATCGTGAGTATGGCAAAAGTCTTGCCAATATTCCAAAAGATAAACAAGCTGAAGAAGACTATCAGAATGTATCGCAAATCGCGGCATGAGGCGCCGTTTCACGAAAAGGACACCTTCCTCTTCTTTTCATAGAATGTTGGGACAGGTTCGCGATTTCTGGTGAAATTTCTCTAGGCAATATATCAGGAGTTGGCTGTGAAGTAGCTCTATACTAGAGCTGCAGCTATATCCCACTAGGCGTCTCTTTTCTTTTATAAGAATTACTTTGGATACTGGGGAATGGACTTAATTCACACTATAAGTGGTTTAAATACAATTATGGAAAACCTATTGGCTTCCTTTACTGGATTTGGAATGATTTTATCTAATAATTTGAGTAAGATCGATAAGTTCAACCACCGCATAGCTATTGCCAAACTGGACAGGCTTGGGATCAACGGATGCCTGCTGCAATGGTTTCAATCGCACCTCACTGACCGTCATCTGGCTGTAGTCATAGGAGATTGTCAGTCTCGCATGTTCAAAGCCACGTCTGGTATACCGAAGGGTAGTCACTTGGGACCGTTGATTTTTTCGATCTACTTCAACGACGTAAATTTGGCTTTCGAAGGACCACGACTATCATACGCAGATGACCTGAAACTCTATCTTCGAGTGCACTCACTCAACGACTGTCGCTTTCTTCAACGGCAGCTAAATGCTTTTACCGACTGGTGTACTTTGAATCGCATAGATATCAACGCGGCAAAATGCACGGTTAACTCGTTTTCACACAAGAAACAGACTATTTTATTCAAGTACTAGCTGATCCCGGTGCGAGCGTTGCTACGCCTGCAACTAAATGAATGAACATTACATAGAACTGACGCTTTTTTTAATTTTTTTTTGATTCCATTTGCTTGATTAGTTCTCAAGCTATGCAGAAATTTGTGTTTCCTTTGTATGCGAGCCGGAAGGGGGAGCGGTCTCAAACAATCATAAGAACCTTCCCCAGCCCCAAAAATACCTGCATACATATTTTCACTCCGATCGGTCAGACAGACAGTCAGACAGAAATCCATTTTTATATAAATAAAAATCCTATTTCCAATAACCCCCACATGCCGAATGTGGTATCATTTACTTGAATAGTTCTCGAGTTATGCAGAAAATTGCGTTTCATTTCTATGGGACCCCCCTCATCAAGAGGGCAGAGTGGTCTTAAACCACCATAGGAATATGTCTCTCCTTTAAAAAATTCCACATGCCAAATTTGATTCCATTTGCTTTATTAGTTCTCGAGTTATGCAGATATTTGTGTTTCATTTGTATGAGAGCTCCCCCCTCCCCCTTTAGAAGGTGGAAGAGTCCCAATGACCATAAAAACATTTCTCTCCTTCAAAATCCTCCATATGCCAAATTTGGTTCCATTTACTTGATTAGTTCTCGAGTTATACAGAATATTGTATTTCATTTGTATAGGAGCCCCCCTTTCAGGGCGAAGAGGAATTTCGTTCCATTTGCTAGATTAGTTCCCGAGTTATGCAGAATATTGTGTCTTATTTGTATGGGAGCCCCCCCTTTTATGACGGGGAGGGTTCTCAAGCTACCATAAAAACCTTTTTTGCCTTCAAAAACTCACACATGCTAAATTTGGTTTCTTTTGCTTGATTAGTTCTCGAGTTGGTAGAAATTTGTGTTTCATTTGTATGGGAGCCCTCTTTTCCAGTAAAGGGAGGGGTCTCAAACCATCATAAGATTATTCTCCGGCCCCAAAAATCCCTGCATACAAAATTTCACGCCGATCGGTCCTTCCGCTCGCGAGTTAAATCGTGACAAAGGAAACCCCAACTCATTTTTATTATATAGACTAGCTGATCCCGGTGCGAGCGTTGCTACACCTGCAACAAAATGAATGAACATTACATAGAACTGACGCTTTTTTTTAATGGTTTTTTTTGAGTAATAAGGAGTTCAAACTTCTATCAGAACATTCTTGTTACCCAGACAATACACAGTTTGTGACTTAGTTACCTGGATAATGCTCAGAATTGGTTTGAAATTTGTGTTTGAATTCACCATAGAAACATTTCTTGATTCAAAAAACCCCACATACCATTTTTGATTCCATTTGCTTGATTAGTTCTCAAGCTATGCAGAAATTTGTGTTTCATTTGTATGCGAGCCGAAAGGGGGAAGCGGTCTCAAACGATCATAAGCACCTTCCCCAGCCCCAAAAATACCTGTATACAAACTAGAAATTAGAAGAAGAATTAGTATCTTCCATTTAATTCCAACTACCTTTGCTTATCTTCGACAGATACGCGTATTTCGTCTACAATGTGCAGACTTCTTCAGTGTCTCGTACTAATAACTCGACTGGGTTATTAGTACGAGACACCTGAAAAATCTGCACTTGTGGACAAACTACTGCTGTCTGTCGAGATAAGCAGGTAGTTGAGGTAAATGGAAGATACTGATTCTTCTTCTAATTTCTGGTTACAGGTATTCCACTAAACAGCTCAAAACCCTCTAGGATTCACCTGTATACATATTTTCACTCCGATCGGTCAGACAGACTGTCAGACAGAAATCCATTTTAATATAAATTAAAATCCTGTTTCCAATAACACATGCCAAATGTGGTTTCATTTACTTGAATAGTTCTCGAGTTATGCAGAAATTTGCGTTTCATTTGTTTGAGAGCCCCCCTTTTTAGAGGGAGGAGGGGCTTTGAACCACCATAAAAATATTTCATGCCTTAAAAAACTCGTCCATTCCAAATTTGGGTCCATTTGCTTGATTATTTCTCGATTTTCCTTTCAGAGGGCCAAGGGGTCTCAAACCACCATAGAAATATGTCTGACCTTCAAAAAAATCCACATGCCAAATTTGATTCTATTTGCTTTTATTAGTTCTCGAGTTATGCAGAACTTTGCGTTTCATTTCTATGGGACCCCCTCATTCAGAGGGCAGAGTGGTCTTAAACCACCATAGGAATATGTCTCTCCTTCCAAAAATTCCACATGCTAAATTTGATTCCATTTGCTTTATTAGTTCTCGAGTTACGCAGAAATTTGCGTGTCATTTGTTTGATAGCCCCCCCTCTTCAGAAGGCGGAAGAGTCTCAATGACCATAAAAACATTTTTCTCCTTCAAAAACCTCCATATGCCAAATTTGGTTCCATTTTCTTGATTAGTTCTCGAGTTATGCATAAATTTGTGTTTCATTTGTATGCGGAGCCCCCTCCCCTTCAGAAAAGGGAGGGGTCTCAAGTTAGCATTGAAACAGTATTCATCTACAAAAACCTCCACATGCCAGATTTGGTTCAATTTGCTTGATTAGTTCTCGAGTTGTACAGAATATTGTATTTCATTTGTATAGGAGCCCCCCTTTCAGGGCGAAGAGGAATCTGAAACCATCATAGAAACCTTTCTTGCCTTTAAAACCTCACACATGCTAAATTTGGTTTCTTTTGCTTGGGGGTCTCAAACCACCGTAGAAACATTTCTTGCCTACAAAAGCTCCACATGCCATATTTGGTTCCATTTGTTTGATTAGTTCTTGAGTTATGCAGAAAATAGTTTTTCATTTGCATGGGAGCCTCCCATTCTAAAGGCGGGAGGGGTTTCGAACTATAATAAGATCCTTTCCTGGACCCAAAAACCCCTGCATAGGGATAGTTCTCATGTTTGGTTTAAATTTGTGTTTCGTATGTATGGTAGCCCCCCTTTTCAGAGTGAGGAGAGGTCTTAAATTACCACAAAAACATTTCTTCAAAAACTCACCCATACCAATTTTGGTTCCATTTGTTTGATTAGTTCTCGAGTTATGCAGGTATTTGTTTTTCATTTGCATGGGATCCCACCCTTTCTAGAAGCGGGAGGGCTCTCGAACTATCATAAGATGCTTTCCGGACCCAAAACCACTGAATACAAATTTGCAGGCTTGTAGGTATAGTTCTCATCTTTGGTTGAAATTTGTTTCCATTTGTATGAGAGCCCCCCTTTTGAGGGAGGAGGGACTTTGAACCACCATAAAAATATTTCACTGCCTTAAAAACTCGTCCATTCCAAGTTTGGGTCCATTTTGCTTGATTATTTCTCGAGTTATGCAGAAATTTGGGTTCCATTTGTTTGAGAGCACCCCCTCCCCCTTCCTCCTCATATGACGGAAGAGTCTCAAATCACCATAGAAACATTTCCCTCCTTCAAAAACTTCCACATGCAGAAATTTGGTTCCATTTCTCTGATTAGTTCTCGAGTTATGCAAGGATTTGTATTTTTATCTGAATAGGTTCCCTCCTTTCAGAGAGGGGAGGGTCTCAAATCATTATAGAACAATTTTTTTGTCTTCAAAAACCACCACATACTAAATTTGGTTCCATTTGCTTGATTAGTTCTCGAGTCATGCAGAATAGTGTATTTCATTTGGGTCGAAGCCCTCCCCTTCCCACCTTTAGGATGGGAAGGGGTCTCAAACTCAACATAGAAACATGTTTTGTCTTTAAAACCACCACTTGCTCAATTTCGTTTCCGTTTGTGATTAGTTCCCGAGTTATACAGAATATTGTGTTTTATTTGTATGGGAGCCCCCCCTTTTATGACGGGGAGGGTTCCCAAGATTTACCATAAAAACCTTTTTTGCCTTTAAAAACTCACACATGCTAAATTTCGGTCCGTTTGCTTGATTAGTTCCCGAGTTATGCAGAATATTGTGTTTTATTTGTATAGGAGTCCCCCTTTTATGACGGGAGGTTCTCATGCTACCATAAAAACCTTTTTGCCTTCAAAGAAGCTCACACATGCTAAATTTCCGGTCCGTTTGCTTGATTAGATTCCCGAGTTATGCAGAATATTGTGTTTTATTTGTATGGGAGCCCCCTCTTTATGACGGGGAGGTTCTCAAGCTACCATAAAAACTTTTTGCCTTCAAAAACTCACACATGCTAAATTTCGGTCCGTTTGCTTGATTAGTTCCCGAGTTATGCAGAATATTGTGTTTTATTTGCTATGGGAGCCCCCTTTTATGACGGGGGAGGGTTCTCAAGCTACCCATAAAAACCTTTTTTGCCTTCAAAAACTCACACATGCTAAATTTGGTTTCTTTTGCTTGATTAGTTCTCGAGTTGTGTAGAAATTTGTGTTTCATTTGTATGGGAGCCCCCCTTTCCAGAGAAGAGAGGCGTCTCTCACTATCATAAGAACCTTCTCCAGCCCCAAAAATCTCTGCAAACGAAATTTCACGGCGATCGGTCTTTCCACTCGCGAGTTAAATCGTGACAAAGGAAACCCCAACTCATTTTTATTATATAGATGTCTTGTTGGGCACCGAAATTGACCTAGGCTTAATTCTGGACAGCCAACTCACCTTTAAGCAGCATAATCGCCTCAAATCGGTGTACTGCTCCTTGTGTCTTTCTATATTAGAATATTGCTAGGTTGTGTGGACTCCTCATTACAACAACGGTGTCGGTAGAGTAGAGGCTGTTCAACGACGGTTTTTGAGGTTTGCGCTACGTAAACTACCGTGGACGGATCCCTATCGTTTGCCAGGCAACGAAAGCCGTTGCCATCTGATTAACCTGGAGTCCTTGTTAGCCCGTAGAGATACAGCCAGGGCTTTGTTAATCGCAGACATCGTGCAAGGCCGCGTTGACTGTCCTGATCTTCCGATCAGAATCCGATACTGCGGTTACCTCGACAGCGAACCAATTACAGTATGTTTGGCGCAATTGACGGTTTACAAAGACTCTTTAATAGGGGTTCCGCCTTGTTTGATTTTAACGTTACTCGCCAGATGCTTCGTCGTAAGTTAAGCCGTTTTTTTAAAGACCTGTCTAATACGCAATGATAGTGTAATTTTTAGTTTGTTTTATGTCATGACCATTAAAATACCGTTCTTGTTTAGCTTTAAGTAACATCATTGGGGTTTATACATAACCTGTTGATGAATAGAAATGTAAAGAGAAAGAAATTATTTCATCTACTACGACTAGTTCAGATTTGAATCCTATCTCATACATTTATAGCACTACTACTGCTGTCTTTTGATAAATTGTAGTACTAGATCAGGTGGGTTCGGCGTGAATCTATAGAGCCACATTGGGAACTAATTGAGAATCAACCTAGAACCTAACGTAAAAATCAACACTGAATGGTACATCGATCAGGTTTTTAAGAACCATCTGCTTCCTCATTCTTTAACGCTGTATGGGAACACAGCATATTGTTTCCAACAGGACTCAGCTTCAGCTCATAAGGCAAAGAAGACACAAGCGTGGGGCGCGGAAAATTTGCCCGATTTCATCACAAGCGAAGAATGGCCTGCATCTTCACCGGATCTCAACTCACTTGATTACTTTGTTTGGGGTTATGTGCTTCAACCCCGAGTAGCACACTTCAGTCACAATAAGTTGCAGCAACCTGTTTAGTTCTTTATTAGGTTGTAAAACAGTTTTTTTTACTGATTTACTACAAGCGTGCTACTAGGGACATATAGGACCTACGAAAGGATCAACCAAATTTAGACCAAATTCATCGGGAAATCGTGCGTACCAGCTGCGATGGGTTTACAAAGCGTTTGCTCAAAGTTATCAAGAAAAAGGGCGAGACATTCGAATTGAATTAATACGGTTTATGTTTATAACATGTATCTTTCAAATGAAAAATAAAGGCTATCATTTGGTTCATTAGTTTTGCTGTATTTAATTTTGTTTTAGTGACACATATTGTGAGACACCCTGTAGATGTTGAATTACAAACATCAAATACTTTATATAAAGTCAGTTTAAAACTAATTTTGTTCAAATTTTGGGATGCTTATAAGAATCGTATTTGAAGTTCTTAATGTATTGGAAATTGAGAACTTTGAAACTTGCATTATTTCATTGAGCAGTAGTAGGAGACACATGCAAACCAATCAATAATCGTTCGATTCATCAGCTCTGTTACTCTGAACAAAAAATGATGTCATTTGTCTGCAGTTTCATAATCGTTCTTCAACCCCAAATCCTCGATTTTTAATTCCTCATACTACCTTTGTCTCGTCATTTCTTCATACGCAGCCCAATTTCTTCCGTCATATTCACCGCACTGCATCCACACACAAGTAATTTATAAATACGTCACGTAAATAATGATCCCCCTGTGCAATATTCACTTCGCTCTGAACTGCCGCACTGACCCCCCCTCCCGAGAATTTCCGACCCCTTCCACCCCTAAGTCAGCCCAACCACCCACAACGATGTCGTCACCCACGTACAAGCCCCAAGCGCGAGACTTTCCTCTATGTTCATTCTTTTCGACTACCTCCGGATTCGGATTTTTTTTCTAACGGTTTCACTTCCTTTCCACCGCACATTCAACGACGAGGGTGACCCGAAGAAAGCACCGACACCGCGCCGAGGTGGATCCCATAAAGGCATAAATATAAAGAGACGATTTTTCTGCAACATTTTTCCACTGCCTCAACTGCAGCAACAACCATTAGACTCGGCAAAATTGGCTACACTTTCGGTTTCGGGAAATCCTTCAAGTGTGTTTTTTTTCCTTGCCTTTCGTCGGTTTCTGTTTTGGTTCTCAAATTCTCCAAATCACAAGGAAGAAGTGAAACCTACGCCACGAGACTGCTTGCTGGTCGCGAGGATGCTGCTCTCGTTCTCCCCGTCTAAACGCTCAAACGTGTGTGAGTTCCGGCGAGTTTTCAGGATGTGCGTGCGATTCCTTCCGTACGGTCGGTGGAGCCGGGGTGGGTGGCTTGCCATTCACATAAATTTCCACAAAACTTTACCAGACACGAATGAGCACGCGGCGGCTTTCGCCTCATCAACCCGCCCACCGCGTGACGATGTCCGCAGAGATGTGTACGCAATTTATGTTTTATTATCCTATTCCAGAGCGTTGGAGAATTTGAATCGTCGTTTGGCTCTGGTCCGCTCGCCGCCGCCGCCTCCAACACTCATTGTCGTCGGTGTCGTTGTGTACAGTGGTTCCACTCGAAGGCTGAGGAGAGGCCGGGTCGTGCTAGGCTTGTTTTTGCTGCTGGTGTTTTCCGGTATTTTACGTTGTGGTCGACGGAAAAGTGCGTAAACATAGTATCGGCGGAATGCGTCAGGGTGGTTCTTCGAATTGATCGGACGAATGTGAATAAAATCTGTATCCAGATTTTGAAAGCATGTTCAAACGTGTCCTCTGGATAAACGGATTGATATGAAAATGTTCTGTCTGAGGAAGGATCCACCCTGGCCACCTTCAAGGCAAATCCCTTCGAGAATGGGGTGGAAAGGTCCTTGCCGAAGGGAGTCAAGTGGATGTTCCATTTATCCCATTATTTCAACTTTTAACTGGATTACGGAAGATCAAAGGGGTTTTCTGTATTGAAGCCTCTACAGGGCCGGATGGAGTGAGTGAGAACGAGAAACAACTGCAGCTACTGCTGCGCCTAGATTCCATGATTGTATGCCCCGGTGTTGATGGAACCAACCCCTCTCCCGGTCGAACATGTGCTTTGGAAAGTGTTAAACCACACATCTAACCCTCCGAAATAGTTTTTTTTCCCTATATATACAATCGTTTCCGATCTCGTTGTTGGAAAATTGACTACCATGGCACGGGAAATTTGTGTTATGAAATTTTCGGTTTTCGTGCTGAAGCGTCACCGCACATGCTGTGTCTTCTGCCGTAGCATTCGGTCCATCAGGGCTCGAGTTTGGAGGTGGATGGAGTGTGGGTAGACCGAAAAAAGGGACAAATAGTCAAATTCATTAGCACGTGATTTTTTTGAATCAGTTTTTTTACGGGTTGGTTTTTCCTATATCCACTTCGACCGGAGTCGTACATAGTATGAAAATTTAATAATTTATTCATTCGTTCTTGTGTATTCGAGTGGTGTCACTCGACCTCTGTGTCCTTTCACCCTACCCCATTTCCCTGACTGTGGCTGTGATCCGAGAGGGAGCTTTTCAGGCCAAGTTTGTCGACAAGCCTCAAATTGCTCATTTGATGGTACATAAATTATCACGTTCTAGTGTGAACCTAACCCCCCTCCCCCCTCCCCTCCTCCCTAGGTGGGCCACGTTTCAAATCAAAACTTTCGCGAAATCACTGTGAAATTGAACGTGTGCTCATCGAGTACGTGGCAGTAGGGGGGCGGGAATGAGGCCTCATTGAATTGGGCTGGATGAGTAAGGAGTAAGAATCAGACGGAGAGTGATGATAGAAACAAAAAGAAAATAAAAACGATTTTGCAAATGAAACGTGCCAAAACCGGGGAGCCTGATTGACATTTTATTCGTTATGAAATCAATAATTTATGTGATTTACCTACCGGTCGGTGTATCTCTTGCTTGTACCGTGGACCGGAAGGGGGTCGCTCTTTTCATTAGGAACAAGGTATCGCATTTTTTCCAAGTTGACAAAGTTGTAGTTTTATTATTTGGATAAAGGGTAGAGTCGGATTCGATTAACATACATTAACAGAGTATAGATCAATAATTTAAGCGTAGAAATGTTCATTTGTGCTTCTGAAATTATCTTCTTATCCTAAAGCATTAGTCCTATAGCATTAGTCAGACACAACATTTGTAAATTGTTGCTTCCCTATGCATAACTAGGCCGAGGTGGCTTCTGCTGTTTACAAAGGCTGTCTCCATTCTATTTGGTCCATGGCTGCATTTATATCCACCTTGCTCGTTGCACACCCCTTCTTCTTCTGCTTTTCGATTTGCTTTCGAGAATCAACTGGGCTGCCGTCCGAAATACTTGCGACATGCCCAACCCACCGTAGTCGACCAATTTTTGCGATTTTTTTTGGCGATTTTAGGATGAATGGTTCTCCCAGCAACTGACGCAAATTGTGGTTCATTCGCCTTCTACATTCGGTATTTCTTCCGTTTGCACTCATACTCGAAAATGAAGACACCAAGGACACGTTGGTCCTCCATGAGCAATGTCCATGTTTTGTGGCCGGACAACCGGTCTAATTAATGTCTTATAGATTGCCAACTTTATAGTTTGGTGAACTTTGTTTGATCTTAGCGACCTTTGGAGTCCAAAGTAGGCACAATTAGCAGTCCTAATGCGCCTTTGTATCTCTCTAGTCTAGATACACGAATTCATCTAAAGCCTCGATTTCATCACCGTCGATCTGAACTCTTGGTTCGAGGTCTAACATTGTCTTCTCTGGAGCCTCTTGCTCACTGGTGGCACGTGAACTGGATTATAATTTTTTTTGGTAACATTTGATACTTTTCATAATGACCAAAGTGAACACAAGAAATCCGGATCAACAATAAAAAAGGGCCTATCAACATTTGTAAACAAACACTTCTGAGCCTATTTCCTCGCAAAGCATAGGCCACCCACGCAAACCAATACCATCATCATGTAGGGGAAAGTTTCCTCTAGACGATCATTCTGTAGGTTTGCGTGTGTAGCTAACGGCTTGCGAGAAAACGGGCTCAGAAGTGTTTGTTTACAACTGTTGATGGGCCCTTTTCTATTGTTGTTCCAGAAATATAATAAAAATACTACAATTGAAAATGTCATGATATTCCGCAAAAATAAAATCATCCCGAGCAGAAATGTACACACATTGAACCATTTTTTTCATTCCTGTAAAGGCACAGTATAATCGCATTTCTTCTTCCCTCGTTATATTTTTCGTAGCAATTGCATCACGTTCTTTTGATGGTGTCTTTTCATCACTGCACAGGCTGACAGGGTTGGTTTGGTTGGTAAATGACTGGACAATGCGTATCATTGGTACTTCGCGTACCTGTCTACCGGTATAAAATAGATCCTACTGCGATCCTTAGCCTCTTGTCCAGTCACTCCTATCCCTACCTCCCCATGGTGCCGACTGGGGTATGAGTAACCATGGGAAAGATCGGGTAACCAACCCTAGTGGGATCTTAGTCATATGCTGACAGGGAAGGCGGGGCTGCCCTCTTCAAAGGGTGCAGTCTATCTGAGCGTCTGTTCTCCATGTTAGGAGCGGCTCAAAACAGCGTCTGTTCTCCATGTTAGGAGCGGCTGATCATCGTCTTTGTGCCAGCGTGGGACTCTAAAAAGTGCTGTGCATGATGGTCCCCCGGTGAGACAGGGGGTTGGGAAGGTCCGACAAGCCGCCCTTAAAAATCAATGTTACAAATAATACAGAAGTTAATACGGACCGGAACAATCGGCAAAGACCTAGGCGACGAATTAAGGACTGCGATTGGAAACTCGGAACATGGAGCCGCAAATCGCTCTGCTTCCCTGGCTGCGATAGGATAATCTATGACAAACTTCAAACACGTAATTTCGAAGTCGTAGCACAGATCAACGGTCGATTCTTCAACTACAGCATCATCAACGTACACTGTCCACACGACGGGAGACCCAACGATGAAAAAGAAGCGTTCTACACGCAGCTAGAGCAAGTGTATGATGGCTGTCCGCAGCGGGACGTAAAAATCGTCATTGGTGACGTGAACGCTCAGGTAGGACGGGAGGCAATGTACAGACCGGTAATAGGGCCAAATAGCCTGCATACTGTATCGAACTATAATAGCCAACGATGCGTGAACTTTGCGGCCTCCCGTGGTTGAGTAGTTCGAAGTACCTTCTTCCCCCGTAAAGACATCCACAAACCCACTTGGAGATCACCTGACCAATGAACAGAACATCGACGGGAAATTCTACTCCGTTATCATCAACGTTCGCACTTACCGCAGCGCAAATATAGACTCGGACCACTACCTAGTTGCAGTATGTATGCGCTCAAAACTCTCGATAGTGCACAACACGCGTTGAATTCGGACGCCACGACCTAACATTGAGCTACTACGGGAAACCGGAGTTGCCCAGGAATATGCGTAACAGCTAGAAGCAGCTCTACCAACGAAAGAGCAGCTTGGCGCTGCTACTCTTGAGTATGGCTGGAGAGACCGCCATTGGTAGCACTGCATTAGTGCCACTAGGTACTTCTGCACCGAATCGAAACAATGACTGGTTTGATGGCGAATGCAAGCAGTTAGTAGAGGAGAAGAATGCAGCACGGGCGAGAATACTGAAACACCGTACGAGAGCAAATGTGGAACGGTATAGACAGGCACGGATCAGACAAAATACTATTCTTCGAAGGAAAAAGCGCCAGAGGGAAGATCGAGACCGCGAAGAAATGGAAGCATTGTACCGTGCTAACGACACACGCAAATTCTATGAGAAGTTGAACAGCTCGCGCAAAGGCTACGTACCACAAGCTGATACGTGCGGAGACCTGGATGGCAACCTTCTCACAGGAGAGTGTAAGGTGATTGGAAGGTGGAAGCAGTACTTCGACGAGCACCTGAACGGTAATATTACAGCGAACGAATGCGGCTCGGTAATAAATCTAGGAATACGCGCAGAAGATGACAGGACCCCGAACCCAACCTTTCAGGAAGTTGAGGAGGAAATTGATCAGTTGAAAAACAACAAAGCCGCTGGTGTTGACCAACTCCCAAGCGAGCTATTGCAATACGGTGGTGAAGCACTGGCCAGTGCGCTACACTGGGTAATTACCAAGATTTGGGAGGAGGAATTTTTACCGGAGGATTGGATGGCGGGAATAGTGTGTCCCATCTATAAAAAGGGCGACAAGCTGGACTACTGCAATTATCGTGCGATCACGCTACTGAGCGCTGCCTACAAGTTGCTCTCCCAAATACTATGCCACCGCCTGTCACCAATTGCAAAGGAGTTCGTGGGGCCGGAAAAACTGACGCGGTTGATCAAAGCAACGATGGATCGAGTGATGTGTGTCGTCCGAGTATCAGGGACGCTCTCGAGTCTCTTCGAATCTCGGAGAGGGTTACGGCAAGGTGATGGATTGTCGTGCTTGTTGTTTAACATTGCACTGGAGGGTGTGATTCGAAGAGCTGGGATACACGAGTGACACGATCTTCAGGAAGTCTGTCCAACCATTGAAACCGTTGAAAACAATATACATGAAGCGAAGAGGGTCACGACAAGACAATGTTAGCCTCCTAGCACGAGTTCAGATCGACGGTGATGAAATCGAGGTAGTAGACGAATTCGTGTATCTGGGCTCATTGGTGACCGCCGATAACGACACCAGCAGAGAAATAATAAGGCGCATAATGGCTGGCAATCGTGCCTACTTTGGACTCCGAAGGACGCTTAGATCGAACAAAGTTCCCCGAACCACAAAGTTGACCATCTACAAGACATTAATTAGACCGGTAGTTCTCTGCGGCCACGAAACATAGACATTGCTAGTGGAGGACCAACGCACCCTTGGAGTCTTTTAACGGAAGGTGTGTAGTACCATCTACGGTTGAGTGCAGATGGAAGACGGAACGTGGAGGAGGCGAATGCACCACGAATTGCACCAGTTGCTGGGAGAACCTTCCATCGTACACATTGCAAAAATCGGTCGACTACGATGGGCTGGGCATGTAGTAAGAATTTCGGACGACAGCCTTGTGAAAATGTTTCTCGAAAACACACAAGAAGAAGAGGCGTGCAACGAGCAAGGTGGATCGATCAAGTAGAAGGTGACCTGCGGTCCCTCCGCAGACAGCGAGGCTGGCGAGTGACAGCCGTGGACAGAACAGAATGGAGACAACTTCTATGTACAGCAGAAGCCACGCCGGCCTTAGTATGATTGGTAAGGTAAGTAACAGGCTGACAGGGAACATTTTTATCATCGAAATTAATATGACCATTACTATGGAAACATCCAACCGATCTGAAATCTTTTAGCAGCTTTTGATTCAAGAACTCAACCACTTTCTCAAAATTGCCCGATGCCCTCCAACCATGTTCCGTAAATGGGATTTCAATAGAAAATCAGCAGTAATGATACTTAAAGTCATGGCATGAATACACAGGAACGTGTGTGATTGCCATATGCCAATCCGGTGACTTGATCGATTACTTCAGAACAGGTTCCCATTTAAAATAATTTTTTGAATATTTTTAAAATTATTTGAATTGCACCCTAGCAATGTGGGAGTCAAAGTTCTTGGAATCGTTCCAACAGAAAATTTGCCATAGTTATTTGACCATCCGGTCACTTCGTTTCGGAGTGACCAGCCATAGGGTCACGGATGACCAGCAAATCATTTGAACCCTAGCAATATGGGTGTCAAAATTCTAGGAAGCTAGGAATTTCAGAAGAAATTTTTGCCATAGGTATTGTAATGAAAACATAATTAAGACATATCAAAATTAAAAAAGTAATATTTTTTCCCTATTGTAAGGCCTTCCTTAGTGCCCAGTATGGTCAGGAATACTCAAAATGTCCTCGAAGACCTATTTTTGCAGAATTATGAAGATTGATAGGTCAAAAGCCAGGTTTTAGAAGTGATTTGAATAAAGGGAGTTCCGCTAAAAATTTGGCCAAACAGTAATGTTTATGAGTCAATCAGAGCTTTTATTTATACGTCAAATTCTTTTCCTTTTTCAAGTTCAGTTGATACAGAGTTCAGGAGAAATATTCAGCTAAGCGTCCTTTTTAACGAATGCGAATTGCCGGGACACCTGCCATCAGATTTTGTACAATCGCCTTGTTCACTTTATTCGCCGCAGAACGCCAGTTTGCGTTGAACTGTATCTCGCTCTGAGTCTTCTTAAGGTTCCACTTGACGATGGCCCAATATTGTTCGACTGGCCGGAGCTCTGGCGTGTTGGGAGGATTCTTGTCCTTAGGCAGCGGGCTCTAAACAGCGGGCCTCTTTTTGTCGTTGCTTTGGGCTCCAGCTTTCGATTTCCTCCCGATCCAGCTTTCCTGGCTGTCGACAATGTGTTCACCAAACAGTTTTAATACGTTGCTAACAGTTGATTTAACCACATTCAACAATTTCGCCAACTTGGCGTGAGAGTAGTTTGGATTTTCGTCATGCACGTGCAGAGTTTTGATGCGTCGCTTCTCGAAGGAAGACGACATTTTGATATCTGAAGTGATAATCTCAAAATCAGGGGTGCCAGATATTATTTTCAAACGTCTGCGATAAAAATTTAAAATGTCTGGGAATGCATAAAAAACTCTGTATTTTTATTCAAGAGACGTAATAAGAAAGCGAGTTATGTCATTTTCGCTATACATAGGAACTTTTTTCAATAGGACAGAGATTCTCTCCTGCCTCGCTCTCTGTAATTTTTTACTGCGCCATTCTAAGACTTTTTATTTTCTTTGTAGTTACAGTCGAGGGGCTGTCATTTTACGTATCTTCGATTTACCTATTGTTATTAAAAAGGATCATTTTATATTTTTGTTTAAATATTTTTGTTTCACTGTGTACGTGTATTTAATGAAGTATTGAGTGTTATATTGGATAAAGTGTATTTGACGCAGTATTTCAGTCTAGTTTAAGAAATAAGTTTTTTTTAAAACACTCTAGCACCTTATTTTTTAGATTGATCATATTTTGATACGGAGGTATAAATTTTCTAAAGCTTGTATTAATGGTTTACATTCTGGTGTTGGTTCAACGTCCTATTTACATCGTGTGCTTCCATAACTATTATTTTTTCGGCTGGCTTGTAGGGCCTGCACCAACCCCCTCGTTGGAGGACCATCGTGCATAGCTCTGTTTAGAGTCTCACGCTGGCACGAAGACGATGTTAGGGGCGGTCTAACATGGAGAACATATGCCATTTTGAGCCGCCCTTGACATGGAGAACGGATGCTTAGAATCCAGCAACTGATAAGCCCTCCCCCCATCCTAGCCAGCTCCCGTTGCCTATCCGGAGATGCTTATGTGATTAGGCAACCTATGACCAGCAGGGTGACTTGCAACTCAGCTCCACCAATCTTCACCTGCTGAACAGATTACCTGGATATTTGTTGTTTAGATGATAGATAGAATTGATTGCTGCTTAGTTAAAATACTCAGAAATCCCTTTTTACGGTAAATTTCTCAAATATGGTTTGTATTTTTTTGAAACTTGATTTTTGTTGTGACTAAATGGCACTATTACCAATGATTTGACAGTCATTTTTATGGTGACAATAGCAGTGAAGATCATTCAATTTTTGTAGTATTTTCTTATGCTAGACGGATGGATAAAAAAAATTGCATTTATTAACCCAATTTCTTGGGCATGGGATCGAACACTACCAACAGTAGGCACTCCAGGATTGTTAAAGAAACTCGAATTGTTCTTTTTTTAATGCGCCATGTCAATCGAAGATTCAAATCCATTACCAAAACATTAGCGGATAGAACACTACTGGGTTGCAACCAACAACAGCTAAACATACTGTGATAAAAACAACGCAAACGTCACGGAATCTTGGTGATTGGCTGAAGACTCGAAGGAGTCGCAGTGAGTGGCCATCGAGGAGTTTGAATCGGGCGAGCGTGTAGATCAGACGTGCTACAAAATACTACCAGTGGCTAAGTTAGTTTGCCGGGACAAGAGTGCGCCTTCTGATTGGCGAGGTGAGCCACTGCACGCTACGATTTAGGCATCTGTAAGCTTCGCATTTCTAATAGTTAAGGACCGTTATTGTTCCTCTGGAGGACAATTTTTTTTTTGTTTTTCATCTTGATTATCGAGATTTTCAGCCTTGGACTGGTTCATCACCCGTCGTAGTCAGTCAAACACCCCTTTTGGGCATTTTCGTAACTTCTCCGGGGGTGAGATTCAAACTCGTGACTTAGGCGTGAGAGGTATGGATGTTAACCAATACGCCGGGGTCGCCCCCCAAAGGACAACACTTTCGGGAAGTGAACCCCAATCGTCTACTACGGGACTGGAATTCAGAGACAGAAAGAGATGGAGATGAAAACAGCGTGATTCGGTCAATTCTTTGGAAGTTGTGGAAACAGCTGGAGGTAAATTTTTGGTTAGTTTTGTCAAAAATGCTCCTAGCTCAAACAGTAATGCACCAGATTGATTTCGACAGGTGAATTAGCGCGAACAGCGGCTACTGGTAAAAAATCTTTTCCTTAAAACAGGAGAACTTATAGTAGCAGCAGCGCAATAACAGTAGGTGGTAAGTATTGTATAATTCAGTAGGTGGTAAGTATTGCAAATTCTCACTACAATTTTCAAAAGGACGGAAAGACTTATAAACATTTTCTCTGAAAACGTCTTAAATTCGGAATAGTGATCTCCATATTATATGCAAGAAAACTCTACTCAACGCCATCAATCATTGTAAATGAACCGTTGAAGATAAAAATACACAGAATCAGCATAAATCCCAATTGTCGCAATTTACGTGAGCAATCATGCCGAGAAACTGGAACTACTGAGAAAATACTGCTTGATCCGGAGCACACCAAATATATAGAAAATGAGCTTCCAAGGTCACTAAATTTGTAGAGAGCCATTTCTCTTATATCGCGTTTTGCCAAACATCGTCGTTACCAAGGAGATTAGACTGGAGTGGCTGGAAAAAAAAATGAAGGATTGTCGTAGTCCAATGGCTCGAGTTATTTCATATTACGGAAAAAATTTCATATTTTTATTGATTCTGAATTTCAAAGAAATGTTCAGTACGTCCACTATGAAATTGTAGTCTGTGACCTATTGTGCTGATTTATTTTTATTAAAATCAAACGTGTTAATGATCTTCTGACATTTAAACCTGTCAATTTGCTAAATTTTAAAGAAAACCATAATTATTTGTATTTTTTCTCACAATAGAAAAGATAACACAAATTTAACGCATTTGGCATCACATCTTGTTATAAATATTGACTTGTTATTTGTTTAAATAATTGTTAAAATATATATTCCTTTTTGGTTAGGACATGAGATTGTTTTAATATGAATTGAGTTATTTTATGCATCAAATTTGTATCAAACTCTGTTAGAAGAATTTTGTGTAGCAACATAACATAATCTGGGAAAGTTTTGACATGAGCTTCTAGTCGGGTATCCATCATTAGGACTAAACTCAAGATGTTGATTTCAACCAAATTAGTGAATAAATAAGGCAGTCCCATTCTTGGCAACGCATATTCAAATCTACCGCTTTGGCCCTATCAGTTTTGAGAAAATCCTTCCGAAATATGAAAAAAAGAGCTCCCTCAACACGAATATCATTAAGAAAGAAATTCATTCCCGTTCCTACATTCCCATCACAATCTAGTGAAACTCCATCGGCTATGACTAACAAATCTTCTTCCAACATTGAAAAGAGTATCCCGAGGAGTGCAATGGCACCTTTCAGTCAGTTGAGCCTCGACAAGACGAGGCAACTAACTTGATTTATGTCACTCATATCGTCAATAAAACGTCATTATTGCCAAGAGCACATTGTGTGCAGAGTCATAAAAATAGTAATATTATTGCATCCCCTGACAGTCACTCAGCTAGGCTAGGATGTGCACACAGGCAGATTGGTCCTATGTATGGCATCAAAACGAGTATGTCTACGACGCCGAACTGCCGAAGGAAGTGAACGTTCAAATTGTGTACGCAGTATGCACAAGATGGAAGGGAGGCACGTGGTTTAATCATTGCAATTTATGGCCACAATGAAGGAACTTTCTCGAATTGCTTACTCGAAAAGAAATCAAACCCTCCGGTTGAAGTCCTGTAAATTTTCGGGATTATCATTTCTAAGCTTCGGTTGTGGCATTTCCATTCTGCAGGCTCTCTAAGATATTCACCTTCCCGTAAGAAAAACCACCCCCTCCCGAGGTGGAGTGACTTACGAGCTCATAAATTTATCCAACACTGCGTGTGTTTATGCTCTCCCATCCACCTTCAATGCAAAACGCAAAAATCTGAGAGAGAGAAAAAAAACCTGAAAAAGGGATCCCGCCACTCGTAAACTTAAATACAAATGTTTCATATTTTATGCTGCACATAAAGAACCCAGACGAATGGCATGGCCTTAATCTGAATCTGTTTTCTTTATTTCTCTACACTGACTGTGTGCTCTACTTTTCAGAGGCAGGCTTCATTCTCTGCTCCGCTTCGGAGTTCATCTGACATCTTCCTCCGACGCCGATGGAAGGTGGGTACGTGTGCGATTCGCATCCTTGCCTCCTGCCGGGGAGGAACCCAGCAGTGACAGTCGGACATTTCCCACCAAGCTGCCGGGGAAAATTTAAGACGCATCCAAACGAATGGTTTCCTAGCGGATTTAGTTCCGGCGTTGGAGGTAAAAATACGATCACTTTTTTGAGCCCCACACGCACACCCGGTTCGTGATTACGCGTTGCTGACATGAGCTTCAAACATGGAGTAGGTAAAAGGACCACGTCGACGCAAACCATATTTAGTGCCAGATTATCCTTCCACTACTTTTCCACTCTTCTGGTGGGTGGGGGAAGGGAGTTGGGTGCTACACATTCGTTCATCCTCTTACAGCAGTTTCTCTGCCAGCCGGTATGATTAGATCGGAAACCCATTGGCTTGGTGTCTTTGCTTGGTGATTCACCTGCCATAGTTAAGCCTATTTTCGGATTTTCATCAGTGTCGAATTATCTGATAAAATTTACACATGTCGTTCTGGCGGGGGCGCTCAGTTATTTGAGCACTTGAAACATTTGTGTTAAAGCAGGCTTGTCGAATCAGGTGTTTTTTTTTTCAAAATTGTAGGAAATGGAGACGGAAATGTAAAGTTGAATTTCGAAAAACGTAAAAAACATTAAAAAAAATTAAATTCATTTCGGTTGACGGTGAAAAATTAATATAAGGGATAACTAAATTGGACATATTTTCCAAAAATCCAACGTTTCAATTCTACAAAAATGCTTCGAGACCCTGACGGACGGCAAAACAACAGTAGGCCGGAACCTTAGCCATGGTCGATGGAAATCGGGATGTCGGCTTGTTCTTCAGCTCTCTCGTGGCCTTGGCGAAAAGCTGCTCACCCATTCTGGAAACGGAATTATTGGAGTAGATCTTCCGTTTAAGGTTCACCCAAAAATGTTGGCGGTCTTCGGTATCGGCCCTATGATAGAGGCCAATTATAAAAATCGAATCGGCTGTCACTTTGATTGACAGATCAATTTTGCTATTACAGATGTCGAGATCGAAGTAATTTGGTCGAGTTGGTCGACTCAAGTGATCGCTTGGATACTAGTGACTGATCTGTGGCATTTTGTCGTGAAAGAGTTTGTTTTGATATACGTTTTTCATCAGTTCAAGGTCATTGACTGAGTAAGGTAAGAAATACACTAGACCATATTTTTTTGCAGTTGAATTAACAGAAAAAAAAATTACTTCTAGAAAGAAATGTCTAATCTTATTTAAAATAAAACAAGTTACTGTTAGTTCAAATGGCTTATTGAACTGATTAAATTTAATGTGGTTATCACTAGAGGCGTTTGTGGCGTGGAGCCAGTAAAACTAATGCTAAACAGAAGTGGCAGAAGATTGATCAAGAGCTCGATTTATTAGGACCACCACCCAAGTAATATTGCCAAAACCATCCAGCTTTATTAAGTTTTAACAAAGTTTTATTAACGCTACTGGAATTTATTTCGGTTTTATCATGGTACCAAGAAATACCAATAGGCTTTATATGTTAGTCTGGTGTATAAGAACCTACACAGCTTCTTTACAACGATCTCGAAACGTTGTCTTCTATAATTCCTTTTACTTTTATCAAAGGTTTTATTTCGACTTTATGAACTCGTAAAATGCTGTTCTGAAATGCTGATTTAGTACTCATTCATCAGGTGGGTCAGTTTTAAAAGCATTTTTAAACAATTTTGCCTCCAGCATTAAACGGAAAATTGGCATTGAGGAAACTCATCAAATGACCAAATAGTTTTAAAGTAGCCATTGCGAAGATAAATTTGCCTTTTGGAAATACTGTGATTTCTTTCAATCGCTTTATTGAAATATAAGAAATCATTGAAATTTGGAACAACAAAAACCAACCACGATATCACAATGCAGTTTGACAGCTGTGGCTATTTGGCCGTATGCTGGTTTTAATGGAAGCCAATAGGTTTTATGATGGTTCTCAAGTGGTTATAACATCTTTCACTAGAACATTTTGAAAATCTTTATGATCTTATAAAGGTTTTATTAATTTGTTTTCATAGCCGTCTATAAAGTGAGCCAATTTTTCCACCTTTTGGCTTTAATGATGCAAAGAGGATGTGTTGGTGAACCAGTTTTGAATGTAGTTTAATCAACAAACCCGGGAGGAGTACTATATGGATGAAATAAAACTAAAATTGTTGCTTGGGAAATGCGCCTTGGGTCGGAATATCATAAAATAAAGTTCACTTTCTCGTTTGTGATCGTAAGATTAGCTCTCAAGCCCAGCTCGTTACCACAAGAAGACTCAGAACAACAGTAATGTGGTGAACTTTTGACAGTAATCTTATAGCTCTGATTAGTTACAGTACATTTGCACTTGGGATTAGCATATCGACCCACGAGTTAACTGGCTTAAGAAATAAGTCCTTGATTTTTTGAAGTATAGAAAGAAAACATCTTAGTAGCTCAATCAGGCATATCTCAAAAAATCAGGACCCAACATCTTCGATGTTCAATATCATATTTTCCAGAAGTTAAGGAGAGAAAATCAGGAGAAGACTTTTCAAAGCTTCAGGAAGAAGTTTAGGGGATAGGACAAATTAGAAGTTTGGAACATTCCAGAAGTTTTGGATTTTTCCCAAAAATTCAAAATGGAATTTCCAGAGGTCCAGGAAAAAACAACTTTCCCGAAGTTCAGGAGCAAACTTACCAGGGAAGGCGCTCTTTAAATTTCTTAAAAAAATCGACTTCCACAAAACTCAGAACATCCTAGAAATTCAGAAAAGGACTTATCAGAAGAAACTTTCTGGAAGTTTAGTTAGAACTTTCCAGAAATCACTTTGATTGTTGTTTTTTGTATTCTTCCAATGCACGGAGTTACGATCTATGATAAAATTTGTCAGAAGTAGATAATTTCCCATCAACATGAGAGGCTCTAGGAGTGGACAGACATTTATTGCTAGAACAGATAGAAAAGAAAAGAAAGTATTGATAGTTCCATATAGTATAACGGCAGGCTTTGAAATTGAAAGATACAAGTTGAAAACGAACGAAGGGCATTTGAACGGTAGTATCGGGCACATAATCTTTTACCTCAGTGCAGGGTAGGCCCCAGAAATGCTAGAGAGAATATTTCAGAATTTCAAAATGAGGTTCTCTCAAAATTCATGAAGAAACCTATTCAAAGAACAGAAAAAACTTTCATGAAAAATAGTCGGTTCTTCCTAGCAGTTTGAGCAAGATTTTCTCAGAGGTTAAGGAACAAACTTGCTCGAAGAACAGAAGAATTCTTACCAAAAGTTCAGAAGAGGACTTCAACAGGGAGAAATTTCCAACAATTTAAGGGAATTCTCCTCGAAACTCTAAAGAGGACTTTCCCAAAGCCTCGGTGAAATTTTCCTTGGAGTTAAGGATGGGATTTATCAGATGTTTGAATATGAGCTCATTCTCAGGAACAACTTCACAGAATTTCAAAAAAAAATATCAGCGAGGCCAGAAAGGAAAAAGCATACCAGATAAGTTCAAGAAGAAATTTCTGAAAAATTTAGGAGAGAAAGTTCCGAAGAAAATTTCTTTAAAGGTTGGTTGGAAGGTTCAGCATCGAATGAGGTTTTCTCGAAATTAAGGAATTTCCAGAAGTTCAGGTTGACTAGACAGGCTCTTTCCAGAAGTATAGTATCATTCCTAGTTCTTAAGTGGGAATTTTTCAAAAGTTAAAGAAAAATCCCCAACGTTCAAAAGAATACTTTATTGAAGTTCCGATGAGGACTTCTCATTAGATCAGGAACAAACTTCCAACAACTTTCAAAAGATTTTTTTCAGAAATACTGGAGAAAACTTTCCCAAAGTTTTGGAGAAATTGTCCTCACAGTTCCTATCCTACACATCAGAAGTTTTGACAGCAACTAAGTTCAGGAAAAAACTGTCAACTGTTCTTGGAAGTTTAGGTTGGGTTGTTAGATGTGAAATTTACAAGAAACTTGCAAGAATTTCACCAAAGAGCTTTGTCTACGATTAGGAAATTCAAGAGATAATGAATGACGAATAGAAAGAGCAGTCCATTAGGTTTGCATTTAAAAAAATGGATGGTGTTAAAAAAAAGCAAAGACAGATGTTTGCTTTTGATAAATTTCCCATGGAAGGTAATTACTCAAGCTCATTTGCAAAAAAAAATCTACGCCCTTGCGAGCGGCCTTTCGGCAGTTAGCCGGAACATTCGCCATGGCGGACGAAAACATGCGTGTAGGCATGTTTTTGAGTTCTTTCTTCGTTTTATTTATCAATTCCTCCTCAGTTTTCACGACAAAATTGTTAGAGTAGATCTAACGCTTCAGGTTGGCCCTGAAATTCTCGATGGGACGCACCTGGGGGACGTTGGTCGGGTTCGCCGACTTTGACACCACAGCCGCTACATCTCCTCCAACGATCGCTTCGAGCATTGGGCCGACGCTAGATCTGGCCAGAACATTGCGTGTTTGCCCTTATAGTATTTCTTGATGAACGACGCCTCTTCCGGCAGGCATTTTGTACTATAAATTTCCCCGTTCACAGCCACACCGGAGCGAAAGAAGAGCGGTTTTGACATCCCTTTCTCGCTGATTGTCAGCCACAGCAGCACCTTCTTGGAGTGTGAGATGAACTTCATCTCGGGGGAAGTAAAATACGAAGTGCCCCGCCAGTCGTCGCCATCCAGGGTGAGATAGGTCTGACCTCCCGGCCAAGCGCACGCAGCGATGTAGCCACTTTTCTCTCGGACTTCCCCTTCAGCATTCTTTGGAGCTTCTTGTCGCTCAGGGTTGTCGGCCGTCCGAAACCGGGCTTTCTTTCGATGCTTTGATTGTTGTCTAATAGTGCCAAGATGTAGAAGATACCGTCCACAAAGTGTCGTACGATGTCCGCTCTTGACGCGGCGGGGTGCCGTTCTTTGAATGCGCACACTTCTGAACGGAGTTGCTTCACTGTTTCTGCAATCACGGTTAGAGTTCGACTGATAGAGCTGTCAAATTTTGTATGTTGACTCATGGGTTACTATGATTGATGCTGCATGGGTAGCTTCATGAGTGCGGGTGAAGGTTAACCCATAAGAAATCGGCTATTTATGTCCATTTTTTTTAAAATGCAAATGTTAATACAGGTATACCTCGATAGTACGTACATACACTTGCTGTCTTCAAATCGCAATTGCACAAAAACTACAGTTTGATCTCAAATCGAATACAACCAAGAAAAAAGGCAGAAGGTTGTTCTTTCTTTTGGTTATATTAGATTTTAGATTGAACCAGTAGTTTTTATGCAATTTCTATTTGAAGTGAGAAAGTTGATGTACGTACTATCGAGGTATACCTGTAAAATCATTTATTTGACAATGAACTTTCATTGCTAATGACATTTTATTAAACTTTATTCAACTACCTCGTTTGAGAGATTTTATCGTCACGAAAACTTTTCTGAAGTTCAGCAGAGAATTATAAAACAAGTTCAAGAAGTTTATCAATATAGACTGTTCCGAAGAATATAAATACACTTTCGTTCTCAAATAAAAATGACCCTGCTGTTGTTTTTTATTATATTAATTTCAGACATAACAAATTAGTAAATAACAATGTATTTTTCCATATCCATTTCAATTCGCTTGATTTTTCGTAGCGTAGGCGAGTTCTCAAATTTTTCCCATAACACTACTCATAAGCTTCTGCACAGTGCTTTCTGCTATCATTTTTACAACTTTTGGCCAATCTTTCTGAAATTTGTCAACACTATCTGCTAGTTTCATGTGTATTTTCAGCTTTGTCTTCGTCAAAGCCCAAAAGTTATCAATATGGCGAATCTCTGGGCAGTTTGGTGGATTCATTTCCTTTGGTACATATACGAAATTGTTCCTTTTGTACCACTCTAGTGCATATTTAGAGTAATGGTAGGAAGCAAGATCAGGCCAAAAAATTGTAGGCTTGTTATGTTGTTTGATCAAGGGTAGGTATCTTTTTTGCAGACACTTCTTCACGTAGGTTTGATCATTCATTGTGTTTGTATTAATGAATGAACGAGATGTAAATGTCTTTCACTGACCCAAGAACAGCCTCTCCCGCGAGGTATAAAACTGTGGTCCCGGCAGAGTTTTATAATCAGATTTTTTGTCCAGCAGTTTGTCGTACAGCTTTCGAGCCCTCGGTTTCCAAAATTCAGCCTGTTTGATGCTTTATTTTGACTGCTTCTGCTTCCAACTAGTCTGCAGGCCTCTTCTCTTCTTGGCACGCATAACATAAGTCGCTGAAGTACTTAGCTTTTTCACCGCATCTCGGACTGATGCTGAAGGATGATGCATGAAATAGTAAGGGACTTTCTGTCGATTGTAGGGTCATCGAGACCGGGTTTTCTTCCTTGTCTTTTGTTGATGCTTCCATAATGCGGTTTGAACTGCTCCGACACTCACATCTTCTTTCTCAGCCAGTTTTCCGATCGATAGACCACTGATGGTGTACCGTCTGTGCATAATTCGATTTCTTTGTTCGGGAGAAAGACCACGCATTTGCAAACTTCCGTGCAAAATATTGGAAGAAAATGACAACATTAGTTTAATTTGGATGCAAACAACGGGACGCAGCCAGGAGTTGGTTGAATACTGCATGCGTTTTGAACTGACAATTAATCATTAGTGTATTTATAATCATCGGAACAGTCAACCTAAAATGCCAAAAGCAAATACTAGATTCTGAAAAATCCTCACTTAGGGGACCAGAAGCTTAGGAAAACAATCGAATGCTCAATGGTCAAGAAACTTCGAGATAAAATCGTTGAAGTGAGTTCGATCAATGCATTCTTTTATAGCCACATTGAACGTTACATGCCTAAGGAATGTATGCTGTGAATAGCTTCAGTATCATCACTCATTAATTGATGACAACTACAGGGTAGGCCCAAGTAAGTGACGTATGAAACAAAGACTGTAACTGTATCTCCCAAGAAAAGAAAAGTTATTCAAATGTTTCTTTGTTGTTCTGATTCTTATACTTTATTGTTTAATGTGCACATATTTACATTTCGATTCTACCGCCTTGAGCTTAAATTATTGCCCTAAGTCTCTGCGGAAAGGCGGCACGTACCTGATATTCGGGGATTTCATCCCATATCTTCTTCATGGTAGCTTTGAATGTTTCAATACCCATTGGTTTGATATCTCGAAAGTAAGCTTCCATGATTTCCCAAATAGAGAAATCCAGAGAACTTACATCTGGCGAAAAAGTTGGTCATAATTCTTTAGGAATGAAGTCTGGCAAATTCTTGGTGCACCATACTAACGATAAACGATTACACACTCGTGTGCTTTTCAGAAGTCACAAACGTAATTTGTGATCGACCCTCGGTCCCTTTCATTTCATGTATCGTAATTTTTGAACAGATCTTGAATTGTCAAGATTGACAAAGAGGAACGTCAGTGTGATTTCTGTTTCCAACGTATATAAAGCACAAGGTATTATATTCACTGCAATGTTCATGTAGTGGTACGAAAAAGCAAATGCAAAAAATAATTGTGGAATGTCTTCAGAAATGCATGAAATTTAAGCAGTTTCGATTCAAAAGCCAGCCAAACGCAAGTTTTTTGCTTGAATTATTTTATTAATTAAGTAACTCTTGTACGATACATAAGTATAGAAATTAGTTGGAGGAATATGTTATAAATGAATAGTTTTGAGTCAATTAACGCTGATATTGGAGGTGTTTGAAAACGTGATGATGATTGTTTCCCAATTTTGAGTATCACACTTATTCATGCATTTTTTCTGATTAATATTACGAAAAAGCTTAATTTTTCAATAAATACATTATTAAATTAGGTATTTATTTTTTATGATCATGATAACCGTTAAAACACATTGTTCAATTTCACTTTATGCCTGACAAGAATCGCTGTTTAAAGAAGATCCACAACGATTAAAACTCAAAAATTAGATAAAATGTATACAACTAGAAGCAGCTTTGCGATTTCTCATAACAAACATTGATGTTTGTTTGCCATCTGGTTTCGCTCATTTTTGAGTAACTTTAACTCAAAAACGTTAGAATCGAACGTACTCAATTGCCTAAATTCAATTTTGAGTATTCCCTGTTTTTGTTTTCATTTTGGTATGAAAGCGAGTGGCAGGCTCATTGTTTTTTGAGCATAATTCGAAAAAAAGCCTGTAAATCAATGAACTAGAGATTTTCCGTAATTCCCAAAATATTTTTTCCAGCTTAAAGGCCATTATATAGCTGGCAAGTAAAGACCACAACTAATTTTCGCCATTCTGACCGAGAGTTCCGATGCGCAAATTGATAACGACGTTAGATCCATATTTAAATTTTAAAATTGTTGAAAAAAATAATATGAAGCTATCTGAAAATAGCGTTTGGCGGAGTTTTCTTGCGTTCCAAAAACAATAAATCAAATTATTAAAATATGATTACTCAGCCTTTGACGTTTTATATATAATTATAAAATTTAGGAAAATTTACTCAACATTGAGTAAGCTCGAATGAGCGTGTATGTAAGAATACTATGACATCTGGCAATATACTTTACCTTGTTTTCAAGGTACTTTGGTCTTTGTTTGCAAAACAAGGGAACGGCATGACCATAACAAGATCTGTCAGCCCGTTTACTGGGGAGTGTTAATTCGAAAGGGACCGTTTTTAATTTTTGAAAAGGACACTGAAAAAAAAAAATGTTATACTAACTGTTCCATCTTAGCATTCTTCTTTGACCATACTTGGGTAATCTTTGCTCCATGGGACGGCGCAGAATCCTGTTGAAACATCCATTTGCGGTTACCAAACATCGTTGAAGTATGCTTCTTTAAATGCTTTTCCAGGACCTTTTTTACGTAGTATGCTGTGGTGATTTTTCACCCTTATCAATGAAAAGCAGTGGTAGACGACCTTCCGCAGAAATCACTCCCCAAATTATGACCGAAGTATGATTTTGGAAGCATTGAACTGTGCGAATTGAAGAAGGGATATCCTGAATACTCGTTGCATAGACCCTGTCATTCTAGGCGTTAAAACTTGGTGCAATACGAACTTTTTCTCATCCGAAAACACAATCACCGTGCTGACGAAGTAATTCGCGACAACGACAATGAATTTCTTTTTTCTTGTAAGGCACCAATCTCAAATCCTCTTTGAGAAGTGATCTGCTAGTTTTCCTGGAGGCGTCCATATCCTGAGCCAGTTTATATGAAGAACGACAAGTATTTCTGCGATTTCGCGGACCGCCTTCAAAAGCCGTTCGGTGCGTGCACTTTGAGGACGATCTGGTTTTATCTTCGGATCGATGGATCCCCTCGTCCTCCATTTTCTCAAAGTCCGGTTGATTAATGTGCGGCATATTCCTTCCTTTCGGGTCTCGGCCAGTATCTGGTTGAGACGCTTTCCGTCCAAATGCAACTGCAAAATCCGTTGTCTTTTGAAATCCATATTTTTCTTAGCCACTCGAGCCTGTCGACAAAATCGAGCGAACACTAGTTTGTTTACATATTAATCAGTCCATCTTTAAAATGCTGGCCACCAGATGGCTCTTGAGATGGCTAGAAGAACTCCACACTGAAACAAAAATACTGCGTCATTGAAACAAATTTTTTGCGTCACTACCATCTAGATAATAAGCCCTCTTCTGAATTATCTTTGAAAGATGTTTTCAACACTTGTGCAAATATTAAGCACTTCCCCAACAAGTACTTCAAATTGCAACTTTGGAACAGCGTCCCAATAAGTTTTCTGAATAACAAAACATTAGAGTAATTCACAAAACAAAATGTAAATACTTATTCTTCGACTGTCAAAAATGACAGCTATTTTTGATGATAGTCCTGAATCATTGCATTATGTAATATTTGAAATACCAAATTTCTACACTACAGTTAACAATTGAACTCCGGCCGACTCGACCTGTTTCAGTCGGCTTCTGAAATGCGCAATTTCGCTCGACTCGACAGTGACAGTGCTCCACTCGATTCCTATAATTAACCCCATAATGAACCGAGGTCAGGTTCGGCCAAAAGTCCACATCCTCCTTCGCGTGATACTTCTAGATGAAGGCGGCAACCTCCGACAAGTACTTCGTACTCTATCAACCTTCCCTGGTGGACACAAAGTGGCTTAGAATGTCCATCTTCTTCACTCCGAGTTTAGCTGACAGTACGAACAAACCATCTCGCATAGTCACTGGCATTTTTTAGCCAAGGCTTCTGCAAATCAACTGATAACGCTGTCATTTTTTACTGTACACAACAGGGTTGCTGCAATTGTCGAGGCATATGTACCTGGTGGTCGGGAAATTGCATGAAAAATCGCTCAAAACAGTGTATTTTCCTTAATGCATACGTTTAAAGAACACCTCCGGAAATGCTTTTCCGATCTCCAATAGCATTGCCAAATCCACCCTCAATCATCAGCACCCATTTTATATCCTAACCTCAAACTAAGTGGTGACAAGCACAAAGCTGCTTTGTCAACACACATTTCTAGCTTCAGAGATTCATTTATCATTAGCCAACAAGTATCAACAAAACTTACAATTCGTGTTTATCCTCCACCACATTTTCCCTTCCAACCTCTTATCGTTCCCAAAATCAGTACACAAAGTGAAAGAAAACTCCTATCGCCAAAAAAAAGTCACAAATGGGACAACACCTAAAAATCATCGATAAACCCACGCGTCATGACCGGAGCAGGAGCTTTCCTAAGCCATCAAAGATTTTCTGCAACATCATCGCACTACTCCCTTTCGGCATCGATCCATCAGGCTCTGCAGCTGCTGTTGCTGCTGCTGCTTTCACTGACTGCCTAAATGGAATCCACTTGTGAATACCTCGCCGGTCCCAACCGCACTCGGCGGGCAGGGAAAAATATCGGCGGGGACAACATCGAATTATTGAAAGCCATTTTCCGTTTAATTTCGTAAACTCATTCGACCTCGCCAGCCCCAGCACGGATTCCATCCGGCAATAATCGGGCGCAAAAGTTGGCAAAAATCATTTCCACTAATCGCAACAACTGCACACACTCACAATGAACCATCATTAAGCATTTTCACCAGAGAGGGGGGGTTTAACACACATGGGCTTGTATATGGCCTCTGTTCACTGACTCATGAATTCCAGGACATCACTCTGAGCCGCTGACATCCTTTCCAGCCACCCTTCCTGTGTCAACCCGAACGAGTTGAGATGACGAGAACGACAGGATTCACCGTTTGTGTGGAGCATACAATTGTGTGTGACAAATATTCCTAACAGGGGATATTATTTCCGAAAATTACATTTCATTTTCATTTTCATTCTCCGTCGCTCACGAGCTGCATTTGCGGGAGGGCGAGGAGGGTGGCGGGTTATACGAGGGCTTTAGAAAATAATGCGGTTGTAAATTATTTTCAGTTCCTCTGGTCGTCCGTTCAGGACGTGCCTAGCAGACTGGCCGCCACTCGTGATAATGATGACGATTGTGATGATGACGGTGACGGGTGATGATGATGGCCGAAAATATTCTACTACCCGTCCTCGGTGACAGTGATTGATAGAACGTACGTGTATTTGTCATGTGTCACATAATTAGAAGGTTGAAGTGTGGTTTTCGGAGAGTGCATGCCATGGTTTTGATGGTGGACAGGCGGAATGTGATATTAAGGTTGAATGGTGGTTTATTGGACTGGTGAGAGAAAGTCGTGGCGGAGGATATAGGAGGACTTGCTTGTAGAAGTCTTTGTTTTCATTTTTTCCTTTCTTTTGAACTGTATTTAAACATTCGCGTCTCTGAAACGTTATTTCATTTGTTTTTGTTTTACTGCCTCTAAAAATTAGTGTAACGTAGTCCGAAAATTTATTAGAAATTATAGCTTGAGCAAAGTTTAAAAATTTCCTTACCTTGCGCCGAAATTACGTTATGGTTTTTGAAAATCAAACAATCGCATAAATGTTCTTGTATATTTAAGTTTACTTGGATGCACTTAAGGAGGGATAAACAGATAGAATGACCAAAACATTGAATTTTTTTTTGCATACAAAGTTAGTAAATTTCCCATAGAATTCGCCCCGGAACCCCTTTTTTCGAAATTCGAACTCCAAGTGTTTCTTTTCATCGTTTTTCGCTTTTTTCGCGGGCAGCAGGTATAAAGAGACTTTTGACCAAAAAGACTTATTTTCATCGCGTTTTTCTCAAAACAGTATTTTCGAAGGTTATGCCAGTGATAACTCAAAAACTAATTGTTCGATTAAGCTGAAAGTTATAGGATTTCTTTATCCGCATAGAAACGGAAAGAAATCTTTGAGATAGTTAATTCTATAAAGTACTAAGAAGGTTCATCACAGATTGCCTGGCAATCTTTTAAAATTTAGACAACGTCTGCTTTGAAATATTTCAAATAACATTAATCCATCCAATATATCACTAATCACAGCAAATGATTGAGCGGATTGAAGATAATTATATCATTGGGTATAGGACCAAGTTTCCCCCGGTTGGTGCTCACCCGATGAACCTGGACATCAAAAGAAGCATAACGTTGCCAAAAGGCACAAAATGTAGATGCACTCTTACATTTATCAAATCTTCAATCGCAATTTTAAATGTATTCGCATGGATTGTTCTTAAGAAGCTTCTACAGGATTGATAAAGTAGTGCAAATTGAAAGTTTACGAAAACAAAGTTTGCTTCGAGCATCGGCTGTGAAAGGTTGTGTCGATGCTTTATTACGAACTATTTTGCTATCGGTCATGGCGCGTTTCGTATTGTTTCGGTTATCTATAATTCAGCGATGTGAGTAATCGAGTGAGCACAGAAAAATATACAACAAAAATGCTTTCTGGGGAGATGTGGGGGTTCGCCAGGCTGATGGACCGGTGATGGGGATCACAATTAATTGTGATCCATAATATTCGTTTGCCATGCTCAACGTACCACCATATCCAGGAGCAAGTAAACCACTATCGCATTTTGTGATTGGCTCCAATAGCACTGTTTTTATAAACAGGTTCAAATCAGAAATTGGTATCAATATTTAAAAAAAAATAGAGGTGGGTTATATCTAGGTTATAACCGCAAGTTTAACGTATGATCACGTATGATAGTTTGAGATCACTAGTTTTTTCACATTGAGGAACTTTGCTAGTCCCAAGCATCATCTGTTCTCTGTGTAATAACAGCTGATCTGCAACGGAGTAGCAGCCTCGGATGGTCAATTATGTTTATTATCTTGCTCATGCTGATAGCAACGGATAAAATCTTTGAATAGGATAAAGAAACCCACAACTTTTCGCTCTGATTCACATGCTGTCTTACTTTCTCACACGCTTATTAAATGACTGGTCTGAAATACGAATATAAGTCGTTTCAACTAACCCGTACATTATCGTAGCATGTGCTCGACTTAAATCTCTTGGATACGGTAACAATATTTTAAAATACTGAATTAAACTTTCAGATATGATTAACATTTTTACTCAACATTAAGAAACTACAGTACCTACTTTGCGCCGAGCTGGCCGGCTTGACGTGGGGATTCTCTGTTAAGACCCGAAGCTAAGAGTCAGTTCCATTGTGGTTAAATCACATTAATTAATTCTTCTTCTGTAGTTATCTACAATTTTTTTCAGCATTTCAGTACGGAGATGCTGATTGGCAATGTTCTCAACTTGTCAACAGGGAAGTAAGTGGCTGTGACAGAAGATCGTTTTCAAGGAGGGTATATTTTCCATTCTCATTTAATTAATAATTTCAGCATACCTTGTAACATCTTCGTATTTCAATTTACTTTTGATTTTCAGGGCACGGAGCAGCATGACAATTTAATGCTTGTAATGTTCAATTTGTTTTTCAGTATTGCAGCATAACATTTTCATTGAAATTCTATTTCTGAACTACAACTACTGTTCCATAAAAGACCGGCATGTTGTTATAAGTAGTATAGAATTATATTTAAATATATGTGTTAAGTGGTATTATGATAAGATAAAGCATTTATTTCAGAAATCATCGAACCAGGCTCTTCGATCACTAAAACTGTTTTCTTTGACCTATTGAATAGTCTTTTGATTCTCTGAAAATAAAACAAATCAAATATCTTTTCATTGAAATTTTATCTCTGTGGGATGGATGGACTGATCAACTCTGCTTTTCAGCTTTCCCAAGAATATTTAGATATTAATACATATCCAATTTTTATTTTGCAGCAACAATCCAGTGGCTGTCAGTTATATTTTGTCAATACATATATTATATTATATCATGTACAGTATTAAAATACATTTAATAACAAAGGGTAAGGGAGGAATACAGGGTGCCAGACGAAGTGTAGGCTGGATGAGGGATTCGTGGTAATCTGGCCTAAGTCATGGATGATAATTATGCCTTCCTTGATGGAAATCATGAGTTCCAGATCAGCGAAGGTCTAATTATTTTCCGACAGTCTACAATGAGTTTGCTAACCCTAATTTTAACAAACCACCAGACGGAAATCATAATGTGCATTGCTTACTGTTCATTTCCTGTAATAAGAGCGTTTCGTTGGAAGGAGAATCTCTATCCTTTCCGTGGATTTCGTGTAAGTGCTTCTGCTTATGGGTCCACACCCCCGTTTTTTGCCCTTCATGCAAGGAAATAGTCAGGATTACAGGTATGTACAGTTTGATCTTGCCATTAAAGGTTGATACGGTCAAAATTTGGTCAATATCAACTTGACGTATTTCTTTCAATTTTGCATTTAAAAAACCTGAACACCCCTCATTTTGAAGGTGTGTGTGTGTAGAATGTTGCTCCTATTTTGATTTTGGAATTCACTCTTCAGTTGTCAAAATGCCGTCCAAGCAAGAAGAGCAGCGTATCAAAATTTTGCTCGCACATCGCGAAAATCCGAGCAACTCGCACGCAAAGTTGGCAAAATCGCTAAAAGTTGCCAAATCAACCGTTACAAAATGTAATTAAAGTGTTTGGGGAACGTTTGTCCACAGCCAGGAAGTCTGGATCGGGGAAATCGAAAACCGGAAGCCGCTGAGACGACAAAGAGAGTTGCCGGTAGTTTCAAGCGAAACCCTAACCTATTCTCCGAGATGCCGCAAATAAGCTGGTGTATCGTCTACAACCGTGCATCGAGCCAAAAACGAGCCGGACTATCGACTTACAAGAAGGTAGTGACTCCAAATCGCGATGATAAACAAAATACGACGGCCAAAGCGCGATCCCGGAGGCTGTACACGACGATGCTGACGAAGTTTGGCTACGTGGTAATGGACGACGAAACCTACGTCAAAGCCGACTACAAGCAGCTTTCGGGACAGGAGTTTTATACGGCAAAAGGAAGGGGAAAGGTAGCAGATATTTTCAAGCACACGAAACTGTCAAAGTTCGCAAAGAAATATCTGGTTTGGCAAGCCATCTGTACCTGTGGCTTGAAAAGCAGCATTTTCATAGCTTCCGGGACAGTCAACCAAGAAATTTACGTGAAAGAGTGTTTGAACAAACGTCTGCTGCCTTTCCTGAAGAAACACGGTTGTTCCGTACTGTTTTGGTCGGATTTGGCATCTTGCCATTACGGTAAAAAGGCCATGGAGTGGTACGCGCCAACAACGTGCAGGTGGTTCCCAAGGACAAGAACCTCCCAACATCGCCAGAGCTCCGCCCAATTGAGAAATACTGGGCTATTGTCAAGCGGAACCTAAAGAAGACCAAAAACTGCTAAGGACGAGCAGCAGTTCAAGGCAAACTGGCTTTCTGCGGCGAAGAAGGTGGACAAGGTGGCTGTACAAAATCTGATGGCAGGGGTCAAGCGTAAGGCCCGGCAATTCGGATTTGGAAAAGCGGAAGCCTAACTGAATATTTTTCCTGAATTTTATACTAATTGAACTTGAAAAAAAAAATTATTTTGATTTTTTAAATAAACGATTTCACCGATTTACACGCGTTTTACCTTGACCAAATTTTGACCGTATTACCCTTTAGTATACAGTGGTGCCGAAAATATTAAGGGTGGATATACAGTTAGGATGACTAAAACATAAATTTTTTTTGGCTTAAAAGTTAGTAAATTTCCCGTAAAATACGCTCATGAAACCTGTTTTTCAAAATTCGAACTCCAAGTGTTTCTTTTAATCGTTTTTAGAAGACGCCTTTTTTGCGTGCTTTTTCGGAGTTTTCTACATGATTTCTACATGCATTTTTTTCACTTTTTTGCTCAATTCATCTACTAACAGTGAATGTAATTAATGTAATATTTTTGGGTGAGCAGATTTCAGATCAAAACTGTGACCAGGAGAGCCGGCACAATCAAAATACAACGGCTTATTCAACGCACTCTAACGGCCGGTATTTTGTTGAAAAGTATTTGTAAAATATATTTTTGTATACTAAAAAAAAATTTTTCGATTGATTTGAGTTAAAACTTCCCCTTGAATTTTTTTTTCAAAAATGAGGTTTTTTTCTCGTTCTAACTGTTTATTTCCTCTTAAATACATTTAAAGTATTTCATACAAAATTGTCATATTTGACATTCTCTATGTCAGCACTCAAAGGATAGATTGAGCTGAAATTTTGACTTTAGCTTAACAATAGAAGTAACCTGAATTTCAAACTGTGTTGAATTTATGTGCTTCAAAGTCTTCCAAATTACATCCGATTCACCATCTTAGATAATTTAAAAAACATTTACTTTCTTTTACAAAATATTTTATTTCATAAGAATGAACTATTTTGCCGAAGAACTCATTCAATTTTAAATAGTTTTAAAACTAAATTTTTGTCAAACATTTGCCATTTTAAAGACTGTACTTGAAAATTTAAAAATTCAAAACGGTGCATTTCTTATTTTTGGCTATACTGTAGTACTTTTGCCATACTTTAAAAAACTTTCGAAAAATTTCCATGGAAATTCGATATTGTGCAAAACTATCAATGTCATTAAAGAGCTTAACTTTAACCTCAAATTACCCATGGATGTTTCTCTTGAACTGCCGTGAAGCTCTCAGTTGGTTTTTGATGAAATAATCATCGGAATTCAACTTCAAATTTTCTGAACTCTCTTTAGAAATTTTGCTTATAACTTGAAATTTTGATATAACTTATAGTGTTTTTCATAGAATTCCACTTTGATGATTTGCGCTCAGAACATTCACAGAGTAATTTAATAAGAAACTTAAATCAAATTCCACTGAATGGTTGAAAAATAAACACATTGTGGCAACTGAAAAAAAGCTCTGAATTTTGCAATTACTGTTTTATTTTATTTGTACAATCTGGTTAGGTAAGGTTAGGAATCTGTATTAGAGAGACTTCCAGCCGGCGGCTGGTTCGTCTCTTATTTGTACAATCTGGACTTATGAACAAGAGTTAATTTGAAAAATTAAGAGATAGGTAGGTATATCCTTATACTTCCCATATTTTAATTTTTTCAACAAAACATTGTCGTGGAACATGTTTTAGGTTTTTTAATTTAAAAAAAATTGAAACCCCTGACCACGGTTTATTAGGGACACCATGCTCCAGGTATTTTCAGACTTTTCTGCAAGGAGCAACTTTAGGCTGATAGCTGCATATAAAAACGCTTAATTTTCTTCCTAACTTTTTGCTTAACTTCTCAGCCATGAGAGGCATAGAAACATGACTTATCAGAATGAGAACCATGACGCAGAACCGATTTTCAAATCTGGCTAATTTAAGTATTGGGAACGAAGTCGTGAAGGAATCAGTATCCACCGACACAATTTTGAAGATTTAAAACGCGTTATTCAAACCAATCTAAATTATGATGTTAATTTAAAATGTTCATTAACGCAATGTTGTTCTTTAAAGTTTTTAAGATTTTTAGTTAAGACTTGACTCCATATAGATTCAAGACTATTCTCCGCCTCGGATGAGTTGAGACGCCTCAGGAGAATCGAGTAAAGTGACTACAGTAACCTAGTGTGAGTCCTTTCTCCATTTGATCTACACGAAATAATGGGGCTTATTACGGTTTTCACTTCACGGTGAAAACGAAGTGAAAACAAAAAACTTATTACGAATGTCTCCCAAGTGAAAAAATATGAAAGAGTTCATCCAAGAGGACGATTTGAATGCATTCGGTGTTATTATGGTTGCCACGGTACCATCACGCCACCGAAACAAGTGACACAAACCGTAGATTTTCTGATGGCTACTACGATTTTCACTTCACCATCACTTCTACCTCACGGAGATCATTTTTGATCACGGTGATACTAGTAATAGCATAAAAAAAGTGAGGTGATGTGTAAGTGAAATGAAAGTGATAGTGAAAGTGACAACCGTAATAAGCCCCATATATTCACCCCACTCGATTCTCTTAAGGTATCTCGACTCACCAGGGCGCAGAATAGACCTAATTATTCGATTAAACCTGTCTTGATTTAAAATAAACTGTCTCCAACAATTACGCTACTTTCGTCGCTCTTTTTAATATTCTTATAAACGAAAAAAAATCCTCCGCGCATGCCCCTTCCAGGCCCCCTCCTTACTAATTGTCTAGCTCCGCCAATGGCTATATGACAAGTTTTAGGAAAGGATCAATCTAGTGAAATGTGCAGCACACTCCTCAACTTGCGATCTTGGACGTTGTTAACAGATCTTACTGATGTGGTCAAAAAATGTAAACATATCAAATACAGCACCTTCTTCAAGTTCCCCTCCGCGTCGTATCCCACAGTTTGGAGCCAAACAAGACGATGGGCAAATCAATTAAAAGTCAAAAAAATATCTTCACTAAGCTTGCCAATCTATTTCCCGAGCTTGGTATGTACGAGCAAGTTTTCGTAGATATTACTCATCTTCTGACATGTATGACTTGTTGAATTTCGCAGATCTTAATAAGTGGAAATATATATAGTTTTACAATTCAACTTATAACGTTCACAAACAATAGCATGTTAAAAATGATAACATATGATAACAAAATTTCCCAATGGTGATAACTAAATTTGTTATGTGATAACAGCGGAAATCAAAACGATAACTGGGATAATAGAACTTGTTACTTATATGATATCAGCTTGTTATTTACCTTTGCTGGGGTAATGATAATCCTTTCGTTCCAACTTTAAAACAATCGTTGGAGACTGGATTGAATGCCTTGCGTCTTCCAAGAGAATTTAAAATGGGATTGTTTCTGAATTCCAGATTCAACTACCATGGCTCAAAACTATTCTCAGGAGTTGAAAAGGAAGAAATTCAGGTAAACACACACACATACATGTACACCTTATTTGCTTGGTATCGAAAATGTTATTTGAATCCTAGAGATACATTACTGAAACTTGGCATCGGATATTTGTCAACTTGAACCAACGTCCATCAACATGAACAATGAATCGCTGACTGGATCTACCGATGAATTTGACCAATATCTCACACAAATGGTGTTAGTGGAAACCAATGAAGTTAAAATTTTAAACCAATGAATAACAAAATTTTCTCTCTTTTTAGCTTAGTCTAAACTCTCGGACTCGGTGTTTGGTTGTTGGTTGAAAGGAAGTGGAAAAAATCTTTTTACTGGTCGCTTATGTGTCCCGCTAGCAGTTCGCATGTGTTTGTGTTTGTGTTTGTGTTATTCGAGCTAGTGGCTACGAGATCGAAGGTTTTCCGTCTTCCTGGACCAATACGATCTGGCCCACTCGAATTTTCATCGGTGCTGAGGATTTCTCGCGCTGATGATTCAATTCCGTGAGGTATTCCTTTCGCCACCGCTCCCAATGCTGCTGGATGAGTTTTTGTAGCTGTTGATAATGGTTCAGTCGTTTGGTAGGAACGGTTTCGTAGTTTGGTTCTGGTAGGCTGAGAAGTGAAGTTCCTATGAGAAAGTGTCTGGGAGTGAGGACATCTAGCTCATTAGGGTCACTTGATAGCGACGTCAAAGGCCGACTGTTCATGTTTGCCTCGACTTGGGCAAGCACGGTTGCGTAGTCTTCGAAGGAAAGCTGGATGTTACCCAATGTTTTTGCAAGCGACGTTTTTGCCGTTTTCACAGCCGCCTCCCATAGGCCACCAAAATTAGGTGCTCTTGGCGGAATAAAGTGCCACTGGATTTTGTGTAGGTTGCATTCATTGGTGATGGCTTCTCTGGTGCGTTTTGCTTCGAACAGACGGTAAAGTTCGGCTAGAGTGTTCCTTGCCCTTGGAAATTCGTACCGTTGTCAGAGTGGATTTCAGCTGGCATTCCATGACGTGCGATGAAACGACGTAAAGCTGCGATGAAGGCCTCCGAAGACAAATCGCAGACCAGTTCGAGGTGTACGGCCTTGGAAGCAAAACAAACGAAAACGGCAATCGCCTTTCTTGCTGCTGCTCGTCGATGCACAGGTTTCAGGTAAACAGGTCCGCAGTAGTCTACTCCGACCACGGTGAAGACTCTGCTCGGTGTGGTGCGAGGTTTCGGTAGTTGACCAACGGGTTGTTTTACAGGGACAGGGTTTTGGCGAAAGCATAGTGGACACTTGTGACACACAATATTGGCGATTGTTTCACCGTTCACCGGCCAGAATTCTTGCTGCATCGTTGCCAGAGTCATGCGAGGACCAGAGTGCATGCATAGTTCGTGGTAATGTCTAGTGATAAGGCGTGTGAGTGGGTGAGTTTTTGGAAGGATCATAGGGTGCTTTGTTTGGTAGTTCTCTGATGAATGTTTGAGTCTGCCGCCGAGTCGGATAATGCCGTTTTCGTCAAGGAAGGGATCAATTTAGGGGTGATTTGCTGGAAACGGATCCGGTTTGTGTCAGCTCCTTCAACTCTTCGTTGAACATCTCCTGCTGCGCAATCTTTGTTAGCAGTTGCTTGGCGTGCTCAAGTTCCCCGAATGCAGCGAATAGGTACGGGTGCGAATTAGGTTTGCGACGACGTCGTTCCACAAAACGAAAAACCAAAGCGGTTATCCGAACCAGGTGCCAGAAGGGCGAGTAGCAATGAAACAGAAAGAGATGCTCCGATGATTGCTGTACCATGAGTATTGTTTTTCGGCGTTCGAGAAGATCTTCTGATGGAATTCCTGCTGCTTGTTTAGGCCAATTTTCTTCCATTTTCGCAAGCCAAAGGGCCACAGCGCCAGAGTGTATTCGCTACAAATTCTCGAGGTAGCATTCCGCGTGAAACGAGGTCCGCTGGGTTGTCGATTTCTTTGACATTATTCCAACAGTGTCCGTGTGTTAGTTTTTGTATTTCGGACGTTCGATTTCCAATGAAGGTTTGCCAAGTATTGGGTGGTGCTTGGATCCAGTTTAATGTGACGGGTGAGTCCGACCAAAACCAGCAAGGTGTACCCTCCATCCACAGCGCTGCTGAAACCTTGGAGTAGAGTTTTGCTCCCAAAAGAGCAGCACAGAGCTCAAGTAGAGGTAAACTAAGCCGTTTAAGTGGCGCTACCCGGGATTTAGCCGCAATGAGCTCAATTTTGAATTTTCCGTCCTTGCCAGTCTAACGAGCGTATATACAGGCGCCATACCCTACCTCAGATGCGTCAGTGAAAACGTGAAATTGTGTAGAAATCAAACCTGGTAGAAAAATATATCGAGAAGCCTTGAAGTTTTCCAGGAGAGGCAATTATATTGCAAATTCTTGCCATTTAATTGCCACATCTTCCGGTACTGGATCGTCCCAATCAATAGTGAGAAGCCAAAGATGTTGCATTTGGATCTTGGACCATGCTACAACTGGCGAGATCAATCCAAGTGGGTCGTAGAGCTTCGCGATTGCCGAGAAGATTTTGCGTTTCGTCCAACTGGTATCGTTTGTAGATGGTTGAACCTCGATGCACAGTTCGTTTGATCCTGTTTCCCATCCTACCCCCAGCGTTTTGACCTTTTGATCGGCTTCGAAGTGCAATGTTGTGTCTCCTCCAAGGGCTTCGATGAGCATACCTTTCAAAACATCCGGATTATTCGAGCACCATTTCCGAAGTTCGAGGCCCCCTTCTGCTAACAAGGCTTGCACTTCCCTTTGAAGTAGTGTGGCCTTTTCCATCGTATCCGCTCCCGAGAGAAAATCATTCATGTAGAAGTCGTCTCGCACGGCACAAGATGCAGATTCGTACTTTTGACCAAGATCCAAAACGAGTTGCTTCAAGACCCGAGTGGCGAGAAACGAAGATGGGGATAAACCGTAGGTAACGGTATGTAGCTCGTACACATGGATTGGTTTTTCGAACCGCCAGAGAATTCTTTGTAAAGACGTGTCATCGTCGTGGATCCGAATTTGCCGGTACATTTTTGCGACGTCGGCAACCAGAGCAATGTGATGTTTCCGGAACCGGAGCATCAAATCTAATAGTTCATCCTGAATCTTGGGTCCTGTAAGTAAGGCATCGTTAAGCGAATAGTTTGTTGTTGTTTTAGCTGAACCATCGAAGACCACCCGTATCTTTGTGGTAGAGCTCGATTCCTTGAATACCGGATGGTGTGGAAGGTAGCAAACCGTTTTCCCTTCATCCAAACGAGGATCATCTGCTGCGCCGATGGATTTCGATTCGACGGAAATCGTTGTACTGTGTTCGTAGATTTGATTCTCGTTCCAACCGCTTCTCAATTTGTTGAAACCGTCGAAAAGCGGCAAACTTCGACTCAGCAATCATGCTCTTGCAATTCATACGCTTCGGATACCTCACGATTTACCTGCCAGTGGCGTCCCGTGTGACTGTGTTGACGAAGTGTAATTCACAGTCTTCTTCTTCCTGTGAACGAGGTGTTTTTACTGTTAACTCCTCAACCTCCCAAAACCGTTCCATTGCCTTGTCTAGCGACTCAACCATTGCAAGGTGGCAATTGTGATGAGTTTTCCATGCCTTTTGTTTTACCAGCTGCTACCCAACCAAACACCGTATTGACGGATACAGGAAGCGTATTGTCGAACTTGCGAATCTGCAACCGGCCACCATCGGTACATGGAACTCGTAGAAATATTGTGCTCCCAGAATCAAATCGATTGGACCAGAAAGATTGATTTCAGTATCAGCAAGAATCATATCTAGTGGAAGTTTAGAACGCGCTAGTGGAAGCGAAACAGATGTTTGATCGTCGGTAATTTGTTCTAGCACCAAAAAATCCATTGCCGTTGAGAAATGCTACACCCGAGAGGAGATTGTAGTGGAGACTTCGTGAGCGGAATGGCCCTTGGATCGTCCGATGCCAGTTATTTCCACCTTTATATTCCGCCTTGTTAGTCGAAGTAGCCTGCAGAGATTTTCCGACATCAAATTGGCTTGTGAGCCGGAGTCTAACAGCGCTCTTGCGTGGTGTGTCCTTCCCCATGCGTCCTTCACCTTGAGTCGTACCGTGAAAAGAAACAGATGAGACTTCGACTGCCCCGTCGCTACATTGGATGAAATTGATGCCACTGAACTAGAAACCGATTCACCAGAGTTCGAAGCACCGTCGGTTGATGATGGAGCAGAAGTGTTCAATGTTTCCTTAACCGCTGAAGTGGGAGTAGGAGGGAAATTAGAACCAGACCCGGGGAAACCAGGGCGTAATAACGAATGATGTTTCTTGGAGCACGTTTTACATCTAAATTTTGAAGGACAATCTCGCGCCAAATGATTCCGGCCCAAGCAGTTGCTGCAGAGTTGCTTGAAGTTGGTAAGTTGCAGCCGTTTATCCACCGGAAGATTTGCTCACTACAGTCGAAGCAGTTTGATGGAACGTTTTCAGTCGCCGAGTTGACCGAAACCCTTGCTGAACGAAACTTATTACCACAGAGAACAGACATCTAAGCTAGAATATATTTTACAACAAAACTTGTGTAAGGATTCAAATTAAAATACGTTGAAACACTACTGCCATCTCTTGGGTTGTTGCCCCTTGTTATTTGATCACGGCAACCATGTTTGTTTATTTCTCGCACCTTACTGCTTTACGCACGACTAATGAACCTTACTAATATTTGAGTAATGCTGACTAAAAATGGAATAAAAATTGTTCCTCATTGGTTTAATACAAAAAAAAACAAATCGCTTTATGGTTAAAACTAGCGGATTATCTAAAAAATTGATCTTACTTTTTTTCTGCCTAGATAGAAACAGTTAAAATGAAAAAATAATATATAATTTACTGATTGATTGAACAGTACCCAACCATGAACAAAATTCGTTGAGAGCACGCTGAAGCACAGAGGAATTGAAGTGTCAAAACTTTTCAGTTGATGAAGAAAATTAAAACTGAGTCCGAACTTTCCAGTGGAATACCAGTAACAAATTGCAGTTAATCAAGTAAAACCTTATCCATTTATCAATGTCAGTTAACCTGTTTTAAAATAAATGATGCAAAATTATTTGGTAGCTCTGAAAGGTCATTAAATACGTTGTTTTATTCTATTTATAAATGTATCATTTATTTACAGATAAATTCATGCGGAATGCTTTCCGGTTCCATTTATTGCCAACGTAGACCAACGCATTGAGTTCCTTCGTTTGTGCCTCAAATGGAACGGAAACATCTAATGGTTCAAATGCATAGTCTGGATATTTTACTTTTTCTGGTAACGAAAAATTGTCCAAATCATCTTTCGTCTGCTTGGCGCTCATGTCTCGCAAGTGGGTTCAAAGTTATTTCCAGCCATTCCAAGAAATCAGAATCATTTTCAATGAACTCTATTTCTGGCAGATCGTATTGCAGTACAGTATTGCACTTGGCATCTAAATACACTTTCAGAGGGTTGCTGTTTCGGTCGTTGCTCTAATGACCACTGCCGCGGGCAATGCAACCGGACATATCCTATTAAGACACTTATTTAATTTTTATGAATCCCGGCATAATTGTCAGAACTTACCCCACATTCGTTCTACCAGGAACTCGAAAATCTTCAGGACAGAAGTGGTCGGAGCATATTATTTTTACCGGGAAAGCTTGAACTCCCTGCAAGGACAAAATTGTCTGCAGTTCGGGCGACTCGCAGCAAGATACCCAGCGGCTGCATCTAAAATGATTTTTCAGGAGCATTAGGAGTGAATTCACTAAATTGAATGTAGTACTTACAAATCTGCATCCTTGGGAAAACTGTAAAAAGATTTTCCCCGGGTAATACCTTGCCTATTTACACACCAATAAAATTCACACTAACGGCCCATGTCGTTTCCGATAAACAATGTTTTGCTAATGAAATTTTTTGACATTTGGGCTACTAAGATGCGTGACGGTTGGGGGTGTGAATAGGTGGCGATCGCAGCGCCACCACAGTATTGCCAGTTACAATGATTATGAAATGGCAGTTAAATTTCTTACACACTTTTTGAATTTGACTTGGATGTCTGTTCTCTGTGTTATTACTATTTGACGACGCCGTTGAGAACGTGACCCAAACGATGGCTCCTTATCTGGGGTGACATGCTCCTCCCACCGCTTCTGAACAACTTCGTCCAACTTCGAGACCATCAAATGTACCAGCATCGCCCCCCAACCGATCGTCCTTTCTCCTAATTGGTCCATTATCTTTGTGTTGCGCTCGAAACAATCGATGAGATCGTGCAGATCTTTTATCCGAGGATACTCAAACAAGGCGTTCAGATGACGTTTCTTAAGGAGATAGTTATTTGATGCCGATTTTGTTCTTGCCATCGGATTTACGCCGATTTCGTTCTTTCGTCACTTTGTTACTCCAAACAATGTTTACCCATCACTCCAAACTATCTTACCCATCTCACAAATGTGGGTAGATCCTATCAAAATTTTGGGAGTTATTATCAGAGCGTGTTTCCTATGTTCGTACTTTTCAGACTTTCCAGCGTAATAAACCGATGTGCAACAGTGAATATACCCTCTCTTTCGTTCTCCTGCTGTCGAATGTTTAACACGGCTGAGACATCAAATTTTGCATCAATAAACACAATGAAAGACACAAAAAGAGACTGCAAGTTGGCTGCACTCTCGTTTAATTTTACACAATTTTTGAGTACAATTTTATATTTTTTTCATTTTCTCTCACGGAAATACTACTCAAATTTCGTTTAGAAGTGGATTTGACACAGATTTTTCATTAGGGCCTTACTGACAAACGTACACAATGGCTTCTTTCGCAAATTTCGTGGCACAAAGGCTATCCATGTAAGTCTCTAATTTTATCGGATTGGTGAACTCTTCCTCTTCGAAATGACCGGGGTAGATTGAATAGCGGAGTTTTCAATGGCGTTCTCAGTTTGTCGGTTAGGCCCTGAAGAAAAATTATTGTCGAAATAACATTTCCGTGAGAGAAAAACAGATAGTCTACAATTTTACCTAAAAACTGAGTAAAATAAAACAGGAGTGTGTGTTTTACTTGTTCACCTTCTGAAATAATTAAGATGACGGTAGACCCTTTGCCAGTTTTTTTTTAAATAAGCTATGTAATTATACCAATATAAATCAACCTCTGTTATCTAAACATATTTTGTTAGAATGCCGCTTTGGATACGTGTTAAACAATCATATCGTAAATATACAGTAAAATGAAAGAAATTAGCAAAATGAACTTAGATTCATTTCATGTTCATTGTCATTGAATCGAGAAACGCATGAGTGTGGAACGATTGCGTGGAGCGGCAAAGTGCAGAAGAACAGAAAGCAAAAATCATTACCAAAATAGCTGTTTAGCAGGTTGAAACTTTGGAAAGATTGACAATGAATTTATTTTTGATTAAGTTCGTGTTGTGCCAGTACTATAAGTTATATAATTCTAATGCACAAGGAACAACACAATAACTTCTTGTTTTAGTTTGGAAAAACTGCTTCGGAATACTCTCATTCAGAAGACTGAATAAATTACGAAACGCCGTATAAAACTTGCAAACATTTGTTAGTCAGCGTAATAACTAAAATTCAGTTGAAAAAAAAACAAATGGAGTCAAAATTCTCAAACGTGGCTCCTTCCGAGTAATTTGCACCGGCGTCTTCTTGGACGACATGTTCCGTGTACGGCTGGCAAAATTATTCGTAAGGAACTACGCAGCGATATCTTCAAAGGCCTGGCGTAGAGGTTTCTATTCTATTCAGACTCCCGCTAGTAAACCTTCATAAAAAATTATGTGTTCCGGTATCAGGCTAAAAATATCCTTGTTAAATGACTGTTCACACTGTACTGGTTGATTGCTAATAGTAGGTGAGCTGCTTGTGAACAAAATTTTAATTGCTTATGAAACCGACATGGTGATCGATGCTGATGTCCATTTTCGTCAACTAGCATCAGTATAGACAACCCATAACTGACCTGATAGTTGACGGATGACTCTCTTTCAGAATGTTTCGTTGATCCACGCCGGAGCAATATGTGAAGAAAAGGACACAAATCTGCTCGCTGAATCACCATCAGAAGCCACCGAAAAGGGGAGGAAGAAGCATCATCGCTGAGTTTTTTAATCGTGAATTATGGATATCATAAATAATAATTAAAAGACATTAGAATGAGAATTTATGATGATAAAATGCAATAATATCTGTATCAGGAGACGAACCACTGCTGGAAGGACTCGTTTTAGTTTGTCTTATCTTGTTCGGAGCTTCATGGTAAAATGTGATACGAGTTGCAATCCAATTTGGTCGAGTGCTGTCATCAAGGACAACCCAATTCCTTCACATTCAGTGTCGATTCAATGTCTGGCACTTCCATCAAAGCAAGAGCCGTTTTCAACTCATCAGTTGTGGAATTCCATTTGCATAGAATGACTTGAGCCACTATTTCTTACTCCGCTTTTTATGGCCACCACTCGAACGAAGCTCTGAGGGGTTAATTTCATTTCAATCCCATCGACCGAAAACTAAGATTTGTGCATGGAATTGTAAAACCTCATAGAAGGGAAAACTTTTTCACTCAACCTCAATCTGCCTCCTCTTTACGAAAAACGGAAAGCAAGCAGAATTTCACTCTCAACTGATCACGAAAATTTGATTGTTGTCCACCTCCACATCGAGCAATCTAGGTGTTTCCTTGGTGATGATGTGTTTGAAGTGTTTTCCCAGAGTTTTATGCTAAATGATTTCTTTGTTTTGACAGCGTCAAAATTTACCTCCCCTTGGATTTCCGGATTACCACCTAGCGGAATAGTGGCATAACAGCAAATTGGAACCGGTCATTGCTGCAAGTTCAAGAAGCGAATGACATCCGTCAATCAGACTGCCAGCGACAGAAAAGGAAGGAAAAGTTTTCCTCCCCAGGCTCTCGCCCAGGAGACTCGCCTCCACCATCATCCATCGTCCGTTGGATGGATTTCTTATCTCAGCTGCTGGCTGTCTTTTGATGACGGCATGAGGATGAGAGCGGAAAAAATGGGATGAAGGAAGAAAAAAAAACTTTTCCGACGTCCTTCTAATTATCACAAGATGTCATGAAATGTTTGACAAGAGATTGTAGATCAATGTATGACGTGGGAGGAGGGTGGGTTCTTTGCCGTCCATCAGCATAGTGGACGCTCTGTGCAAACGAACGAGATTGACGTTGATGTTACGAGACTTTTAATTTGGCAGCTAATTACTGGGGACATTTGCAAGGGTCCCCGGAAGTGTGCTATCTGCGGGTGATGTGCGCTGGAATATGGCATTAAATGGTGGGTAATGAATCATTAGGACGTGTTTTGATTTTTGGGGCGAAGTATTTGATTCATGGTTTCAAGCTTTACAACTAGGGTACGGAACGGATTTTCCGCAGTACATGTACCAGTTGGGATATTTGACTAATAGGTGTGTGCTTTTTAATAAGATTTGTCAATATTCGGTTGTTCATCCATCTAATCACTTCGTATCCAACGGTACCTACTTTAAGAAACAAGCCTCGGAAACTTTGAGAGTTTTGAAAAGCATAGCACAAAACATTTGCACAAGCCTATTCACTTCCACTCAACATTTCGCCAAACATGTTAAATGTCGTAGATCCGCTTCTTTCTGCGCACCTGGATCTTCTTGCAACTCATTCTTATATGCTAAAGGATGCTTGCATGTGTCGGTCTCTGGAAAATTAGTGTTGTTTTATATCTTGGTAACATAATCTGCCATGGTTCCCGAACACCGTAGTTGTTTCGGGTTTTCGGAGAGGCTATCTCAAATGTTGAATTTGTGAAGAGATTTTGTACAACATGCCGTTGTCAAATAATTATGTTCAGTAAACACTCGCAATTACAAATAACTATCAAGCAAATGAAATGTTGATTACAAGAATCGGCCTAACATTGACTGAGATATGGCTATTTCCTTGAAACAGGTTCTGATAAAGGGCCCTGGATGCGTTTAACTCTTTATTTTACTCACAACATACCATGTGACAGCTCTTTCTCCTTAGTTTTTCATCACAAACCTTATTATAAACTTAAAGTGGATCCTTGGCCATATTGGCCACTCCCGAAACCACCAAAACTACCCCGGAGGAACCTGTACTAGGAGCCAGTTAGGCATTTATCCCAAAACATGACGTGCAGCAGCTCTATATTCATGATTTTTCATATATATGATTTTTAAGAACTTTAGAAGGCCATTGGATACATTGACCAATCTAAGCCACTCCCGGAACCTTTTTGGAGGAACCAATACTAAAGATCAATTACGATTTTACCACAAAATATAGACTATAAGATTCACGGCCTAGCCTGATCCAGCTTCCTGATACCAATGGGTCAATTCATTTAGCTTTGGTTCCGATTAGCAAGCAATAATTCGATTGGGTGGGTTTTATTAGTAGAGAGTTGGTCCTCCATCCGCCTGGGAATGGAGCTGTAGAGGGTTTGAATGAAGTTCAGTAATATTCCGGGGTCCATGGCCCATTATTTTACCGAGATATAAAACTACATTAATTTTCCAGCCGAATGTTTCTTGACGAAATTATATCGGATAATATTTTATGAAGTTTGAGCACTACAAATTTGATCACACATTTGCCTGTTCCGATCATTTTGTCTGTGGTGGTGCCCAACACACTCTCACTGTCGTGTTGTGCACACCTACATAGATAATCATCCTAGGTCGTGAAGAACGCACGACGTCATTCTCAGTCTTACGTTTGTCATCACGCTTATCGGAGTGGAAATAAAAATTAATAATAATTATTCTAATTCCAACCGTTTTTATTCGTCCTTCGTTCCGAGATCCCCACACTGGTGACCGCCGACGTGATTGTTACGCGAAACCCGTCGAACATCCTCTCGCGACTCCGAAAATACACGAGTTTTGTAAAAAATCCGACGAGACGCCATTTTGAAACGATTGAACATGGCTGAACAAGGAGCTGGCTCCGGCGGACAACTCCCTGGACACAATGTGCCGTTCCCGCCGTCACTAGGGGAATCGTCAACGTACACTTCCGCCACGGTATCCGTGAAACTACCGGAATTTTGGAAGACCGACCCTCTCATGTGGTTTTCCCAAGCCGAGGCACAATTTGCGCTGGCCGGGATCAACAACGACCGAACCAGATTTCACCACATTATTGCGAAAGTGGATCAAACGGTATTGCGGCATATTTCCGATATCGTCGCAAACCCTCCAGAACGGGACAAATACGAATCGGTCAAGACACGGTTAATCTCCCGCTTCGAGTTGTCGGCGCAGGAAAGATTCGAGAAGCTTCTCAGTTCCTGCGATCTAGGAGATATGCGACCGACGCACCTTCTCGCAAAGATGCAGGAACTAGCAACCAATCTGAATGTCAACGACGAGTTGATGAAGATGCTGTTCATGCAGCGGATGCCAACTAGTATTCGGGCAGTTTTAGCAGTCTGTGAAGTCAAGCTGGATCAGCTCGCTGCTATGGCCAACAAAATGGTTGATTCATCCGGCCCACAAGTGGCTGCCACAGCGTTGCCTGTAGTTCCAAATATGCAGGATTTGGAAGTCAAAATTGCGGCTCTAACCAGTGAAGTTCAACGATTGAAAACAGGTCAGAATCGTGACAGAGCCCGTTCATCGTCTCGTCATCGCAGCAACTCACAATCTTCGCAAGACATTTGTTAGTATCATCGTAAGTTTCGAGCAGCTGCCCAGCAATGCCGATCCCCGGGCCGTTACAATCAATCAAAAAACTCAAATGCATTCTCACCTGAGACGGCCGAGGTGGGAACAGCAACAAAAAGCAGCCGTCTAATAATTTTCGATCGAACAGAAAACATGCGCTTCCTAGTGGACACCGGATCAGACCTCTCGATAATACCAGCAACGTCGAAGGAGAAGAAAGGACTTTCTTCTCAGTGGAAACTCCATGCAGCAAATGGAACAGTAATCAAACCGTTTGGTCAACGTTTCGTCACAACCGACATGGGTTTACGTCGTAGATTTTCCTGGAACTTCGTGATTGCTGACGTAAGTACACCTTTAATAGGTGCCGATCTTCTTGCGCATTTTGGGATTATTGTTGAAGTCAAACGTCGTCGCCTAATCGATTCGACTATGAACCTGCATTCAATCGGTGGGTTAACAACACATCACTGTGAAAACCCGCGCCCGGAAACTTTACACGAAGCTGGTCACCAAATCCGGTTGCATCGTGAAGGATGACGAAACATACGTCAAGGCCGACTTCCGTCACCAAAGCTATACAACGTGACAACGGTTGTCGAAAATCATCCGTTCAAAGATCTACTCAAGGAGTTTCGTGAGGTAACGTTACCGTCAACTTTACGCTCTGAGGTTCAACATAATGTGACTCACCATATCCAGACGAAAGGACCTCCATTGTCCTGCAAAAGCCGCCGACTTCCGCCGGATAAACTTCAAGCTGCCAAACAGGAGTTTGAGACAACGTTAGAACTGGGAATATGTCGTCGCTCCATCAGTTCGTGGGCAAGTCCGTTGCATTGCGTACGGAAGAAGAACGGACACTGGAGATTTGTTGGCGATTACAGGCGGCTCAACGCGGTGACTGTCCCGGACAAATACGCAGTCCCACACATCCATGACCTTCTCAACGCATTACACGGTAAGTCTGTATTCACGACGCTCGATCTAGAGCGAGCTTACCACCAAATTCCAGTGGAAGAAACTGATATCCCCAAAACCGCTGTTATTACGCCATTCGGGCTGTTTGAATTCATGAGAATGCTATTCAGATTGTGCAATGCATCTCAAACGTTCCAACGCTTCATGCACAAGATTTTTGGAGATCTTGATTTTGTTATTATTTTTGTTGATGACATTTGTATCGCTTCAGCTAACGAAGAGGAACACCGTGAACACATTCGCTGTGTGCTGGAACGACTACACAAGAACGGACTGGTCATCAACACCACCAAAAGCCATTTTGCACAACGCGAAGTGGAGTTTCTCGGGTATCTCGTCAATTCAGACGGATTACGCCCTCTACCTGACCGAGTACAAGCATTGCAGGAGTTCAAGACACCAGGTACTGTCAAAGAGCTTCGGCGTTTCCTTGCCCTGATCAATGGTTACAAACGATTTCTTCCGCACGCTACAGATCAACAATCTGCTCTCCGGAAATTGATACCTGGAAATCGTAAAAACGACACAAGAAAAATCGAATGGAGTGACAACGCAAGAACAGCTTTCGAGGACTGCAAACAGAGCATCGTAAATGCAGCTCTTTTACACTATCCTGACCCAACGAAGCAATTAAGCTTAATGGTGGACGCATCCAACACATCGGCTGGTGCTGTATTGCAGCAGTTTGTTAACGGTCTTTGGGTCCCCCTAGGATTTTTCTCCCAGAAATTTTCGGAAACTCAAGCCAAGTACTCGACGTTTGGACGAGAACTGACTGCCATGAAATTGGCAGTGCAGTACTTACTTTAGGTACCTGGTTGAAGGAAGAGTATGCACCATCTTTACCGACCATTGCCCTCTAACGTATGCATTATTATCATCAAGCCATAACTACCGCACGAAGAACGATACCTCAGCTCCATCTCAATTCACATCCGACATCCAGAATGTAAGTGGTAGTAAGAACGAAGTAGCAGATGCACTTTCTCGCGTAGCTACCATTTCGTTCCCATGCTCGTTGAATTACGACGAAATACCGGCAGAACAAGCAGTTGATGAGGAATTGCAGAAGCTACTGGCTGAAGAACGCACCTCGCTTAAGCTGGAACTAAAACCGTTGCCGCACACCAAAAGATAAATTTTCTGTGAAGTATCACTTAAAGATCGTATTCGCCCTTACATTCCCAAGACGTTCCGCTTGAATGTACTACCAACGATACACACGGTTTCGCATCCAGGCATCCGTGGAACGCGTAAAATGGTGGTGGATCGATTCGTCTGGCCGTCGATTAACAAGGACGTTAAATCGTTTGTTCAATCCTGTGTTAGCTGTCAGCGCTCAAAAATTCATCGACGTACATCCTCGCCACTGCAGAACTTCGACATTCCCAAGAGTAGGTTCCTACATATACACCTCGATCTTGTTGGTCCACTAACATCATCGAATGGTAAACGCTACGTTCTGACAATGATCGATAGATTCACCAGATGGCCAGAAGCAGTTCCGTTATCGGACATGACAGCAGAATCGGTTTCTCAAGGTCTCCTCAACAATTTTCCCGCTACGGCGTTCCGGAAACTATAACAACCGATCAAGGACGACAGTTCGAATCAGAACTTTTTCGGGAACTAAGTCATCTTCTAGGAATCAAGCGCATTCGAACAACTGCTTAACATCCTCAAGCAAATGGCATGGTCGAACGTTTCCACAGGACGATGAAAGCTTCCATCATGTGCGTGGACTCTAAACACTAGAGCGATAAACTTCCGTTGATTCTCTTGGGACTGCGTACGTCTTTCCCTAAGGATATTGAATGCTCGTCTGCAGAAATGGTGTACGGACAACCACTAAGACTACCAGGAGAGTTTTTCGAAGCACAGCCAAGAAGAGTGGATCGCACTGAATTCGTTCGTTCTCTGAGAGATTCGCTGCAGCAACTCATACCGGCCAAAGGTAGTAACCACAGTAGATCAAGAGTGTTCATTCCAAAGAACTTAACTATTTGTGACTATGTTTTTGTTCGTGTCGACTACGTCAAACGTCCACTGCAGCCTCCGTTTGAAGGACCGTATGAAGTGATAAACCGGAACAACAAATTCTTCAACGTTCGTATTGGTGGGAAGGAGAAACGAATTTCCATCGACAGAATCAAACTAGCATTCTGCTCTGTCGACTATCCGGAGGTCGATCCCGACGACGAGGTTCATCCCAAAGTTACACCTTCGGGACATTCAAGCAGCCATTCAATTTGGTGGCTGTGGTATGTCTGAACTGACGAAAAATCAAAATAATCCGAATATGTGTTTCACTCTTTTACCACTATGATGAAATCAACACTTTTCTTAAGCTTTCATATTTGTGGCGATATGCTACCATTGACGACAAATATGCGAGTTGCCTTGCAAAACGATCCATCTACCGAGATTTTCTCGAATCAATTGTTGGCGATTGGTAATGGAGAAGTACCAGTTGACGTTCCCACCGAATTTCTGTCATTTCACAACGACGAAGGAGGAACTCATTACGAGTGTTTTCCCGAACATTGTCCAGAAGAACCATGATTGGTTGAGTGCACGTGCAATTTAAGCAGCGAAAAGTAACGATATCGAATGAATAACAATAGAATTGTGGTGACAAGCAAGCAAAGCCTTGCTTGCAGTTTCTCCATAAAAAAGTAAATCATGAATGTTTCGAATTATGTAAATCATAAAATCGGATAAAGCGGAACTAAGTTCGCTGGGTCAGAAGTTCAGGATAAAAATATTAATTGCCTGCGCTTTACCATAAGCGTTGTTATAGGATATAGTACAACTGCTGTCGTATTATTAAATTTTCGTTGCTAAACATCAAATATATAAGGATCTTTCTATGAAGTTCTTTGTTATCCAAAATGTACTTGAGCTGAAAACTTCAGATCTGCAGTTGTAACAGTAGTTTTTAGGGCTATATTGAGGTACGTAATGGGTCTTTAACACTTGCAAAAAACTAAAGAATCTCATTGAGAAAATATGAACGTCAAATCGTTAACGAGCCCAGATCCAGTTGTACGAGTGAGGGAAATATCAGTCATAAAGAGTTTTTGAAAGATAAAACCATTATAAAAATAATAAGAGCCCTTCAATAGAGGTATTGGACTCACATTTTAAGGATGAATGATACGCACCTGATAACATTAGCAGCTAAATATAAAAAAGCTCCAAAAAATGAGGGCGACCTGCCTTTACGTTTATAGATATTATACAACAAAACATGAATATATTTCAAAAGATTAGCTTTGAAGATTGGGGAAGGCTTGCAATAGATACGGAGAAAGTAAAATTAAGAATAGAAGAAATCTACGAAAAAGAAGAATCCATCGACTCAGAAAGCAAAAACTAAAAATGAGTAATCACAAATAAACTTGCATATTAAAAGAATGCAATGTTGTTGCTTCACCCAAAAAAAATTGAAACGTTTTCTCTCAACACCCGTTTCAATATTCTCAGAATTTTTTTTCTTTCCAGTCATTCTTCTTTTTTTTCAGAGAGCGAGTAATGGCGCTATTACCATAAGCCGTATAGGGCTTTGACTTTTGTTGATGCAAAAGTTCCAACCAAATGAAGATAAATGGAGCATTAATTAACCCTCTTAGACTAGATGCTCCCCACGACCTTTTAAAATAAAATTGTTCTGTACACCAAACAGGGCAATCTGTTGAACTATTCTCTCCGACTATTAATTTCCCTTTTCTTTTGATATCTACTGAAAGCTACGTGGGTTCTCCGTGTCTTCGTAAGGTAGAACGGTTGCATGGACGTGGCCAGGTGAGCGAACGAGGAGTCTCTTTGTGGAGATTATTGCGTGGAGAAACGTACCAGTATCTGGTTCCGATTCAATGGTGACATGCAGTATCTTCAACGAATTATTTCTCATTGTAGCTCCATCCACGAGGTGTGCAAACGTCAATACTAATGCTAACGCTAAAAGGGACTCTTATAGGAACTTAGTACATTTCAAGAAGAAACGGAAAACTTAAATAAGAGACAACTAACGATTTACCACTAATGTCAACTTCCCCAAACTTCTTCATTGTTTTATTGTTCGATCAAAGATAACACTCGTTTACAAATTCAAACTTAATTGATGAATTTTAACAATCGACTTTGATATCCAATTCAGTAGTTGAAAAACGAAAAAGAATATACCGTTTTCATGCGTTTTACCGTTTTTCAACTCAAGTTTTTCAAACAAGCATTTTCAATGATAATAACGGGATGTAATGTTAGTCTGGCTCTTTCATTCGGCCTATGTACCAAATATGTCATTAATTCGGCGATCATCAACAAAATCATGTTGCAATCAGGATAATCGATTGCACTCAAAGCAATTGAGACATTATTCATCAATTTATAGTTGTTCACTTCCGCGTAACTTTAGATTTCCACAACTTTCTTGACATCATGATATCACTGGTTAAGCTGAACAGATTAGCTACACGATCTTTTAATGATCTAAATTTCGTGAAATTGAACCTATAAACCGAGTCATGCAGCCAAGATGTACAGAAAATAGTCAAACGTTATAAACTTACTGTTCACATAGGTAAAATAACAAAGACTTAACAAGAAAACCGTAGACCCAATGTTAGAAACAAATTTATTTCTATGTTCCCAACTATGGCCTATTAAAAACGTTGTTACTGATAAAATTTCAATAAAAATGTCTGAGTTACGGTTGTATGTTTTCCAAATGGCTCATCTCAATACATTCAACAAAAAAAACTGTGTAGAGTAAATTATAATGTTTTCGTTATCAGATGGCCAAGATGATCGTGACGAATGTGTCGTATCCGCTGTCCATTTTTACGAGACGTGTACTCGCGGAACGTGTACTTTCTACTACGTACGTCCAAATATTTACCCGTCTTTTCTGAACGTGTTATGGCATAACCAGGGTTGCCAGTTTATTTTTCGTTCCCATCTTAAAATTTTGCCAAAAAATCTTGTTTATCTGTGTTTTACTGCAGAAAATCTTGGCAAAAACTTAACTCTTAACTTTAAACTTTGTGCTGAAAAAGTAGAATAGAAACTTTTCAGGTGCCTGCTTATGCACTTCTTTTTTATTATTGCTATTGAGTTGAATGCGAAATAAAACAGATATATACTCATCAGAACACATTTATTGTGATTGGCCGATACAAAATGGCCTTTTCAATAGGGCTTAAGTGTATTTATCGATTTCCCTCTGTATAGGCAGCACAGCAGATCGAGAAAGCTTGCTTTCTGGTATCATCAAGAGTTCCGGAATTAAGCATTTCTCCTGCTGCCACCCTGATATATACTTCCGATTCCTCACGAAGATGTTTCTCTAAATAAAAAACAGTAGTGTCTATGATAATCACAAATTTTTACAAGGAGAACCATTGGTGAGACTTCAGCTCATTGCACATGTTCAGGAATTCCGGAGCTTCTGACTGGAAGATACGGTTCGCTTTATTGCTAATTGGTATCCTGTCATTAGATTGACGGAAAATGCGCTGTGTGGTTTCATTGTTGTCGCTGTTGGCTTTGAACGAGAAAAACACACGAGCTCAGAAAATCGTTCCAAATTCCTTTTGACAATTGACTCCAACGATAGCCATCTGGTGGTGAATGGATGTAGAACTTTTAAAGGTTTCAATACCAAGATACTTTGTATCATCTGTTATTCCTTGGATTGTATCGGAATGGATTTACAGTTCCAGGTATAATGGCAGCTTTTCGTATGCGTAGATTGCATAAGGAGCCAGTACACTTGATATTTATAAAATGGGGACCGTCACGTTAGCAGCTTCTGGACGGATCGGTCAGAACCCATTATTACCAATGCACCATCTAATCCAAAGCTCATTAAAGATAACAAAAAATCACGTTCGATACAACTATGCTTTGAATAGCAAAAATAACCATCGAGAACATTATCCAAAATTCCTCTGAGTGAATGCATGAAATTGCTTTTCAATTGGAGGAACAGTTTTTTTGTAGAAATCTCTGTAGGAAATTCTCTTGAGGAACATTGAGAAACATACTTCTCCAGCGGAATACTTAAAAAAAAATATTGAAGTATTTTTTGGAGATCTATATGTTAGAATGCTTTCAGACATCTTAGACAAAATTTAAAAAATAATTATTCAAAACCCCTTGCGGATTTTTACAAAATTCAGAATTAAATAAAAGAGATTATGGAATTCATGCAAAACATTCTTCTTAGATTTCTCCAAACAAATCTAGATTTTCTCCAATAATTATGTTATAGTTCTTTCAGGTGTCCTCCAGAGATTCCTTTAGAATCTAGAATCACAAAACTTTACAAGTTCAGGAATTCCTCCAAAAAAAAATCAGCACAAGAATGTTTTGAAATACTGCCGATAAAAACTCCTGAAGAATACCTATCGAAACGCCAGAAGGAATATTTCAAGGAATGTTTGAGAATTATTCATAAATTTTTTGGGAAATTCTTTAAAAAAAATCAAAATCAAATAAAAAAATGTATCAAAAAATCATTTTGAGGCACACGCATATTGAGGCACACGCACAAACTGACTTTCAGACTGTCAGATGTCCCTAAAAATTCAGCTCACAGCGAAGAACATTTCATATATTTTGTTAAATTAACGACGCGAATCAAAGCAAATCAAACAAATATTCTTGTACAGAAAAGCGGAACAATGTTTTGCGTGGTGCAAGGTGCCAGTTGCCAACTTCAAATTGCTAGTTTCCTATTGGTTGTTGGTGTCGGAGTTAATTGTTTTCTTTTGCTTCATGGGCCTCAAACAAATATTATAAATTTGAGGTTTTTAAGTGAACAAGTAATTCTCAAAATCTTAAAAATCTTGGTTTATCTAAAAAATCTCTAATCTTTAAATACAGATATCTGTATGAAAAAATTTAAAAAAAAATCTGTGTCAATCTAGATGAATCTGTGCATGTGGCAACCCTGGGCATAACCTTTTCGTTCGTTTGTCTTGAACTCTCTCATTCTCTTCGTATCACAAAATCTCTCGGGTCATGCAGTGCAGTTACAACCAGGGATGGCAATTTTCCAGTTTAAACTGGATTCTTCCAGTTTTTTTTACCTGATCCAGTCAAAAAGTTAAATCTAAAAATCGTCCAGTTTTTCTAACTTTTTTCCAGTTTTCTCCAGTTTTTTTTTTTTCTAAAGAACCATGTTTAACCTTTTTTAAGAATGTTGAAAGATTCCTATTCCCTTGAAAGACTGCTATTTGTAGTGTTTTTTTTTCTCTTTTTATTAGTCCAGACCTGTTTGGTCAATTTTAGCCAAGTGTTAAGTGAAATTAATACTTAAAACGACGGTTACGCGAAAAAAAACAATTTGATTAGCTTTATCATGCAAACCAACAACTATCTACACAGGTGAAGGCCCAAAATGAAGTGATTAATAGCGCAAACTGGACTCAAACATTTATTCCTGCCTCGCTGATAAATTCAGCGACTTGTAGATATTCATCTTGATTTGTATTTCTGAGAGCAATTTTACAGATTACTTTTTTAGAGAGCAGTCGAAACTTTCGTCTTATCCCAGAGAATTTGTTAAATTCTAAAGAAAATGAGTAAGGTTTTTTTGCACATTACAAGTACTACAAGTATCTGATCTGATCAAGTTCCATTTTTCTAACGTGTCCTTTGTAGCCGTGTGAAAGGTTCTAATTCTTCCGATAGCAATCGTTTCTATACCCAAAAGTTAAAAAGGTGGTAAAAAATTCAATAGCAGTTTTTGTAATCATATCTTGAGAAATCCGCATGATTCAGAAAACGCAATTTTGCCCAACATGATCCACAAAGCGTTTTATGGTATAAACAAAGCCATGCAATTGTGTGCAAGCGTTTGGTAGCACACAGAGTCCTCGAAACAAATTTATCGCTGAGTGCTAAGTGCCTCAACAATCGAAGCAACCGTTGAGTCTTCGTTTATCCGTCAACAACTTTACAGTATGGGACAGAATGCACAGAATGCCGCAACGCCATTAGCCACTGTTAGAATTCTGCTGTCAAGTCATCGCCAACATCTAAATTAGGGTGAATCCACTTTTGTAAACAATGGCTTTCGTAGTAATTTTCTCTTGATCAAAAAATTACTAATACAAATTAAGCACTCTTTAAGGAAGAGGAGCTTTATTGTGTTTGTATAAGTGTTTGCTTACAAAAGCAGATTCGCCCTAATCAAATGTTGGCGCTAAAGTGTTTTATTTTTATTTTCCTCGTCATCCACTCCGCTATCCCTCTATTCAAGTTTGCCCTTCGTTTTGAAATGAATGCAAGTGTGTGTGAGAGACATTTGCTTTATTACTGTATCGCCGAGTGCCTCGACAATCGAAGCAAGTGTAGGGCTTTTATTCAACTATTTTCATCTTGTTAAAGTTGCTGAATGGTTACTATCTAGAGCCATGACGCAGGCAGCCTTGAATTTCCGGAATCTTATACTCAACACTATTTCACTGCACAACTTCACTCACATTGAATTTTTCAAAGCGAAGTGATGTGTTGCCTTTTTGCCCACGACGAATTTTGCATTTTTTCCTCCAAGTTACGATCCATTACGAGAAATGAAACAAAATCATGTGAAATTGCAATACAATCTTGCATTTTTATTTTGGCTGTATAGTGGACAAATTTAATTCATAGAACCAAGGTTCCAATTTTTTGATTAATTATTTTGAAATGCTGTTTTCCTTTGTCTTCAGGTAACTCAAAATATTCTGTTTTCCATTCTGACATTAATTCAGTTTTGAAGTTTATGAAACAGTCACCTACCGTAAGAGGATGGTTCTCCTGTGTTGGTCTTGAAATACCCTATTTGACTGCAGCATCAGCTCTATCATTTCCTGATAGAGTGAAGAGACCTGGAATCTATTGTATGACTAACTCTTGGAAGTTGTTATAATAAATCAAAGAAAAAAGTTTTCCTGTAGGGTAGCTATAATAAATCTTATTATTCAGTAATTTGAGGCAGCAACTCTGAGAATCAGTAATATATTTGATAGCTTCTATTATCGCGACTAATTAAGCGTTCATAACAGAAAAAAACGGGAGTTAGTCGATAACTAAATGCTGTTTACTATTGTAGAATCCAAATCCTTCAAAACTATTTAAGTAGGTATTTTGTATAATATTTAATGTTATAACTTTTAATATTGAAATTGGAGTCTTGTTCTTTTTCAAATTTGGTATGTAAGGACAAATAATGATTTTTTTAAATTGTTTGGGTCGAAATCAAGAGAGGAATTATTTTTACCGTTCATTGACAATTCGCATATTCTTGATAATTATATTGCATATTAATCTGACAATAACTCTTATAGTTGATAATTATAAGTTAACAATATCCTATAGTATATATACAGTTTCAACCATATGTCACATGGTGAGCGCTTAACATACTTTATACTGAATATGTGGTTATAATCTCTTTATTTTCGCTCTATTTTATGTCGAAATGTTTGTATATAATCTAGAATATACGAAATCTTAAAATGACAATGTGGTATATAGTAATCATCTCTGTTAGTGTAAAAAATTTATAGTTAAAACAATATATTTTACATAGAACATATAGATTGGAACATGCGGCAAAAGGTTTTTCATTTTGCGGGCTTTTACTTTATTTTTGTTAGGATCCAGTTTTTTCCAGTTTTTTTTTGTTGCATTCTTCCAGTTTATTCAAAAAAAATATTGGCAACCCTGGTTACAACGATCGGCGCGACAACGGAGCACTCTCGCTCTTACGCTCCTAAGTGGGCCAACCCGTAAACCGATAAGATTCTATCGTCGGAGTTTTGTTTATACCGAAATAAATTATCTATTGCAGTTTGGTTTATTGTTTTATTAATTAACTTAGCCTATCATATTCCCAACAGAATGTATTTGGGAAGAAGTTAAATTTCTCAACGAGAAATTTGAGAGCGTGTCACTACTGCCTCAAATATTCGCAGTGGGCCCGGATAGAGCGTTGATAGCGATAATGATGATTTTTTTTTTATTTGGTAGAATATTTGTGGGGTTTTTCGTTGACAGTAATGTTTTAAAAGGTGATTCGTTAAGTTTGGTTCCATGTTTGGATTTGCTAATTCTTCTTTAGCTAAAACTTCATCCATTTTCTTATTGACTAGCCAGTTCCTGTTCACGCTGTCCAAATTTTCCAAATTCGTCCACTAAAGCACTGAGATCGCAAAAAATTATTGATCAATTTCTAAATGATCAAAACTTCCAATTCCCCGCCGCAATGAGTATAAAAGTCCATAGCGATAGATAATGACTAATACAGTGGTACGCTGCAAAAAAAGGTGATTCACATAACTGCATCTAAATTTGTTCATTTCCCGCTCAAACTGGACGATACTGTCAAACATCACCTATCATCGTCGGTCGTCGTCAACAATCGATCTCATCAAAACGGACACATTTTCAAAGCTAGTTTTATTTTTTCTTCAACCCCGTGAAAGGCAGCCAGCACTAGTTCAGAATAAACAAAATGATTATTGATTGATGACAGGTTTTTGCCAAAAAAAATAAGCATCGGAAGCCTTCGCCTCGATTCCCCCATCACTCTCTTTTCACCACCAACATAGTTTTTTTTTTTTATCGTTCGCTCATTTCTCGACCTGTCTCCGTTGTTGCTGGTGCTGGTCGCCGCCATCCTCGAGCGGAGATAGTACGAAAGGCGCACCACACGGACCGATCGACCGACCGACCGACCGACCAACGACGTTTCGATTGATTGCGAAAAAATCCACCCAAAACCTCTTCGCGCGCGGGAATGCAACGTGACGAACAGGGTTGCAATTTCGCAAGAAATTTGATGCCACTTGGCAAATGAAAAAAAAAAAATGAAATCAAACCATTGAAACGTGCCCTCCTCCGGTGCAAATTAGGGAAAAGAATGCCTTTCCACATAAAGTACGGCCGGTGGAGGCGAAAAAATCGAGCAATGATTATTGATATGTGTCAGCTTCTGCACTTCCGAATGGCTTCTCCGCCCTTCGTTTGTTTTTCCTCCCTGAAGAGCTTTCCTTCAAACCGATTTCGGTCTGATAGCATCCATTCGTTTCGTTTCGCAGGTTCTGATTTGTAGTGGAAATTCCCAAAAAAAAATCTACCGATTTTCTAACAAGTGCATTTGTTTATTTGATGTTATAGCGAGAGAACTGGCGAAAAAAGCGTTGATTTTTTTTTCGAGTGATACCTACTGATAGCAAGTTGTTTTGCTTTGGCAATGGTCGAAATTTGGAGAAAATAAAAATGCATCGAAGGCTTCCCGACAAGAGAGACATTCGACAGACAACTGCTGTGAGGAAGTGCCCGGAAATACCCCCGAAAAAAAAATCTATGCATAAGGCAATCCTCTGACGGGTTGTTGAAGCAAGTCCTTCCATCAACACTTACCCCTTCCTAGAGCAGAGGGAGAGAGAGAGAGAGACAGATAACAAAAAGGAAGAAGCAACGACGACGAACCGAACACCGACAACACTATCACCGCCGTTCTGCCGAATTCGGAGTCAAATTCGAGGGGGAAGGTCACGACCTCTTTCGACGACGATCTAGGTTAGAGTGAGGACGTCACGGTGGTGCCAAAAATTGAATTCCATTTACCACGTGATAATGATTGGTCAGACACAGAACCGAGCACTCAGTCCAAAGTCAAACTCCCAGCGCGGTTGCTGAGGAATAGTGCTTTGCTCGGCTTGAGACGGGCCTCGGGAAAAAGGACACTAATAGAAAGTGTATATGAACAACTCCTTTGGGTGTGGAGATTTCCATTTTCGTTTTGTTTGGATAGCTCGATATCAGAAGTCAAGTGCCTACCTACGAAAGGAAGCTGTGCGTTCCTGGTGCTTGTCGTTCTACGGAATGTTATGGAAAGGTTGATGTTAGGCCAATAGTGCGGAGCGCTAAACAGGAAGTATCACTATAAATTTGCTCATAAATTTCCTCTTGTAAAATCCTTCCGGGAGCATACATTAGGATGAGAACTCGTCCCTCAAGGATTATTCTGAGGAAGTAGATTGCTTCGGTTCCTTTGTCACTGTAGAGGCCGAAGAAGGCCAACAGAAAGGTTCGTTAGTGACTGTCTTGCTGAGCTTAATCTTTACAGTTGTTTTTGAGATTTGGAATGTAGATTGCAGTTAAATTGGAACACAAAAACATATTGTAAGTTTGTATGAGATTAGTTTGAAAGCTTCGTGTGTCTTGTAACCTTCAAAAACATTGAACCGAATCTGTATTGACATTTCTCTGAATTCTGAATTCATTATCACCGTACTAAATTTACTACCACACACAGTTAAAAAATTAAATCATTGTAAATGTCTGTTGAACAATTTTGGCTCTATTTGTCTCGAATACGTCCTGATGTCACCAACGAGGAAATTTTGGCATTGATTCGAGCAAACCTTGATTTGACCCAAGACCCAGAGGTTATCAAACTGGTGGCCAAAGGGAGAGATACAAGCAACATGACCTTCATCTCCTTCAAAATTGGTGTGGACCCTTCCCTGAAGACAAACGCGCTTGACCCATCGATTTGGCCGGAAGGCATAATGTTCCGTGAGTTTGAGGAATATTCAACTCAAAAATTTCGGAAGCCCTCCGCTATATTTCTGACGCCAACAACGGGTACTCCACCGGTAGTTGCGATGCAGCGTTAATAATTTGCAAAGGAAAACGATTTGATGCTCCACGTTATGACATTCAACAACTTGTTTTTACACCGGGACGCACCGAATTTAGTGTAATGGAAACTCTCGATCCCCCCACCGCAGTCGTGCCATTCCAGCCAGCGACCTGCAGCCGTCCCGGCCCTACGTGTGGGTGTGGGGAGAGGGTCTTCCAAAACGCTACTGCAGGCAAGTACGATTTTGCTGTTAGCCCGACAATACCTGATTCGCTTTCCGATTCCAGCATATTTCTACCGGTTTTGGATGCACCTTCACACGCATGGTTTTTAAGCCAAACACCGGGACGCACGGAATTCAGCACTATGGAAGCCCTTGAGCCCCCCATCATAGTCGAGCCATTCCCGCCAGCGACTTACACCCGCCCGGCCCTACGTATGGGTGTGGGGAAAGGGTCTTCCAAAACGCAACTACAGGCAAGTACAACTTTCCTACAAGCTCGACAAGACCTGATTCGCTCTCCGATTCCAGCTTATTTCAAGGAAGTTTGAAAACAGCACCTCAAGAAACAACTAGTGTTAGCCGAATACCGGGACGCACCGAGAATAGTATTGTGGAAGCCCTCGATCCCCTCACCGTAGTCGAGCCATTCCCGCCAGCGATCTGCAATAAAATAGTGAACAGCGGTATCGACGATAAGTTGAGTGTATTCTATCAGAACGTACGAGGTTTACGGACAAAAATTGATGACGTTTTTCTCGCTACCTCTGAATCACAGTATGATGTCATCGTATTTACTGAGACATGGTTAAATGAGCAAATATTTTCATCGCAATTATTTGGCAATGCCTATACCGTCTTCAGAAACGACCGCAGCCAAACAAACAGCCAAAAGTCTCGTGGCGTTGGTGTACTGATTGCTGTATCAGCCGATCTGAATTGCTGCATTGATCCAACTCCTGTCAATGTTTCACTCGAGCAGCTTTGGGTAAAGTTGAAATTACCTAACTGTTCCGTTAGCATCGGAGTTATATATCTTCCACCTAACCGAAAAGCTGATTTAAGCTGCATAGCAAACCATATTGATTCTATTGGAGCAGTTATCTCGAACGTTGGGGCCAACGATCACTTTCTTCTTCTTGGTGATTACAATCAGTCTGGCCTAATTTGGGACTCTTCGAGGAACGGTCATCCTACTGTAGATGCCTTGCAGTCGCACATCTCTGTTGCTTGTGCTGCGTTACTTGATGGCTTCAGTTTTTATAACTTAACTCAAATCAACACAATCAGCAACCGAAACGGTCGCTATTTGGATTTAGCTTTGGCATGTGAGATGACACTCGAGCGATGCACGTTATCTGCTGCTGCGGAACCTTTATCACTTCTCGACGCCGATCATCCTCCATTTTATAGTCGAAGTCAACGTATCTCGAGGTATCGATTTTGAAGATGTTTTTGATGAACCGAGTTTTGATTTCTGCAGAGCAGATTTTGAAGGAATGCTAGAAGCACTTTTTTGTACGGACTGGACCAATTTGGAATCCATGGAAAATGTTGATGACGCTGTTGGTTGTTTCACTCGCATAATGCATACCATTATCGCTGATTATGTCCCTATGCGGAGACCTAATCAAAAACCGGCTTGGGGGAATACACACCTGCGATATTTAAAGCGTATGAGATCGAGAGCACTTCGAAATTACTGTAGAGTTCGTTGCCCACTCGCTAAGCAGGCTTTCGATCGAGCAAGTAGCAGATATCGGACTTACAACTGCTTCTTGAACAAATGTTATACTCTACGTATGCAAGAGAAACTTAGAAAAAATCCTAAAAGTTTCTGGAAATTCGTGAACTCCAAACGTAAGGATAATGGATTACCAGTTGAGATGATTCTACGTAACGATCTCGCCAGTACTGCATCCGATAAGTGCAATCTGTTTGCTGAACACTTCAAGTCTGCTTTCAATGACACCACGTCATCTCCTGCTCAGGTCGAAAATGCATGTATAGAAACACCGCGCGATATCTGCTCACTAGGAAATGTCCAGGTCACTCCTCAGAACGTTGTAGCTGCCATCAACAAACTGAAATATTCCTCCTCACCTAGCCATGATGGTATTCCTTCATGCATATTGAAGAGATGTTGTGATGCTCTGACTCATCCTTTGACACTGTTGTTCAACAGCTCTTTGCAGCAGCAAAGATTTCCCTCTAGCTGGAAATTCTCCATCATGTTCCCTGTGCATAAAAAAGGTGATAAACGAAACATCGAGAATTATCGTGGAATAACGTCGCTGTGCACCTGCTCCAAGGTATTTGAAATCATCATTAATGATATGCTGTTTGCTTCCTGTAAGAACCACATTTCTTTGGATCAACATGGTTTTTATCCCAAGAGATCAACATCTACGAATCTCGTCCAATTTACTTCTTTCTGCGTGCGCGCAATGGATCATGGAACACAAGTGGACGTTGTATATACCGACCTGAAATCTGCTTTTGATTGTGTTGATCATGAGATTTTGCTCAAACGACTGGATAGATTCGGTATCGCATCATCATTGACCAGCTGGTTCAGATCATATCTAGCAGATCGGAAACTGATTGTTAAGATTGGAAATAAATCCTCTGAACCGTTTACTAATTTATCAGGTGTGCCACAAGGAAGCAACCTGGGGCCTCTACTGTTTAACATTTTCATCAATGAACTCTCTTCAGTGCTGCCACCAGCTTGCCGATTATTTTATGCTGACGACGTAAAAATTTATATGGTTGTGACAAACGTTCAAGACTGCCTTACACTACAACATTATGTGAACTGTTTTGCTGAATGGTGTTCTAGAAACATGCTTACACTAAGCATTCACAAGTGCAACATCATCTCATTCCACAGAAAACATGAGCCTATTGTTTTTGATTACATCATCGACGGTCAGCCTTTAGAACATGTTCGTCAAGTACGGGATTTGGGAGTTATCCTTGACCCAGCTCTTACCTTTCGATCACACTATGACGATATTATCTCCAGATCAATCCGACAGCTGGGATTCATCTTCAAAATAGCAAATGAATTTCGTGACCCCCTATGCTGTCGATCCCTTTATTGTGCTCTTGTGCGGTCGATCCTGGAATCCAATGCTGTGGTTTGGTGTCCCAATCAATCGATCTGGATTGCTAGGATTGAATCAATCCAACGGAAATTCGTCAGGTATGCTCTGCGGGATCTCCCATGGCAAAATCCGCTCAATTTACCGCACTACGAGGACCGATGCAGATTGCTAGGCATAGAAACCTTGGAAAAAAGGAGAAGTACTGCGCAATCTGTTTTGTAGCCAAGATTCTTTTTGGCGATATGGACTCACCGATCCTTGAGCAGCTGAATATATACGCCCCAGAACGAATACTTCGCCAACGTGATTTCTTGATGCTTGAATCTCGCAATGCTTTGTATCGCAATGCTTTGTATGGTCAGCACGATCCCATCCGCTTTATGTCAGCTACGTTCAACCAGGTGTACTTGCTGTTCGACTTCAATGCATCTGTTGAAACATTTAAGCGAAGACTTTCGGAATTTTTGGCGGATGTTCGACGAGGACTTGACGAGACTTGACCTATGTGCTGAGGATTATTACTTTTATTACTAGACCACGAATTAGAATTTTCATGTTATTAATTTATTTTGTGTTATGTATACTTTTAAGAAGTTTTGTGTTCTCCATGTTTATGTTATTAGAAGATATGGGGTTTTTGCGCCTCGCTCACAGGCTTTTCCCCATCAATATTCAATATTCATTAAGACGGATAGTCAGATGAAGTATAATAATAATAAATAAAAAATAAATAAATAAATAAAACATTAATAAAGCGTCACAAAACATTCAAGTAGCCTTAAATGTTCTTAAAAGTAATGTTAAATACATTTAATACATTGTTTCAAATATTGCATGTAACGGGGTCTTGCCATATTGAAAATTTATGTTCGTAAAATTGCTTTCACTAGTTTCGTATTCATGGATTTTACACAGAATAAATTTCTCGTATTTTGTATCTAACATTTATATTGCTTCTTATCTGATGAAATGCTATCATGAAACCTTTTTGTGTAATGCACGAATTGAATTTCGTAAAGATCCGCCAATCATTGCTTCTCTTTTATTGTACTGTACTGTACTCTTTTATATGCATGATGGTGTTGCTAGTGGGATGGGTGGGAATCATATATTTATCCCAAAATTAGAATTAGAGCGCTGTCGAGAAATATAACTTCATATTAATTAATCGAGCATCTTCTCACCAGTCACCATGGCCTAGTGAGATCAACAACGGATTCAGTATCAGCTCTTTCCAAAAAATACAGGATCGATTCCCATGTCAAAAACTTTAAAAAGATCGCGGGAGCTCCACGTGGCTGCGCTTTTTCTTCAATTACGTTTCGATTCCATATAGTAGATCTGTCAGTAATTCAGTCAGGCAACCTCTAGAAAGACCTTCTCATCTTATCTTATTTTTATTAATGAGACTTTCAGCCGAAGGCTGGTTCGGCTCGTCACTAGAAAGACGTTTCTTTTTAATTCTCAACAAAATATTCATAGCTTTTTTCTATTTTTTTCGTACAATGCACGAATGTTCGTTCTGTATAAACAAGTGCTTAATTACGAAGTTATCTTCATAAAAACAACACATAAGCTTCGTTAGTATAACTTTTGATTTTGTAATATAAACTTAAATTAATTTTCAGTTCTGCAAGAATTCTAACAAGTTTGTGCTTCGTGCGGAGAGGAATACAGTTTAACCCAAACTCACATAAAAGACAGATAAAAAGGTAATCTAGATAACTTGACAAAGCCAGTCTTCATATCAACGTCCATACTTCTACTTTTCGATGAAAATAGTAAGTATGTAATAATCAAGCCTGGGTTAAATTTGGGCTCCACAATGTAGACTGTTCTCAGCCATCGATTTTAAAACAACTAATCCTATATTACTCACTACCCGAAATTCATGTTGATTTAGGTGCCCTGAGGCCGTCCAAGTGTCCTTGAGGACGTAAAAATAAATTGGAAAAGACGAGAGAATCTTTTCAATCGAACCTACCTTTTGTCGTATTTCGTATGTTCCGGTTCCAAAACACATAAGTTTACATGAAATCTTCGTTTACGTTTGTTGAACTCTGTCACAAATAAATAAAATTTCACGTAAAAGTAATAATTTTAAAGTGTGAATACATTCTTTCATCATACTCTTTGATCATGGCATAGACTTATATGATACAAAAAATAACATAGTTTTTGAGCAAAAAATTGATAAACTGTCATATAATGCGCCTTTTTTTCAAGCCATATTTTATTTAGAACATTTTTTTTCTACACCCAATTAAAATAAAACGATAGCTGCCGGCAATCGGAACACTCACTTAAGAAGTTTGGCCTTTTATTAAAACACATTTGATGCATTCTGGTTAATACTATCCATTGTGTAATAGAAAGAGGATTACGGAGCTAACGTATGGTATGTACTACCACCCATTGTATAGCTATGTCCAGTTAGAATCCGGAAAAATAAAATCATCTATGTCTCGGAAACGGATTGACGTAACAATAAGTTCAATGCATCAAAACAAAGGTAATTTACTGTACTTTAAAGAAAAAATATCATCACAAACCATTTATTTTCTTTTGTCATGAAAATTCGCACTTTCTTTTTTATTCCTCCCATCAAACGCTGCATACCTCCGGAGTCAACTTCCTTGGCACATGTGTTCCACATTTTTTTCACATTTCTTAAGCTTCCGCTTCATTATTGCCCAAAGTCTTTCGATGGGCCGGAACTGTGGGCTGTTGGGTGGATTTATGTTTTTATCGATGACTTCTACGTTATTATCGCGGAACCACTGGATGACTTCCCGGCTGAAATGGCAACTCGCCAAATCTGGCTAAAACTTCACGGGACCTTTATGGGTTTTACTGAAAGATAGTACGTGGTCTTTGGAGCATTTTTCCTTGTCCATCGTCTTATTTGTCACGAGCACTTTGGTCTTTGCTCGGCAGCTGCATATCCCTTGCCAAATCATCAGTTCAGGCAAATTTGTCCGCAAAAGCAAACTTAAACTTCGCAAAAACATCTCCTCGTGCCGTCGCCATGTAGAATTTTTGGCCAAAAAGCTGTCCGAAATCCATTTTGACGTAGGTTTCATCGTCGATGAGTCAAGAGACGAACTAGCCCAGGAGGCTAAAAGTCTCTTTAATAAAGAAAAAAAAAAAAAAATCGTCGATGAGCAGGCATCCCTGGTGTTTCATCAAAACCTGTTCTCATTCTGTTGGACCAATTTCCGAGCTCGAGTTTTGGTGACGAAACTTTGCTTCAACGTTCTGTTTGGTTGCTTGCTGGCTCGATAAGAACGATATCCTGCTCGCAAACAAATTCTTCGAGGGGGCGACCCCGGCGTATTGGTTAACATCCATACCTCTCACGCCTAAGTCACGAGTTCAAATCTCACCTCCGGAGAAGTTACGAAAATGCCCAAAAGTGGTGTTTGACTAACTACGACGGGAGATGAACCAGCCCGAGGCTGAAAATCTCGATAATCAAGACAAAAAAAAAAAATTCTTCGAACGGTACTGCGAGCAGCAGCGTATTTTTGTGCGATTTCATTATCTGATAGTCCAAGGTTTGCTCTGACGGTTCTCAACACCTTCTGGTTCAGCTTGCGGTCATATGTTCCACTACAACGCTTACCATGAGGCACTCGATCCACGCTCTTTTGCTTCCTGAAACATTAGAGCACATCATACACGGTTGATTTGACGATTTTCAACGTTTTTGAGATTTTTATTTTTGTAAAAATGTCGCGAATTTGTCTGAACGATCCGCAAAAATTTTGTTGCATTTGTGGAGACGTGATATTGAAGGAACAGAAAAAGGGGTTTACACCTTTGTTGGAGACAGCATAAAGGGTGATACGGTCAAAATTTGGTCAAGGGAAAACGCGTGTAAATCGGTGAAATCGTTTATTTAAAAAATCAAATTAAATTTTTTTTTCAAGTTCAATTAGTATAAAATTCAGGAAAAATATTCAGTTAGGCTTCCGCTTTTCCAAATCCGAATTGCCGGGCCTTACGCTTGACCCCTGCCATCAGATTTTGTACAGCCACGTTGTCCACCTTCTTCGCCGCAGAAAGCCAGTTTGCCTTGAACTGCTGCTCGTCCTTAGCAGTTTTTTTGGTCTTCTTTAGGTTCCGCTTGACAATAGCCCAGTATTTCTCAATTTGGCGGAGCTCTGGCGTATTGGGAGGGTTCTTGTCCTTGGGAACCACCTGCACGTTGTTGGCGGCGTACCACTCCATGGCCTTTTTACCGTAATGGCAAGATGCCAAATCCGGCCAAAACAGTACGGAACAACCGTGTTTCTTCAGGAAAAGCAGCAGACGTTTATTCAAACACTCTTTCACGTAAATTTCTTGGTTGACAGTCCCGGAAGCTATGAAAATGCTGCTTTTCAAGCCACAGGTACAGATGGCTTGCCAAACCAGATATTTCTTTGCGAACTTTGACAGTTTCGTGTGCTTGAAAATATCTGCTACCTTTCCCCTTCCTTTTGCCGTATAAAACTCCTGTCCCGGAAGCTGCTTGTAGTCGGCTTTGACATAGGTTTCGTCGTCCATTACCACGCAGTCAAACTTCGTCAGCATCGTCATGTACAGCCTCCGGGATCGCGCTTTGGCCGTCGTATTTTGTTTATCATCGCGATTTGGAGTCACTACCTTCTTGTAAGTCGATAGTCCGGCTCGTTTTTTGGCTCGATGCACGGTTGTAGACGATACACCCAGCTTATTTACGGCATCTCGGAGAGATAGGTTAGGGTTTCGCTTGAAACTATCGGCAACTCTCTTTGTCGTCTCAGCGGCTTCCGGTTTTTGATTTCCCCCCGATCCAGACTTCCTGGCTGTCGACAAACGTTCCCCAACCACTTTAATTACATTTGTAACGGTTGATTTGGCAACTTTTAGCGATTTTGCCAACTTTGCGTGCGAGTAGCTCGGATTTTCGCGATGCGCGAGCAAAATTTTGATACGCTGCTCTTCTTGCTTGGACGGCATTTTGACAACTGAAGAGTGAATTCCAAAATCAAAATAGGAGCAACATTTTACACACACACACCTTCAAAATGAGGGGTGTTCAGGTTTTTTAAATGCAAAACTGAAAGAAATACGTCAAGTTGATATTGACCAAATTTCGACCGTATCGCCCTTTATCAGCTGTATTTTGACAAGGAGCTTCCAAATCGTGAGTTTCCATGGGTTCCAACATACTCCTGTTGCTCATGCTACCGAACATTGCTTGGGTGGATGAAAGGTACGCACAAAGGCTTACCTTTTGCCAAACCTATGGTATGGACTAATCCAACCAATCACATGAGCGATTGTTACTTTTGTTTGACAAGAAATCATGGATTTTACAAAGCTTTGAAGCATAAAATCGAATACCCATCAAGGCCAACGTTGCACTCCGAAGCAATGCCAGTTCCAATATCTCCAAATATTGCTGGACGTGCTGATGAGTTGGATTCGGAACCAGGCGAATATGAGAAAAGCTTTCAGGATGATCCAGATTTTTTACCTTCGGAGTCTGAGGAACCGCATGTTATAACCCAAGAGGAGCTGAACGATTTGATTCGAGATTTGGAGCTACCCAAGACCAAAGCGCAGCTGCTAGCTTCAAGGCTAATGCAGTGGAATGTCATGGAAAAATATGTAAAGGAAGAGACATTCAGATAACATTAAATATTTTTCGATGGACGGTGATCTTGTCTTTTGCAACAACATCGAAGGTTTAATGGAAGAGCTACAGTTAGAGTATCACGCAACTGACTGGGGCTCTTCATCGACTTAAAGCGTCGAAAAAAAAAGCTTGAAGGCAGTGTTACTGCACAATGGAAATAAGTATTCTTAAGTGCCAGTTGCATTTGCAGCTCACATGAAGGAAACTTATGAGAACATAAAAACACTTTTGGAAAAGATCAAATATTCGGAACACCAGTGGAATCTCTGTGCAGACATTAAGGTAGTGGCATTGCTCACTGGGCTTCAAGGAGGCTACACAAAGCATTGTTGTTTCCTCAGCAGCATTCGCCAGCACGTACCGAGATGGTACCTGGGAAGAAAAATGTGTCAAATCTGCCTCTTGTCGACAGGGACAAAATTTTACTACCTCGGCTACATATTAAGCTTGGGTTGATCAAAAATTTTGTCAAAAAGCTGGATATTCAAGGAGAACCATATTGTTTTTTGAGAAAAAAGTTTCCAAGATTGAGCGAAGCCAAGGTGAAAGAAGGAGTATTTGTTGGCCCTCAAATTAGGAAACTCCTTAAAGACGACAATTTTCAGCAAACTCTTAACGCGACAGAGTTACGAGCATGGAATGCGCTCCAAAAGGTTTGTGGTCACTTCTTGGGAAATGAAAAGTCTCCGGATTATGTACACATCGTTCAAGAGCTGGTTGATTCGTATGCTGCACTGGGATGTAATATGTCACTTAAATTGCACTTTTAGCATTCTCATCTGGACTTCTTCCCAGAGAATATGGGAGCCGTCTCAGATAAACATGGAGAACGATTTCATCAAGATATCGCACAGACTGAAAAGAACTTTGCTGGCAAATGGAGCCCAGCGATGCTAGCGGACTACTGCTGGATGCTATAGAGGCAAACACCTTTGGAGAACTATAAAAGGAAAAAGAAAACCAAGTGAATTTAAGTTGAAAAATATAGAGAAAATTTCAACTAAATGACTGACTGACTGACTGACTGATAGGAAATCTTGATTTTCATGAAAATTCGCAATTTTGTGAATAAAAACTAATTTTTTTTTTCATCATGAATGGATTCAGAGAGGTCCATTTCATATAATCCAAGCCCAACATTCAAAGGGCGGAACGAAAATTCATGTTTTCAAAATAGACAATCTTGATTTTCATGAAAATTCGTAATTTTGTGGATGAAAAACCGGTTTATTTCATCAATCTTACGTGTAACGAAAAATCTGTGTTCACGAATGGATTTAGGGAGGTCCATTTCATGAAATCCAAGCCCAACATTCAAAGGGCGCAGCTGAAATTCATGTTTTCAAAATAGGAAATCTTGATTTTTATGAAAATTCGTAATTTTGTGAATGAAATCCCGGTTTATTTCATTAATCTTACGTGTTACGAAAAATTTGTGATAACAAATGGATTCAGGGAGGTTTATTTAATAAAATTCAAACCCAACATTCAAAGGGCGGAACGAAAATTCATGTTTTCAAAATAGAAAATCTTGATTTTTATGAAAATTTGTAATTTTGTGAATGAAAATTCGGTTTATTTCATCAATCTTACGTGTTAAGAAAAATCTGTGTTCACGAATATATTCAGGGAGGTCCATTTCATAAAATCCAAGTCCAACTTGCAAAGGGCAGAGCCAATATTCTGGTTGTTGATGAGGTAGATCATATTACTACGGGAATACGTGTTTTTGTGAATTTTGATCACATTTTTCTCAAAAACTGGACGTGTTACAGCATTTCTGAGCCCATATTTGAACTCAACGATGCGAAATCTATAAAATTCAACATACATACTTGAAGGGAGTGCCGACTAGTACTATTAAACAATCATTGATTGCTTGTTTTTCGCTAGCTAAAAGTTGAAAAAGTTATACTCAATTCAATTTTCAGTTTTTGGGAATCGAAAATCTGCAAATTTAAAACAATGTTACAGCTTTCGGAAGCCAAAAAATACTTGGTGAAGAAACATAATTAATAGTTTGAAAGTGTATCAACGGAAAATAATTATTTAAACTTTTCGTGATATGGGCTAAGCCCAAGGCGTTAACTACTGCGCCACGTTATGTTTGTGTGTCAGTGTGTCGGAAGGTGTTTCTGCGTTTCAACATATCTGGCAATACTACACTTTTAGAAAATTTTCCAGTAACTGCTAAACGTTCGATAATCTGTTCGGTAATTAAATTAATTGCCGAACGTTCGGTACTCGATTTTTTTATGAACGGTCAATAAGTACCATACAGTTCGGTAACGGGAGATTTGATAATCCGTCAAACACTATCGCACAGTTCGGTAACTTGGGTTGTCTTGTTCCGAATCGTTTCGGTATTTTGTTTTTGTTTTTATCGTTAAACACCAAAATATTCGGATCTTGTTTTTTTTACTTAACAATACTATATATGCTGTTAATTGATTATATTTTATTATTTATTCATGTTTGGCAATCCTACATAGGACGTTATACGACAAATTCTTAAGCGTAAAACTTGTTTGGTTCCTTCCTAAGTGTTTTTTTCTTCAAAACTGTGTTCTTAGTCTGGATCCAGATCTATATCAAAATCATGTTGCTATATGACTAACGATGGTGAATTTTGAATCGATTGCGGTGAAAACAACGCAGCAGGGTATTTTCAATATGCCGTTTAAATGAACTAAATTTGGAGTACCGGGCGTTGCAGGTGCTAAATGTTCAATCTAAAAATGTGTTCGACACAGAAAAGTGTCCTTTTTTAAAGTGATGGTACGTTGATACATATTCGGAGACATTTTACCTGTAGTAAAAACATATCAACACCGGAGAAACCTGTAACAATGAAAACAACAACATCGGGTTTTGGCCCCGAGATGAAAACATTTGAATAAAAACCACCCTTTGCAACACAACCGATCACTGGAACCACAAGATTTCAAAGAAAATGGCCGACAGTTTGACAGTTAATAATACTCTACCGGGCTTTGGTAATTCAGAGTTCGTTTTACGTTTTGTTCGGTAAAGTGCTTCCGGTATTCAGCGATTGTTTGTTTTTACCGTATGATTTGTATTTTTTTTTCCACCTACGGTAAAATAATTTTATTTTTACCGAAAAATCGGTTCATGTTTATCGAAATATTTCGTATATTTTTACCAGACAGCAAAAATCGACTTTAAGAGTGCACAGTGCAAATTTGTGCTATTTGGCATCCATGGATTAACTGACGTTTATTCTACGAACACTAACGCATCATATGAATCGCATCAGTGCAAGCGACATAGAGATAAATGAATTGATCTTTCAGATATTGGCGAGTGTGTTTGAAGTTCGTCGGTGTGTGGTTTTATGTGTGGTACCACATGGTGGCCGATTGACTTACTCCCTGGCCAAACCGGTCAATGTTACCCTGCTGATTAACGTTTTCCCGTTTTACGGTACTGTAGTTTCGTATTATTGAGAATATATGTCAATCATATCTTACATTTTAATTCAGTTTAATAATCGTGTGAGAAAGCAAGACAACATGCTAATCAGAGTGAAAAACTGCGGTTGTTCTATCCCATTCAAAGATTATATCCGTCGCTATGAGCATGAGCAAGATAATAAACATAATTGACCGCCCGAGGCTGCTACTCCGTTGCCGCCAAATCAGCTATTATTACACAGTGAACAGATGATGCTTGGCACTAGAATATATCCTTAATGTAAAAAAACTGTTGATCTCAAACTAAAGCAATAACCGGCGCCTGCCTCGTCTGAATTCAGGCCAAGTAAAGAAAGAAAATTTCCAAAAAATATCTTATTTATTTTATTACAGAAAACATTTTTAACACGAAAACTAAAATGACCATTACTATGGAACTGTCCAACCAATTAGAAATCTTTTAGTAACTTTGGATTCAGAAACTCAACCACTTTCTCAAAATTGTCTCATGGACATGAGACATGGCATGCGGCATATCAAACTTCATTTCTGACCATACAAATCGTATAAAACCTTATGATTTTGTAAAAATAGGCCTGCGAATGACATTCTTAGGATTCCTGACCATACTGGCCACTAGAAAAGGCTCTGCGGGATCCGAACCGGAAGTGGCCATATTTAAATATTTTCCAAAACCTAGCTAGTTACAGGTCGATCTTTGTGATTTTGCAAAAATAGGTCTGCGGATGACATTCTGAAAGTGTCTGACCACACTGGCACCAAAGCGAGGCCCTGCGGGATCTGAATTCCTCTGGGAAAGTGGCCATATTCAAATCGTTACCAAAACTTGGCTTGTGACACATCAAACTTTATGATTTTGCAAATCTTTGTCATGAGAGGATATTCTGAGGATATCCTGTCTGATCATACTGGTTGCTTAGGGAGGTCCTACGAGATCGGAGTTCCTCCAGAAAAGTAGCCATATTTAAATCTTTTCCAAAACCTGGCTTGCCACATATCAATCTTTGTGATTTTGCAAAAAACAGGTCTGAGGGGGACATTCTAAGGATTTCTGACCATACTATGATATATATGATATGATGGGATGCCACCACCAGTGCAGGACTTGCCATAACGCACAGTTCCTCCTAAAGGGTGATACGGTCAAAATTACGGTCAAGGGAAAACGCGTGTAAATCGGTGAAATCGTTTATTTAAAATATCAAATTAAATTTCTTTTTCAAGTTCACTTAGTATGAAATTCAGGAAAAATATTCAGTTAGGCTTCCGCTTTTCCAAATCCGAATTGCCGGGCCTTACGCTTGACCCCTGCCATAAGATTTTGTACAGCCACCTTGTCCACCTTCTTCGCCGCAGAAAGCCAGTTTGCCTTGAACTGCTGCTCGTCCTTAGCAGTGTTTTTGGTCTTCTTTAGGTTCCGCTTGACAATAGCCCAGTATTTCTCAATTGGGCGGAGCTCTGGCGTGTTGGGAGGGTTCTTGTCCTTGGGAACCACCTGCACGTTGTTGGCGGCGTACCACTCCATGGCCTTTTTACCGTAATGGCAAGATGCCAAATCCGACCAAAACAGTACGGAACAACCGTGTTTCTTCAGGAAAGGCAGCAGACGTTTATTCAAACACTCTTTCACGTAAATTTCTTGGTTGACAGTCCCGGAAGCTATGAAAATGCTGCTTTTCAAGCCACAGGTACAGATGGCTTGCCAAACCAGATATTTCTTTGCGAACTTTGACAGTTTCGTGTGCTTGAAAATATCTGCTACCTTTCCCTTCCTTTGCCGTATAAAACTCCTGTCCCGAAAGCTGCTTGTAGTCGGCTTTGACGTAGGTTTCGTCGTCCATTACCACGTAGTCAAACTTCGTCAGCATCGTCGTGTACAGCCTCCGGGATCGCGCTTTGGCCGTCGTATTTTGTTTATCATCGCGATTTGGAGTCACTACCTTCTTGTAAGTCGATAGTCCGGCTCGTTTTTTGGCTCGATGCACGGTTGTAGACGATACACCCAGCTTATTTGCGGCATCTCGGAGAGATAGGTTAGGGTTTCGCTTGAAACTACCGGCAACTCTCTTTGTCGTCTCAGCGGCTTCCGGTTTTCGATTTCCCCCCGATCCAGACTTCCTGGCTGTGGACAAACGTTCCCCAAACACTTTAATTACATTTGTAACGGTTGATTTGGCAACTTTTAGCGATTTTGTCAACTTTGCGTGCGAGTAGCTCGGATTTTCGCGATGCGCGAGCAAAATTTTGATACGCTGCTCTTCTTGCTTGGACGGCATTTTGACAACTGAAGAGTGAATTCCAAAATCAAAATATGAGCAACATTCTACACACACACACACCTTCAAAATGAGGGGTGTTCAGGTTTTTTAAATGCAAAATTGAAAGAAATACGTCAAGTTGATATTGACCAAATTTTGACCGTATCGCCCTTTAGGAACCAGTCTTCACGAACACACGAGCGGCGCTGAGTTTGAGCTTGGCTCTCACCAGTGCGCGTTCATCCAATACGCGCTCTCCTTTTCGTGTTTATGTTTATTGAGCATATCAAACATGAGAGCAACAGATGAACGCGGTGTTCGCACTCAGATTCGAGCTCAAATGCAAAACTCGAGTTTGAACATCAGGCGTAAAACTCAAGTTCAAGCGTAGTTGTTGGTGCTTCTGCTCGATCACCGACGGGTGGATAAGTAGATAATCTTTTCAGCTTAACCAGTAAAGTCATGGTGTCTAAAAAGTTAAGGAAATCGACATTTACGCAGAAGTGAACAACTATGAATTGATTAATAATGTCTCAATAGCTTTGAAATAAATCGGTCCTTCTGATAGCAACATAATTTTGTTGATTATCGCCGAAATATTGACATATTTGGTACATAGGCCGAATCAAGGAGCTCTACTAACATTACATCCCATTACCCTATATCTAGTTTTCATGGAACCAGAGGAAATATACGAAATATCAACAACCGATTCTCAGACTCAAAAGTACTTGATCTTCATTGATTTTTTTCCGTTTGGATCGATATTCCGGTAGAGAAGATCTTATATTCGCGAATAAACAACTTAAGCACAAAGCTATCAAACCTCTATAGGGTGATTGAAAACCGGGCGGCTTCTGATGAAATCCCTGTCCGACCGAAAACATTTTGAGTGTATTGAACGCCGTAAGGAGCAAAAGGGAATAGAAACAATCTTTCGGATATGAAGCTGAACCATGCGCATACATAGATGTTTTGAGCGCGGCTGCGAGCGCCGCTACGAACATGGCACAAAACAAGAGCACGAAGCTTACGCTCGTATTTATGTTCATTTTGATGAGTGCATGTGCGCACTTCAAGAGAGTGTTCATTTGAGAGTGTATACTTCATCAAACATCTGCGCACGGCTGCACCTAGAAGACTGCTAGGAACTATTCCAGCCAAAAATAGAACCTTTTGATTGAAAATCAAATCCTTTAAGAAATCTTTAGAATAAATGTAAGACAACTGTTATAATAGATGCAAAGTGAGTTTTAATAAAACTTGACATACAGGCCCATTATGTAGTCTATATTAACAACTAGTGTTACTGAAGCCAACCCAAACAAATGTTGAAATTTCAGGAATTTACCTGTTTATATGTTAACCTTACTTTTAAAACTACATTTTCAAAAAAAATATCGTTAATGAATAAACTTCTATCTCCATATTTTACTTATGGACATTCGTTAGCTTCAAAATTTTCAATCAATCTGGGGAGTCTATACTTTACTGAATTGTTCGTACAAGAGATATCGTGAACTCTAAAATTCACCTTTAAATAAATCTCATTATTGTAATACCTTCTTGAATAATAAAATTCAAACACGCACATAGAAAAGTGTTTAAAATCTTATGTTTTAACTTAACAGGCTCTACATTTTACTGTCGCATTTATTTTAGATGAGTCTAAAGGTTTTAATATTAATAGAATTGAATTCAGAATTATTTAGAGCTAAAGCATAAGACGACCCTACAATTCCGTAGAAATTATGACTAGTGTTTCATTTTAAATATATAGAAATATACAAGGGAAAAATCCTGGAGGGGGCCTACAGAATTCTGGAGGGAGCCTGGTCCCCTAGGCACCCCAAGTAGTTACGCCAATGCATATAGCTCTTCACTTACATCACGCTCTGATTCTTCTTCCTAATACCAATGGGAAGGTTTAAGAGGATACTATTGGTTCCATTTCTCCATAATATTAGTCACATTAAAGCACAAATGCAAACAATAAAACATTTCGTGTTACTTGAGAAGCATCTCTACCGAAACACACATTTCCAAGGCACCTGCAACAACTGATGGATGAAATCACGGTTCAAGTACCAAACAATGTTCGAGATGGGTTTAAGAAATGTGAAATCATACCGTTAGACAGATCGCCAGCGTTACAGATGTTGCCCAAAGAGCGCCCAGAAAATGGACGCAAGCTTGACGAAAGTTTAATTTCCTTGCTTCGTTATGCTCGGAATGGACCAACAAGAACGTCTACGACCAGAGATGAACGGATAAAGATCCCTGTACTACCAGGGCAAAGTGTTACCGGAAGCTCAAATCTCGTTTATTAAGATCCTGCACCGATTGGAATAATCAACTCGGCATTGATTACATCCAATTATGGATGTTGATAAAGACAACCCTAGACCATATCCTTTTATTTAGTTTTCCTACAAGAAAAATTAAAACCGGTCCGAGACAGGAGACGTTTCTTTTTCGATTATTATTATTTGGTTTGTCTGGTATAACTGTTATGCTTTCTTTAAAAAATTACTGAATTTCTTTTAAAAAAAACTAGAAAAAAACGGTTTACTCATAAGTGTTTCTATTCATTCAACTTAGAAACAGTTAGTGTTTCTATTCATTCGGCTCTTAATCGTAGCTTCCAAAAAGTTTGAGAATATTTAAATTTCCTGTAGAGTCCATCGCTTATTTTACACGTACAAATAAAGACTGTATTCGATGAAATTTGGACACACAAAAAAGGTCACCAAAAATTTTCTTTGAGCCCGATTTTTTTGAAACTTTCTGGAAATAAAGTGGTTCAGTTTCGACATCATTGGTTTATTGTACCTCTTCTCCCAACCCAAATGCCTGCACCTTTACCTTGACCCCTTTCATCAAATTTTGAGCAATGATAGGACCGACTTGCTTACTTACTTTTAACCACACTTTTTTCAAGTTCAAGTTCATTTTCTATCAGTTTTGGAGCTTTAATGAGCCTTGTGTTCATGATTGCCCAACATTTTTCAATTGGGCGAAGTTCGGAGTGTTTGGAGGGTTGTCGTCTTTTGGTACAAACACTACATTATTATCTTTGTACCAGTCTAAGACGGACCGGGCATAGTGGCAAGATGCCAAATCTGGGCAAAACAGTTTCGGGCCATCGTGAGATCTCAAGAAGGGTAGAAGTCGTTTTTGGAGGCATTCGTCCTTGTAGATTTGTCCGTTGACGGTCCCAGAGGTGATGAAGGGCTGACTCATTTTGCCACATCCGCAGATTGCTTGCCAGACAAGGAATTTTTTGGCGAAGTTCGACAGTTTCCGGCAGGGTTCCGGCTTATCATTTTTGATTCAGGCATATTCATTTGCCAATATCTCCTTTCAGAGGGTCGATAAAACAATGAAACGTTCTTGATTACATGTGTACAAGGTCCAGAAGGCACTGAACCGGAGCGATAAACAGAACTCGGTGGCCAAAACACGTGCATGAAAACTGTACAGGGAGTGGCTCACAAAACTGTTCTGCATTGTGATGGACGATGAGACCTACATTAAAGTCGACACCAAACAAATGCCAGGACAGGAACACTACGTTGCCACCTCTAAGTTGGCCGTTCCGGAAACCAAGGTTGCGGCTTATCATTTTTGACTTATCCATATTCATTTGCCGATAGCTCTTCTCAGAAGCTCAATTTCAAAATATGATGTATGATGAACTTATGGTGCTTGAGTAGACCTACAACTTTGTGTGACAGTACATTGCTCTAACTCCTATATCTTCGACATGAGAGCGTATACTCACAGTGATCTTCACGATGATATTCGCGTGATCTTCACCGCGAATATCATCGCGAAGATCACTGCGAATATACGCTCTTATTCCTCAGATATAAGAGATAGAGCTATGTACTGTTTAACAAAGTTGTAGGTCTACTCAAGCACCATAAGTTCATCATACATCATATTTTGAAATTGAGCTTCTGAGAAGAGCTATCGGCAAATGAATATGGATAAGTCAAAAATGATAAGCCGCAACCTTGGTTTCCGGAACGGCCAACTTAGAGGTGGCAACGTAGTGTTCCTGTCCTGGCATTTGTTTGGTGTCGACTTTAATGTAGGTCTCATCGTCCATCACAATGCAGAACAGTTTTGTGAGCCACTCCCTGTACAGTTTTCATGCACGTGTTTTGGCCACCGAGTTCTGTTTATCGCTCCGGTTCAGTGCCTTCTGGACCTTGTACACATGTAATCAAGAACGTTTCATTGTTTTCTGCACAAAACAAACTGAAACTTTCGCCTTTTTCACAACATCCCTGATCGAAATGTTGGGATATCGCTTACATTGGTTCAATACCATCCTGGCCTTCTCCGGATTTGATGTGCCACGTTTTTTGCCACTACCATTTTTCCGCTTGGTTGTCTTACGGTCTTTGAACGTTTTGATCATATGACATACGGTTGAATGTGCGATTCCGAGCTGTTTTCCGATCCATCGATGAGAAGCGTTTTGGTTTTCGAAGTGAGTGCCCAAAATTTGTTGGCGCACTATTTCTTCATTCGAAGCCATCACTGAAATGACTCGACCGATTTTCACGAAACTCATTACACAATTGATACAACACAATGAAATACATTCAGTTAAAATTTCAATCATTTTTACCCACACGCAGAAAAGTTACGAACAATTGCGTGTGTTCCAATTTTAACGAATACAGTCTTTATGTTGGAAAGTGTTTCTTCTTCTTTCGTAGCGTTTTAAGCTTATTTCTTTTTATAATTAGCTTATTGATTGCTCTCAACTTAGTGTTCTTATTGCACTTCCACAGTTATTAAGTTATCAATAGCTTTCGATGTCAGGTACCACTTTTGCATTAGTATGATTGTGTGGCAAGTGTAATCAAACTCAATGCCCTGGGAGTCGAGAGATTTGCCTTAACGAAAAATTCTTAGACCATTTTACGGTACCGGCCAATACTGTGCATTTGAACCTTATTTAGCCAGCTCGTCAGCCTTTCATTACCTTCAATGCCGCTTTTAAACTTACTTTGATAATCACAACTGCTCGAAGTTTCATGAAAATCATTAAAGTTTATATCTGATCGAATCAACCGTTTGAGTAAAATTGATCCATTTATGACACCCAGTTTGTTTGAATAGGTTTTTGTATCTCTTCCACCTATCTGCTGAAACAATTTCAAATTTCACACGTCGCAGACTCAATTGTGGAAACAAATCACCCAACCTACAGCAGGAACATTCAAATCGTTTCCCGCCACAACAAGATCCAACCAAAAAAAAAAAGAGGCACAAACTAAACCGATCCAACCGTTTCCATGCATCGTGTCCCGGTAGCGGCCGCGTTGGGTGAAAGCCAGGAGACAGCCAGCTAACCTAGAGCCTAGCAGCAAAGTGCAAAAAAGGTGCGATGCTTTTCAATTTTAGTTGATTGATAGGTTGATTGATTGATGGATTTCGATGGAGTGACTGACAGCGTTATTGAGTGCTAAACATTGTGCCAGCTCTCGGCTCTCCCGGGCCCGGCTAGAACCTCCAGATACGAAGCAGCAGAGATCGTAGCGTCGAGTCAGCTGTGCGGTGGACTCCCTCGCCTGTCGGGTGCCAAAACCAAACCGAGGAAGGCAGAGAAGCCGGCAGCTGCGGCAGCGAACGGGAAGGAACGGAACACACAATCCGGACTGGAGCGAGAGCATTACCGGACTTTGGGCTATTCGGATTTCGCAGGGTTCTTCTGATGGATGAAAGGCGGGCAGGAATAATGAAATTTATATTTATGATGTGTTTGTATTATTATTTTTAAGAGCAATGAATATTGATTTTGGTTTTATTTTTACTTAGTCATGGTTCTACGATTTGTTCTCTTGTTGATTCAGACAGGGTGGATGGATGGATGGATGGATGGATGGATGGATGGATAGAATAGGGACCGGTGTGGAAGGTGATCGTGATCAAGTGTAGAATGGTTGCGATGCGAAGACGGGTTTCGCTTTTGATGGGGAATATGGATGATGATTGATTGGATTTTTGTGTGATGTTGGGTGTCGAACGATGATGCTTCGAAAATATGTGAATAGAGCTAATATAAAAATCTGGATCGCAGTTGAAGGACTTTCGGGAATCCATCAGCCAAGAGAGCGGGAGAAAATCACATGGCCGATTCCGTCCAGATTCACACAGCTGATATTACAAGTGATTAATGTTCTCACAGCAAGAGCGACATTTCATGTCCCGAAGAAAACATCGCACTCTCGAATGAAGGAGAAAGATTGTCTGTGTTTATGCGACCCAACCGAGCAATTCGTCGATTTGCTTCACTATCTGTGATTGTCCCATAAGTTTTTCCCTCTCGGTCTTGTAAGGATCTTCGGCAGTAAATCACTCAAAGGGAAAGAGAAAGTTTTGTTTTGGACGTGCTCTTGTTTCATGGCAGAGTGCGCCGCTCGCTGTAAAATGATCGGAACGACAACAAATTCCGAAGAAACCTAGCCATTCCTTGCTTGCAGGCGGGAGACAAAACGGTTCATTTCTGGTGCGCATTTGCTGCACCCTGGTATGGGGTAGTTTTCTTCGTACGATTATTTCCAGCAATTAATCTACCCGTACGGCTGTTTGTTGCGTTCATTTGTAAAAATTCCAATACTTCATATTATGCAAAATTCGAGTCGCTTTCTTTTCATCGCAGGCAGTGTGTTTGCATTTTCTTTCGGTTTTTGTATTCGGTCAGCTTGCAGGGCTTTTCGCATCTGTGGTTTGTACTGTTCGTTAGATGGCGACAAGTATTATTGTGTTAAAAATGCTTTCGTCCTAGTTGATTTATTGCATGGTAATTTATCTATTGTACAGTTTTGTTTTTACGTTGTAAATTGTATTCTTTTACAATCTATGAAGAAAAATCTTAAGTAACACGGAAGAAGTTTCGGGAATAACATGGACTAGGCAGTTTGCAGACGGTTGATCCGTTAGTTTGATGCCGTGAGAAAAATAATGTCACATCATACTGCGCTTTAACCACTAAGAAAACAAACTGGAATCAGTATGCGCAACAATTGAACTCAAACTTATTATCAAATGACATTAATATTGAATCGGTTCAACAGTTGGAATTATTTTCTCAAGAAATTAAGGAAGTGATTGTCGAATCGAATTCGAATAGGGACGTTCCGTGGTGGATTCGAAGCTTGAGCCTCTGAGGAAAGTCTCTCGTAAATTGTTTAATAAGACGAAAAGCAGCTCAGATTGGAGTCAGTATAGAAGAGCTCTTACTGAATACAATTATGAGATAAGGAAATCCAAAAGGAGAACTTGGATACAAACGTGCGAAAGCATTGATAATACGCCAATAGTTGCAAGACTACAGAGAACTCTTGCAAAGGATCATACGGTTGAACTTGGTAACATTAAACTTCAAGACGGGGCTTTTACCAACACTCCATATGAAACCTTAAGTTTTATGATGAAAACTCATTTTCCGGGCTCAGACTTGTGTGAGGATTCTGATCATAGGCAGCATTCATTAATTATGTCACGCTTTTAGGGGGAGGGGTTCAGAAAACCGTGACATTTTGTGACAAACGAGGGAGGGGGTAAGCTGAATCGTGACATCACATTTTTGAAAAAAAACAAAAACAAAATGATATTCTTATGCAATATCGCCTACTACTACTATCCCTACTGTTCACGCCCCTTCGTAAACGAACAGCAACAGCAGTAATCATGCAGCACTCACACACCGCTCGCATAAACTATGCAACGCCCTGTTCTGCAACTTTCCATGTTCTGGAACTTTCCATTGTTCTGGAACTTTCCATGTTCTGGAACTTCTAGCAGTAGCGGCACAATATAAAAACGGCACCGCAGTGGCGCAGTCATTCAGTCATTATATCAATTCTAAGGTGTTAAGATCAAAAGGAAAAAGCAATAAAGGATAAGTGAATAGAAGCAGTAGTTTTTCTATCAATATCTTCTGGATCCATTATCCGGTGCAACAGCCCGGTGTTATACAGTGTTGAATACAGTCCACCCTACGACTAGAGTGTTTGCTGTCAACGGCCTTGGAACCCAACCCGGCCTTTTCAGGGTAAGAAGAGTTGAATTTTCCACCCATGAGCCAAGACAGAACACTCGTTTTACCCGACAGTTGCTAGTTTGAGCGACACCTATTTCCTTTCCTACCGTGTTAGGACACGTTTGAGTTCTGTCGCAAGAGAGCTAGCAAGCTACTTCAAGTACCCTACGGATCCGGTGTTTGGCTCCGACACCTACCATACCTAACACGCTAACTTGAAAGTACCCATTAATGAGTCGAAAAGTACGCATTTTGAAGAAAAGTGGCTTAACTCATTATTAGGAGTATATTTTCCTCATTAATTGAGTATTCGTTACCCATTAATGATTAATTGATACTCATAAATGAGTAAGCAATACTCAGAAATGAGGAAAGTATACTCTTAATAATGAGTTAAGCCACTTTTCTTCAAAATGCGTACTTTTCGACTCATTAATGGGTACTTTCAAGTTAGAGTGAATACTATTCCACCGTTCATGAATGACAGCTGCAGCTCATTCAGTGTGCGTCAGTGAATAAAGTCCAGTGTTTATTGGTGAAAAATTGGTTCGCGCAGTTAGTGTATTTTGGAAAATGAATCGTGGAGAACTTTTTAATACGCTGTACAATGCGTATGTAAAGGCTATCCGGATAAGAAGAAAAGGAGTGCCAATTGGATGCTACTAATTTCTGGAATGAACGGAAGGGCAATGACAACACCGCACTTGAAGAGCAAGTCAATAACAAAATAAAAGAGCTTCATGCCTTGCAGCTAAAGAAAAAGGTAAACTTCTTCAACTATGGGGAAAGTCTATGAGTGCTCCTAAGGAATCAGCGCCGACAGTGAAACCCGCGCAACCCATCAAGGAAATTGAGTATATGGCTCAGCCGTCATCATCAAATAAACGCCCTGCACCAGTACAGGAACAACTTAAAGCTGAGCTAAATAATTTGAACTCTGAGGTAGTGCTTCTGATTGACAAGAAGTCTGCTGGACTATTGACGGATGATGATCAGTCGAGACTCGAAGGGCTAAAAATTAAAAAGATCAAACTTGAAAAGAATCTCAAAATCAAGGAAGACGAGCAAGAGCGGCAGCAGAAGCATCGTGAGAAAATGAAGCAGGCTAAACAACTGTTAATTCGGGACATCTCAGAGGCTGGTAAATATGATATATTAACTAGTTTGTTTGCACAATAGATATAAATATCAAATTTCAGGAAATTATCTTTCATTCCGAAATTCTCCTGGCCGCCCTCGTGTTGAAGAGCAGCAACCGGAGCTGCTCAAGGCAATATGCGATATCGCACTTCATGGATCTGCGGCCCACGAAAAGCGCAGTGATGAGAGCGTCAGAAGCGTTAAAACTTTAGATGAGTTGACTTCTGCAATACAAGGCAAGGGATTCAATATCAAAAGAACAGCAACATATCTGCGGTCAATCCCAAAACGAGCCAATTCCCATCAAGGTAAATGTCACGTAAATACTGTACCAGTGAAGTTGATGCGCGCAAGTAATGCAAAACACAACGATCATCCCGATGGCCGATTCTGTACAGCGACCATAAGATCATTGGAAGAACTGGCATCTGTGCTAGGGCCCAATGAAGTAGGATTTATCAGTCAGGATGATAAGGCGATAGTGGCGATAGGCCTAACGGCTGCCAATAAGCAGTCTCCCATGCATGTGGAGTACAAAATCACGCTTCCTGACCACGATTGGATAGTTGCAAATAAGCATAAACTAATTCCGTCCGTGTACGCTGGAATCGAAATCAAACCGAATGGTCTTGGCAAACCGGAGGCTGTTGGTTTTTCGGGCCCCACTTACATTGCAATTCGGTCAGGCAAACACGCTTCGTCAACGGCGTTTTCTCATGCGTTAGACATCAAGCGGCTTCTAACTCTTGAATCGTTTGATGGTATTTTTAAGTTTGATGGATTGGTCAAACCAGTCCTAATCTTTACCGTCGACGGTGGACCTGATGAAAATCCGAGATATCGCAAGGTAATACAGATAGCAATACACCATTTTAAAGAGTACAACCTTGACACGCTGTTCATTGCAACGAACGCTCCGGGAAGGAGTGCTTTCAATAGAGTGGAGCGACGTATGTCACCCTTGAGTAAGGAGCTTTCTGGATTGATAATACCACACGACCAGTTTGGTAGTCATCTGGATTCCCAATCGTACAACTGATTCAGCTTTGGAGAAGCAAAATTTCCAGTACGCTGGTGAAGTTTTGGCAGAAGTCTGGAATGATGTGGTCATCGACGGTCATCCGACGTTGGCTGAATATATCGATCCTGATGCTTCTGAAATAGATCCGAAGTCAATTCGTGACTATGACCAACACTGGTTTGGAACTCATGTGCGAACCAGCCAATATTTACTCCAGATACGGAAATGCACAGATAGGTAAAATTTTGAGATGCATTTGATGGTCAAATAATTGTTATATGTGCATAAATTTATATTTTTAAAGGAAATGCTGCTCACCACTGCGAAGTAGCATCGATCACGTTATCTGCAATGGATTTTTGCCTCCACCAATCTCTCTGACGCAAACATCTCGAGGATTGATTGGGTCATCGAAGGACGAACCACAGCATTTCCCATCAATGTTCGTATTGAACTCATTACAAGCTCAACAGATTCTACCTAAATCGATGTCCGGATATGGAACGATTCCGTATGATCTTTACTGTCCTTCAATTAAAAACTCATTGAACGAGCGAGTGTGTTCCAGCTGTGGCCTATACTTTGCATCTTTAGTCATGCTTCGCGAGCACATAAAGATGCACAAGCATACATCCGTTCAATTTCAGAGAAAATTGCGTCCGTTTAAAGTTGTGGCAAAACGTAAACAGGAATGTATGGTTGTAACCAACAAAGACAACTTCGATTGCGAATGGATAGATGACGAAGAACTTGATCTGACTGATGTGGCAGAAACCATTACGAGTGCTTCCAGCGGACGCAGATATCTTCCCGGTCATCAATGCTGACCAACATCTGCAAAACCCTTGGACTGAGGATTGAATCTATTTTTGAATGGTATTATTTGAGAATGCAGTTTGATATAATATGAGGAAAGTTGAATTTGTTTCTGTATGAAATAAAAATGATTTTTTGTGACTAATATTGGCTATTTGAATAAAAAGTTTTGAGTGGGGAGGGGGGGGTTAACAAAAACGTGACATAATTGCCTGGGGGGGGTTACAAAAATTGTGACAATTTATGACATGGGGGAGGGGGGTTAATTTTCGGCCAGATTTGCGTGACATAATTAATGAATGCTGCCATATCTGTGCGGAAGGATGTTTCTTGCATACTTTACGAGAGTCTAACAGACAGAAATGCACAATACTAGACATAGAGGATGTAGTTTTTACAACATCCAGGGTAGAGCATGCAGTTAGATCTTTTCAGCCATTTAAGGGGACCTTCTCCTGGTTACCTTTAAAAAAATCGATTTCTTTTTTTTTTTGAAGAAATGGATTCCTTAATACCTCTAGAACACTCTTCTAAAATATTTTGAAAAGTAAGTTGACATTTCAAGTCGTTTTTGCGAAAATACTGGGCCGAAAAAGTGTTTTTTTTTCTTTAAATGCGTTTTTCTCGAAATGCATTTTTTTGCAACTGTTTCCACGATAACTTCAGTAAAAATAGTCGGATTTTCTTCAACGTGGACTTATTTTGTTCGTCTATTAGTTTTTCATAAGATGAACTAATATCTTTGACCTAGGTGGTCCGGTTGCATTTCTACAGGGGCTTAAATATTCAAAAAAAGGCCAAAAATAACACTATGTTCTTCAAAGTCCGCTTATTTTTTTTTTTTTATCGGATCTTCTTCATTTTAGTCCATCTTATAAAAAATCATGTTACTAACAATTCCCCGTTTGATTTTTTGATTTCAAAAACTTCCTTCAAGATATATCTTGGCAACAGCTAGAAAAGCCGTTTTTTTCCAGCGCCCTCTAGCGGATGCGTGTCACATTATTTTGGTCAAAAAAACATTTTTTTCAATAATTTTTTGTATTTAATAAAAAATAAAAAAAAATTAACCGTCTATCTTATTTGGTCTCGGCGTGAGAAAAATTCAAAAGAAGAGGTTTTTTCGTGTTCAACCAGGAGAAGGTCCCCTTAAATCTGCAGGTGCTGACGGCAGCTTAAGGCTGAACTACATCCCATCAAAATGGCGGTCAGTAAGAGTAATCTTTATACCAAAAACTAGTAAGCGTGTTAAGACGAATCAAAAAACCTTCAGACCTATTAGTCTTTTATCAGTGTTGCTGAAGACTATGGAAAAGGTTTTGAAGGAATATGTCAAGTCCACTTATATGGGCTGCAAAATGGTGAGTCGCAAAGGAGCGTGCATCCCCGCAACATAGCTCTGGTCTCACAAGTTCCTACCTCATGCTTCCACGGGTCTATAGATGACAAATACCGCCAGCTAAGGGTTGCGTACTTAGCTGGAAGTGCAGCCTGGGCCCTTTTGTCCTTCTGACTTCAGCTAGATTGAGGAGCTGCGGCTTAAACAGTGTCTGTTCTGGCATCCAATGGTTGAGTAAAAAACGCTGCTTCGCGTCAACTATACGTAAGGCGGCAGTCCCACCAACGCGATGTAGGAAGCGCAACCCGGGTAAGGTAGCATGCTGAAATCTTATCCTAGCACGAAAAATGGAAGTATTCTTTATACGGCAAATAATTTCAGATCATCCATGAAGTTTCCAAGTATTGTATAGTAATCTTAAATTATTTTTTCCTTCGTGGCAATGAGAATGCAGCTCTGTCTACAATTGCAGCAGGACCACAGTCAGCAGACATGCAGACAGTTCAGATATAATTTTTGTTATCATTTTGTATTGTAACGTCCCTTCGCAATATATGTTATGCTTCTTATTTATGCAGTTTTAGCCAACATAAGCCACGTTATGTTGAGATAGGCTGATTTTTAACGTTTGTGTTTAGAAGGCATCAAACGACGGATTTTACTTTAATTTTTTATTTTCCTTCTGTATCCAAACAAATTCAATGATTTAACAACTAAAATTGTTTATGTTCCTTCATTTTCTATTGCACAGACGTAAAGAATTATTTATGGGCCTAGTAGGAATCAAAAGTTATCGGAGAATTCAAATTTACTTCCTTTTTTCTCTTTCTTTTTTTTTGGGAATTTGTTAAGGTTCCCTTGCACTGATCATAATCATATGAAATTTATTTCGGCTTACTGTTTGATTATATTTTCGTTGCCATTCTGCTAGGCTGCCCGGTGATAAACTTTCTTTCATTACATCACTTATAAATTTTCGACATTTCAGAGTTTATATCATCTAACTTTGCAGCAGAAGAGGCAAATAGCAGCATTTTATTTTAATATTATTTAGTAACTCATCACAACATCATATTATTTTCATCATATCATCATTGTATATTATTATAATCGTAATAAAATTATTTTTTTAAAAATAAATAATAATAATTAAATTTCATCTACTTTAATGTTACAAGAAGTTGATTCCAGATAGTACAGATATTTTATTGCATGGTATCTTGAGGTGTTTTTCTATTAATTTAGATCATTAGATGTAAATAAAATTATTGAATGCTCTCAAATTCTGCTGATTATGTTTATCCACATGTCATGAATTCATACATGGAAAATCAACATCAAGCAGCTAATAGTGACCATGGCAACAGTAAATTAAAATGTATAAATATTATTTTTGTAAAATTCAACAAACTCTTTTAGGATACCTCAAATAAAGATTTTGGGAAAATGCTGCTATCGCTGAAAACGAACGAAAACGTGCGTAAGAGTGAAGCCCCAGAACTCCACCCTTTTACACTTTACAACTTTTCTTGCCTTTCAAAATCAACGGAATGAGGATCATATGTAATAGATACGAATGCTTGTGGTGTTTTTCATTTGCATGAATATTTACACTATTATTTAAATAATTCATGGGAATGGGAGGGACCATCAGGGCACTCGATTGAAGCACTCTGGATGGGGAGAGTGGAAATGCCAACTCCCCATTGCTAACAGTTTGTGAATAGAGGGTGGGCTCTTCTCCCCGCCCATTGGAGCATCCTCATGTTAGATGGCTTGCTCTTTTGACCAATTGTTCAATCTTGTTGTTGGAAGGAGATTCTTTAGATCCCTGTGGAATCGTATAAGTGATGTTGCCTATCGATCCACCCAATCCCTTTTTGGCCCTTCATACAATGACATGATTAGGATAATCAGTGGTTATTAAGACTAGATCATGTCTAACAGCGAGGAGAGCTCGCTGCTGTTGGACTTAGTTTCCGTGCTACAATGGGTGGTAGTAGCGAATATTAACTGAACACAAAATTTTGTAAAACAAATTAATATTAAACAACTTTATTATGATTATGTTTTCATATGCTCAATCAATTTCTCTATATTAAAAACATTGTAGTAGGGATACAAATATTGTTGCTTGGGTTTTGATTTATATAAACCATTTGAAAAATTTACAATCGAGTACTGATACACTGTTAGTTTCACCAAAACCAACACTTTTCTATATAACGAATACTTAAGGTTATAGTTGAAAACATAGAAAACATTATGCACTTAAAATTAGGTCTAGTGATCCTTGTAACATAATAAAATCGTTAAATTGGTCGTATAAATTGAATATTGAAATAAAATATTAATAGAAGTTTGAATAGCAAGAAAACAGAGTTAACAAAGAAAATAACAAAAATGACTTCCATGCAAAATATCAAAAACGAGCTGGACTACGTACGATTAAGGTTCAGAAGTCTTCAAACCATGACGAGAAAAAGAATACGGTCACATAAAGCCGTGTCCGGAAGTTGTACGATCAGAAATTAACGAAATTACACTGCTGTGGAATGGATGACGCGACATATGTGAAGGTGGACTTCAACCAGATTCCAGGAAGCCTGTATGCGACTGCCAAGGATAAGCGTGATGTTCCCGAGAACCTCTGGTCACAGAAGATGTCGAAGTTCACCAAAAAGTGCTCAATTTGGTAAGCAATTTGCCGAAAGCGGAACACAGGGTGTCCGAATATTATTCGTACAACAAAATGGTGTTAAAACTATCTTATGTTGTTACATTAAATAATCAATATGTATTGTTTGTTATAGCATTGTGTTTGCAAATTACAAGTTTTATTTGATAGTTTCAAAAGGGCCGCATAGTCCTGAGAAGCACGCCTTAAAATGTTTCGGGAAGTTATCCACGATGGCCGCGAGTTTTTCGCAAATATTTGTTCCCAAACCTTTAAAAGAATCTGTTTTGCTCCATGAGCCGGCTTGTTGTAAAATCAATTCATTTTTGCCGAAATGTTGTGATACCCAAGAAGCTACTGTAACAGTAAGTAGCTTTTTATATACCGCTTGATTCATTTTCACCCCCTTGCGGCCTTGGGATAAGCGGTTCAGAAGGATCTTAGCTTTTCTTAACCGGTTTGCTCTCATGGTGTCATTCAAGTAGTGATTGTTGCATAGTTTATATGACTGAAGCTTCATATCATCGTGAACTATGGCTCCAACGTAAAATTTTGAAATTTTCAGTGATTTCGCCAAATTTCGGATGGAAATCGAAGAATTTTGCTTGATTCGTCGCCGGATAATCTCGCGCATTTGTGGAGTCCGAACTGAGCGCTTTTTCCTCTGCCTACGCGGTCATCTAGCGTTCCAAGCTGTTGGGAAAAAGTTTAATTACACCTGCGTGCAACTCATTAGGCCTCATTTTGAATGAATTAGAAATCACAATTGTTCCAAACTTACTCCGTATATAGACAATGAATCAAGATGTTAATCCATGTTGTTATGCTTAATAAACCCGCTGGGTTGTGTTGAGGCATGCCGACAAAGTCTGTATGGATAATTTGCAGGCACCCGTTACCGCAAGCACCATAAATGGACAGGTGTATTTGGACGATCATCTGATCGGATTTGGCATCATGTCACTAAACAAAGGAGGAGCTAGAATATTATAAGGCGAATGATGTCGATTTGGTGCCGAGAGATCTGAACCCCCCAAACACTCCAGAACTGCGCCCAATAGAATAATACTGCATAATTATGAAGAAGTACCTTCTAAAACGACCTAAAATGGTGAAAAATGTTGAAAAATGAAGTAACACTACCAAAACCATCCAGTTTTGTTAAGTTTTATTAAAGTTTTATGAAAGCCATTAGAAATAAATTTGGTTTTTGTTGTGGCAGTAAGAGGTACCATTAGGTTTCAAATTTAAGTCAGGTTTATGAGAACCTACACAGCTTTTTACAACGATCTTAAAACCTTGTCTTCTGAAATTCCTTTTACTCCTATCAAAGGTTTAATTTTGACTTTATGAACTCGTAAAATGCTGCTTTAAAATGCCGTTTAAGGACTTATTCATATTATCTTGCTATGGCCAGTAGAAAAAGCATTATAAAACCATTTTGCTTTCAATAAATGCAATCATCAATGGCATTGAGGGAAGTTAACAAATGACCAAATAGTTTTATCGTAGCCAGTGCGAAGATAAATTGGCTTTTTGGCAAAACTGTGATTTCTTCCAATCGCCATATTGAAGTATATGAAATCATTGAAATGTGGAAATACACCAAATTGTAAATGTAATGCAAATGACTTGTAGATCACAGACCGAAGCATTTTTTAAGGTAACCATATTGATTTTCATTAATTTTTAGAAAATTCATAATTAATTTATCGAATATAAAGGCCTTTGTTTTTGTTTTGTTGTTGGTAGCTCGCACAATTTCCGGGGTGCAGTAATTTTCGCCTCTTATCGTGTCAATATTTACCATACAGTTAAATGCGCATATGATTTGGAGCATGATACGCTATAAAAAAATCCAATTTGTTTTGGATATATTGCTATCCAAAAAAAGAGCATTTTGAAAATCTTTATGGTCTTGTAAAGGTTTTATTAAAAAAATTTCACAACCGTCTATAGAGTGAGCAACTTTGTAAACATTTCGGCTTGAAAGATTCATAGAGAAAGTGTTGGTGGACGAAACAGTTTTGAATGCAGTTTTATCAACAATGCCGGGAGGAGTGCTATACGGCTGGAATAAAACTAAATTTGTTGCTTGAGATGGGTAAGTACTCAAAAAACAGTCGATCCTGAGTCGCCCATATTGAACCTTATGGCTGTAGATATGGCCAAGGTTTCTGCTTTCAGATATAAATTAAATGATTTATTCTCAGAACATTTGGTGATGTTCGGATAAAAATTTGAATTTTGAGAATTAATTTTGGGTGTGCGGATTTTAAACGGTATTTCTTTAATATAATTTATGAATTTGTTTTTATGTACCTTTTTGTTATACATTTGTTTAAATTGTTAAAAAAGTTAATCATTGTTTTTCGAAAAGTGTTTTAAACCCCTTCAAGCTTAGAGGAAATTCACAGTTCCTCATTGAGGGCTTTTTTGCCAGTGCAAAGCATCCAATGATACTGTACATTCATCTGTAACGGGAATCGAAATGTTTCCTCTCCTGATTGGAGAAGAGGCGCTTTGTGTCCAGTTTGTGTGGTTTATTCTAGAAGTCGACTCCATCATTACGGATGCATAAAATATATTTGAAAATGCGTAAGATTCAGGGCACAGCCTTTCCCTACTTCCAGTTTCAATTTTTAAGTGCTTTTGAGCAACTGGGCTGCGTCATGTCAACACGAAGGACCTGTGTTTAAAAACGGCAGATCGTACACCAGCAATGCACCATGAAAAAATATTTTATTGGACCATTCAAATACCATGCTATTTTTTGAGCAAAATCTGACCAGATTGACAACAATCAGAAACACGAAAGAACAACAAAAGCAACAGTTTCCACGACTTACCGTTCGGCGCTGCGGTCATGAATCAGGGTGGCAGGAATGCGATGCTCAACGTCGTCGTGCGAATCAATCACTGAAGAGGGTGAAACAACGTCGCTGGACTGACGACCATCTCGGGCGACCCCGACCGAGGTGGACGATCGATTTGCCGCTTCCTGCAGTAGTGGTTGAACTGTAACCACCGGAGAGGACGGTTGTCGCTGTTGGCTGGAACCAAACGAAGCCGATGACGATGATGATTGCTGTGTTTGATTTCGTAACAGTGCAACTTTCCTCCGGGCGACGGTGGGGGTGGTGGGGGTAGCCACTAACTGCAACGCTGAAGCACCCTCCAGGGAATGTGTCGATGATGGACTGGCTGACCCAGACGATAATACATCTTTCGTTTCCGGTCGCTCAAGACCGTCGTCATCGCCTTCACCGTCTGCGGAAGAAACAAAAGAAAAGACGTGAAAATGAAAATTTTCTCCCATCTACGGGGGCCAAAAGTTGTTGAATGGGGAGGTTTTGTGGGTGATGATAACTATCAATGGTGTGCGTGGGAAGAGCTAAATGTTGTGAATTTCCCTTTACCTAGCTCTGCTAACACTAGTGGTCACTACTATTCGACCAGATTGGGGCAGACCACTCCTGTGCTTGGTAGATGAAATTTTGTGGAAAATTTATCTTCATATATCTACACTCATCGTAGCTATTTGATGCCTCGGTTGTGTGTACTCAATGTTGCAGCGCTCTGTTAGTTCAAATAAAAACCCTGACCAATCTCCTTTCACACATACGTACACAGTCTCACTCTACCGGAAGAGGTTCACTGTAATTTATCAATATTATAAAATTTCTCTTCCGTCCTCTCGTTCCATCCGATTTTAGGGCATTGAAAAATGTGATGACCAGCAACGGAACGGATCCTTGCACCGGAAGAGTTTCGATTTTCACGTTTTTCACTGAGCGAACAAGACTGATTCTAGATCCCAAAGGTCCCCGAGCGGTTCAGGTGATACGAAGCAAGATATTTTTCGAAAAGTTACATAGCATCGGAGATTGCTCCGGAAGGCTAGGGCATAATTTTTCTCAATTAGCTCTTATTACTGACAGCAAATTTTGCTTGACTTCAATCCGTTTCGGAAAATGCACGTTTGGAACAATCCAAGACACCCCGAAGCCAGCTTAGTTCCACCAAAAGTCGGTAAATTAAAACGATCACCTACGCTTATCACTCTCTACAGCCAGCCAGCACAGTTCAATGAAATATGACTTCTATTATACCTCCCTCTCTTAACGTTAAGATATGCAAAAAAAACTTCCACAGCGGCCACGCTAATAACATGTTACCGGACCATGCATCATTCAGCGACGATCAAAAGTAGCTGCAGCAAGGGCAGGGATAAATACGGCATTGAAAGAAATATCACTGCTCGAAAAACATTCACCACACCCTCCCGGGCAATCACGGCGTCAGCAGCAGCAGCAGCAGCAGCAGCAGCAGCAGTTACAGTTGTAGCTCTTTAGAATATAAAGAAAGAGCCCATCAAACCGGGCCAGTTTTGTAGGCGGAGTGTAGTAGGTATGCATTGGCTCCAATCCAGCCGACACAGTGGATGTACATCAAATCAAAGAATGGTTTCGTTCCGCGTGGATCGCGATTGGGATCGCCCGTCGTCGTTGAATGGCATGGTGGCAAGTCGATAAAGAAATGGATACCATCCAAGCTGTGTGATTCGTTGGAAGAATGCAATCTGTCGGCTAAAAGCAGTGTTATTAAATCAAAAACTTTGGTATCGTTAGGATTCAAAAACTGGACTCTTCGAAGAATTTCTCAATATTCATTGATTTATTTTGTATTCTCTAGAGGTTTTCCACATTTTAACCATTGGAAATGTTCTAGATCAAGCACTTTCTTCATTAAAAAAAACATATTCCGCCAACTAATACATGGAACTAACATGTACCATTGTACCATTCCCAGCAAAGTCGAGAAATAAAACTCTATTATCTAAGGGGATATCCTAATCGGTATGGATACTATTCGGGCTGATTGATCGTACAAATTGTGATAATGATTTCCTTCATTAGGAAAACAAGATTTTTAACAACACTTATAAGCCGCTTTGACCCGATTAAGACCAACATTAACGATGCTGTTGATGCCACTCACAAGCTGAGATGGTGGTTTCACAAGCAACGGAAAATAACAAACTGATATCAAATAAGTAACAAATTTGGTTACCTCAGATATCATCTTGAACTCACCTGTTATCGCATATCAAATTTAATGATCAACTTTGACTTATTTTGTTATCATCTGTCATCAATTTACTAACGTTACTGAATACGACCAGTATGCTGACGAATGCTGAATATTATCAGCTTGTCAAGGATATGAAAATGAGCTTCATCAGAAGCATAACTTCAGTTATTAGTGAATGAATTTGATGTTATGTTGATAACATAATTTTAAATTATCTCAATGAATTTGTTCACATCACAAAATTTGTTGTTAAAATGAACTACACGAAACTAAAACGTTAATGTTGAGATATATTACAAATCTGCATTTATTATCTCTTTTGTTATTTGTTATTAGCTGTTTATTCAGCGTGATTGAAAACATTTTTAGTGATCAAACAGTGATAATCAGATAATAGATCTTGTTATCACTTTGGCATTAACCTTTGCTCGGGTCTCCATTGTAAAGACAGCCTAGCTTTAAAAATCGCTAGCTTGTTGATTCGGACAGATTTATACCGACGTTTAAAGGAATGGTTTCGAAAAATCGAAACTTAAATTCTGTCCACGTTAAATTTCTGACACCAAAATAATACCAGCAAAAAAAATTTATAGATAATTCAACAAACCGATTGTTTATTTCACAATATAGAGTGAAATCACCATAACAAACAGTTGGTTAAGATGTTAATCCTACTTTCTGTAAAATTCTCGAACTTTCTGTGATACACCCACCATCAGGTTCCGTACGGTATCCTCAGAAACGCCCGCCGTGACGATTCTCCATTGGATTCTCCATCTTCTCTTGAAATCATCGGTAACATTTGCTTTCTTCTTAGTTTCGAAGCGTTTCCACTTAACTTAAGCCCAATATTTCTCTAATAGGTGAAGTTTAGGACAGTTTGGTGTGTACGCTGTTTTGGCACGTATTTGACTTCTTGTATCTTATACGATTCCAGGACGGATTTTACATAGTGAAAAGAGGCCAAATCAGGCCAAAACAGAGCTGATGTTTCGTGGTTTCTGATAGACGGTAGCAACCACTTTTGTAGACATTGCAGCAAGACAGCATCACATTTTATTAGTTCCGAACCATTTTGTGGAGTCCCAGTATATGCTCTGAGGACTGATATAAAATATTTGGTAATGTGCATGGTAGAATCAAACTAGAACGGTACGGATTCATGCAGACAAGCCAAGAGATTTATAAGACCAAGTGCAATAAAAACCCAGATCTTAGTAAATTTTTGGGACGCTAGAATAACTTATTTCAGCAAAATCTCTTTGATTTTCTTCGACAAGTGCGTGGAAGTGAATCTAGCGGTATTTTAGAGGCTACTTACTGACAAAGTAGCTTCTTGAGCATCGCAGCATTTTGGCAAAAATGATTGGATTTTTCAACAAGACTGGGCGCCGACTCATGAAGCAAAATAGACTATTAGTCTTTACATACGCACTTTCCCAAGCATTTGAACGAAATATGAATGGATTTGAGTCCGATGGACTATTCAGGATGGTCCACCTTGGAGTTTAAGAGCCTGCAGTACATCACATTATTAACTAGAACATATAAAATCGTATCTTTTAAAGGTTTGGTAACAAACATCTGTCGAAAAACTCGCGGCCATTTAGGATAACTTCCCGAAACGTTTGAAGGCGTGCATCTCAGCATGAGGCGGCAATTTGGAAATGAACAACGGTTTGGTAAAGCAATATGTTTGCAAATAACTAGATTTATTTGCAAAAATATTGCTTTAACAAAGCATACAAATTGATTTTTTTTAATCCAACAATAAAAATAGTTCTAGCACCATTTTGTTGTACGGATGATATTCGGACACCCTACCTTGTTCACGCTACCGATTTTATTCACTCTGAATAACAGTCTCGTTTGCGCATGAACATGAGCATGAGCATGATTGATCGACCGAGGTTGCTACTTCGTATTTGCTTGATCAGATGTAATTGATCTGATAGGAAGCCACCACCAGTGCAGGACATACCATGGCTTACAGTTCCTCATAATGGCAAGATCAAACTATAAATACTTGAAATCCTCACTATTCCGTTGTATGAAGGGTCAAAAACAGGGGTTTGGGCCCGTAAGCAGAAGCACTTACACGAAACTCACGGAAAGGGTAGAGAATCGCCTTCCAACGAAACGCTCTTATTACTCATTTCCTAACTGTAAGCAATACACATTAAGATTTCTGTCTCGTGGTTTGTTATATAAAGGGTTACAAAACTCACTGTAGGCTGTTGGAAGATTCCTTCCGACCTTCCGAAGATTCCGGACCTTACCGACCTCGAACTGATGATTTTCATCAAGGAAGGTATAATTGCCATCCATGAATTGAGCCAGATAATCACGAATGCCTCATCCAGTCTAGACTTCGTTTAGCATCCTGTATTCCCCGCTTACCCTTAGTTATTAAATTTATGTCCTAGAATAGTCCTGGAAAAGTTGACAGTCAGAGAAGATCCCTCCAAGAAACGACGATTTTTAAATGAAAAGATATTTAATTTTTTATTCAGACTATTCAGTAAGTCAAAGAAAGCAGTTTTGTGATTCCTGAAATAAATCAAGTATCTTATCAAATATAAATCAAGTATTTAACAACAATATTTGAATACAATTATATACTGCTTAAAATAACATGCCAAACTTTTATAAAATAATAGCAGAAGTTCAGAAAAATATTTTAAAACTGTTTCACTATTAAGCTGAAATGCCGAAAAAAATGAGCATTACAAGTGCTGCTACATACCCTTAAATGCAAAAGTAATTTCAAATGCAAGGATGATCCCAAAGCGTGCTGAAATTATTAATTAAATGCTTGTACATGATCTACAGTCGCAGTCTCTCACTTCGCTATTGGAATGCTGAAAAACCCAGCCTCCATAGTTTGTCATGTTGATTCATGCTAAAATGTGTAGATAATGTGAATAATGTGGAAGAACTTATTAATGTGATACAACCACAATGGAACTGACTCTTAGGTTGGGGCCTTGACCAAGAATCCCTACTGAGCCCTTGCGGCACGTCAAGCCGGCCATTTCAGCGCAAGTTGCTTGTAAGATGTTATTACACACAAAACCAATCAATGATGCTTTGGACTAACATGCATCATCCATGGATAAAAACTACATCGAGGATCTCGTTTAAGATTGTGTTGACGTGATACTTACTTTATACGAAACAGTTAGGTCCTCTGCACTTCCAAATAAGAAATCACTGGGATGTTGGCTTATAGGAGAGGGTTGGCAAGTGTGTTCGTTTCGGTAAAAGATTTGCAAAAATTCGTTTATCATGTTTTCAGATTATCTTCCATTTGGATCTATAGAGATGTACAAAAATAAATTAAAACATCAGAAGCAAGTAGAAGTTGTATGTCAAAAATAAACCCAAATGAGCGGGAGATAGTTTCTCTCCCATGTTGGGGATTTGGGAGTGTGAATTGAGAGTTCGTTAGAACCATTTAAGCTACCGGTAGTACTGGAGCACGATCAAGCGCACATTCTTCTGCCAGTCAAGGTGGTGGATTAGTTCCTGCGCTCACGGAACTATCAATACTTTCCCTTCACAACTTTGTTCTAGCAAAAAGAGTGCTGTCTACTCCTAGAGCCTCATGGTGATGAGAAATTATTTCCTTCTCAAACGACATCATCATTAGAACCGGTTTAAGCCACTCAAAAGTGTATCTAATTTAAGCCAACATTAAAAATGCTCTTAGGATCACTCGCAATTTGTATGCTATTTTTTCGTTGAAGAAACAAAAGATAAAAATATCTCAAGTCATTTGATTCCAATAGATATGAACCAATAGTATGGGTGCTATTTGGGCTTCTTTCAAAGTTTAATAGTGGTTCACTACATTGTGAAAGAAACATGTTTTTAAAATCTGCATATTTTCCACTTTGAATCAATTTAAACTAATGATTCAGCACTAGATTTCTAAAAGGAGGCCTTCGGGTAATTACTGGTCTGTTGACTGGTCACTATTCGAAATGGTATAACCTAATTGGAAGAATTCATTCTACAGAATCTCGTTTTTGCCAATTTGAAACTGAAACTGCAGATCATGTACCTTGCAGCTGTGTATCATTATTCAACCAAAGGATGTCAATTTTCGGAAAGGAGTTTCTAGAGCCCCCTGAAATTTGACAAAACGATTTTGGTAGGGTATTAGAATTAAGAAACGAGTCGAGCCTAGCTGGGATAAGAAGCTTTGTCAACAAATGCCCATCACACCTTAAATGTGACGGTATATTTGACTTGCACCAAATCAAATATAGGTCATACAACAATAATCCTAATGAATAGATGCAGTTGTGTATTGTCTCTAGAGAAGAAGAAAAAACCCTTTGTTAGCTCTATGTTGGCACCCCTACAGAAAAAGCCATGCTACACCAATGGATATCGATTAAGGCTTTAACCAAATAAATGAGAGAAATTGAAAAAAATGATGAGATGGGCACTTTATTCCACAATTAGTGTATACTAATAGCCTAGAACCTAGTCTTAAACCGCTATTGAACGTGAAAAAAAAACTATTATATTCACGTAAAACATTTAATCAACAATTTAACACAAACGTAATGTACTCAATTTCTTGCTTGATCAAACTTTAAATGATCTCGCTCTACTCTTAATTACGACACTTAAGGGAGGATATACAGTTAGAATGACCAAAAAATGCAGTTTTATATTTTAGGCCTTTCTTCAGAAATTCAAAAAAAATCAATTTTGTTTTTCTTGCATGAAAATTTAGTAAATTTCCCGTAGAATACGCTCCTAAAACCCTTCTTTCGAAATTTGAACTATAAATGTTTCATTTCATCGTTTTTCGAAGACACCTTTTTCGCGCGCAGCAGGTATAAAGAGACACTTGACCGAGAAGACCTATTTTCAACGTGTTTTTCTCGAAACAGCATTTTCGGAGTTTATACCGGTGATAACTCGAAAACTAATTATTCGATGAAGCTGAAATTTATAGGATTTCTTTGTTATAGTATAACCTTTTGTATTTTTTCTCATTTGGAGAACTGACCACTTCCAGAATAAGTTACATGGGCCTACCCCAAGGCTCATGCCTCAGCCCCCTTCTTTATAACTTTTACGTCAAAGATATTGACAATTGTTTGGCAGCACAATGCACGCTAAGACAACTTGCTGACGATAGTGTCGTTTCTTTAAGAGGCTCACATGCCGTCAACTTGCAAGGACCATTGCAAAATTCCCTAGATAACCTATCTTCTTGGGCTAGGAATCTAGGGATCGAATTCTCACCGCAGAAAACTGAACTGGTAGTGTTTACTCGAAAGCGGTATCCAGCCCAACTGCAGCTTAATCTTTTGGGCAGAAACATTACCCAATCATTATCTTTCAAATACCTTGGGGTCTGGTTTGATTCAAAGTGCACTTGGAATGCCCACATTACGTATTTGAAGCAAAAATGCCAAAAAAGGATCAACTTTTTTCGTTCAATTTGTGGCACATTGTGGGGTGCTCATCCAGAAGACCTCATAACTCTTCATAAAACAACTATTCTCTCTCTTCTAGAGTATGGTTCTTTTTGCTTTCTCTCGGCAAGAAAAAGTCACCTTAAAAAATTGGAACGAATTCAATTACGTTGTCTGCGTATTGCTCTTGGCTGTATGCACTCAACGCATAACATGAGTCTCGCTCAGAATATTAATCAAATGTGGAGTGAAAAACGCATTTGTGATAGAAAATTTTAAAGAAATGTTAGGGCTGAATACACAATATCGATTTATGAGAATTTACCACCAATACACATCGTCGGATATGTGTCTTCCGTGCTATACTCCAGACCGTGCTCACTTTACCTATAGCAGTTCCTAAATTCATTATGATCTTTCCATGAAACAAGCATCTCATGGGATTCCGGATCAACTTCGTTCTATTATTATTCCGCGTATTTTTACTGAAAAGTACCAACACGTCAATTCCGAAAAAAGGTTTTTCACTGATGGGTCTAGCCTCAATGGATCCACTGGCTTCGGTGTCTTCAATGAAAACTCTAGCGCCTTCCACAAACTTCAGGAACCTTGTTCTGTTTATATTGCTGAGCTGGCAGCAATCAACTTCGCATTGGGGATGATTTCCAACATGCCCGCAGATAATTACTTCATCTTCTCGGACAGCCTCAGTTCGATTGAGGCTCTTCGGTCGACGAAACCTAGTAAACACTCATCTTATTTCCTTTCAAAACTAAGGGAACAGATGAGTGCGCTGGTCGAAAGATCATATTTGATCACCTTTGTATGGGTCCCTTCACATTGCTCAATCCCAGGCAATGAGAAAGCGGACTTGCTCGCAAAGGTGGGCGCCCATGAAGTCGATTTGTATGATAGACAAATTTCACACGATGAATTTTACCATTTAGTACGTCAGAAGTTGGCAAACCGATTGGGACACCGGAAATCTAGGACGGCTGTTACATTCCATCATGCCTATTGTTTCATCGAGGGCGTGGTTGAGGGACCTGCACGTTAGCCGTGATTTCATCCGTGTGATGAGTAGACTTATGCCCAACCACTACCAGTTAGATGCACATCTCTTTCGAATTAATCTCGTGGACAGCAATCTTTGCCGGTGTGGAAACGGTTATGATGACATCGATCAGGCAGTCTGGCAATGCACGGATAATTACGCCGCCAGAACACGACTTTTGAATACCCTAGAGGCCCAAGAAAGACAACCTTATGTTCCTATAAGAGATGTGTTAGGATCGCGCGATCTGTGCTTTATGCAATCGATTTATGTGTTTCTTCAAATGTCTAGTATAAGAGTTTAATCTGCTTGTGTTTTTGTTTTTCTTTATTCATTAGTTTGTGTTTGTTTTGTTCCGACATCTTGAGGAGTCTCATCGTCGCCCAATGGTAACCACAACCGACCGAACACAAAAATGGAGCCCTGCCATTCCCTCCAAGTTATAGTGCTGGCGACAACTATCTGATGAGACAGCAGAATCCTATTTCCATGTTCCTCTGTCCAACCCATCCTCCAAAAATGTCACCTATTTTAACCTCGGGTAAACCGCGAGTAAACGGCCCAAGTCTTACTAATACTAGTATTAAGTCATCAAATTATACAAAAACAATGAATTATCGGCTCCGTAAAGCTAACGCAATTGAGCCTCCCAAAAAAATGAACTAGTAAAAACAAAACCTTATGTATGAATTAAAAATTATTTTAATATTTTGTTACAACATATGGAAAAATGTGACAAATGGCGGAAAAAATTTGGATATTTACTACTAACTGTCAATGTAATTAATGTAATTTTTTCGGGTTAGTAGGTTTCAGATCAAAATTGCAACCAGGAGAGCCGGCACAAGCAAAATACAACGACTTTTTCAACGTACTCTAACGGCCGCCATTTTGCTGAAAAAATTTTGAAAAAAATATTTTTGTATACTACATGGATACACTTATATTTGGAAAAAAGTTTGGATTAATTTGAGTAAAAACTTCCCCCTTGAAAATAAAATTACAAAACTGAGTTTTTTTTCTCGTTCCAACTGTATATCCCCCCTTAATAAATATCTTTTAAGATTGAATGATTTCAGAAGTTCACAAAACTTTCATTGTATTAAATGAATCGAAGGAATTAACGAATCAACAGAAGTAGACTTAAAACAGTTTTCGAAAAATCGTCTACAGAAGTAACAAAAAAGGACTATTTTAGTTGATAACATTATTCGTAACCATGCTGAAAAAAATGCTACAATACAGCGTTGTTCTCTTGAATGATACCAGTGTAGTTTATTAGAAGCACACCCGGTTCGTAATTATACGACTCCACTCGGCTACGGTGGACAATAGATTATACGATCCACTTCCATTCGTCTATCCCCATTTCCAGATTACTCAATCCTGCCACACACCACAGCTAAACACACATTGAGAGTACACTCTGGATCTGGATGGCTATCGCTAGCCTCGGACCAAAAGTGCAATCGGTAATTTATTCTCCCGATTTGGTTCGGTATCACCCAGATTCAGATTCCACTGTGCTGGTGGTGTTGTGCAACGTTGCAAAAGAAGAAAAGAGCAACCGTGGATCTCGTTTGATTCCTGATGCCGCGATTCGCGAATGCAACGGGGGTTGCAAAAAAAAGAAATCAAAATGAAGTATTCCGCAAACCATTCCCGGCGATCATTCTCTGCCCGGCCAACGGAGAGGGCGTAGCTTTAAATCGTCTTCCCGGTAATCATTTACTAGCAAACCGGGCGAATGTGCATACACCGACTAGTAGTGCAGCTCGTCCGTTGTCGTTGTGTTTAGCCATAGTTTTACGACCTGGACCAACCTGACATGCATGTCGTCTCCGTGCGATGGCATCCTCCTAAAAACCGGACCACCACCGCGAGATCTGCAACGACAACAGACAACCAGCCAGAAGCCAGTAACAACAACGGCGTTGACGACGACGAATGTGATATCATTCCCGGCTGCAGTTGGAACGTTCCGCATGCGGCGTTCAGGATGGATGATCCACAGTAGACGGGACAGAGAGCGCAACAGTTGCATCCAGCGCTGGCTGAAGAGTTGCCGTGAACGTGAATTAATTTTGTTTTTGCGCTCACACACGGCTTCAAAACAGCATAACAGAATATATTAGCCAACGCGCGGAGAAGAGCGAGAAGACCGACGAAATGCAATCCGGAGCTATGCACCCGTTCTCGTCATGTAAGTCCACCCATCAACCCGGGACCAGGTCTTCATCTTTCACCCCCACCCGGCTGCAAACCACTGACTGTCACAAGCAGAAACAACGTAGCATAAGCACCCGTTGACCAACCAACGGGAAGGCCAGCTTACATGCACCGTACTGAGCTCTGGAAAAAAAAAGAGTAAACACACAAACACTCACATTCCGTACGTACAACGATCCAGAAAAGACGTGAGGAGAAGCAAAAACAATGAACAATAGCAACATAAATCAGTGTAATTAGTTTCTTTTTTCGGGATGCAAGCTGATATATGCACTTTACCGTGCCGTTTCGTTCCTCGTGCCGTGTAATAACAGATTAGCGTTCTCCCTCACTCGCACTTGCACTTGCACCTTCGCTAGGAACTTGGTGCATGCCCTCTCTGTCGCTTCGTACTCGCGTTGCGTTTTGCGTTCCAGTAGTCTTTGCCCGGCACGAAGCCCTGGGCCCTCGGTTGTTGCCTAGTATGGTCAATCTGACATCTCTGCATCTTGTGTGCCCCGGCGTGCTGCTGTGGTAGGAGCTGCTGTAATGGATGGATGAATCTCGATGATGGCTGCATTCTTACATGTCTGATGCGTGATGCCGTAAGGTTATGAGGGGATATTTTCTCGGGGGAGCCTAGGTTTACAATGTTATGTAATATAGCATTTTCTCCTTAGCTCAGTCGGTATAGGTGCATCTAATAAAAATGCTTGATGAAGCATGGATTGGAGGCGAGGTTTAATTCTCGGTCTGTTCTAGGAATTTTTCGTCAAGGATAATCAAGGACAAGGATCTCTGGGAATTAGGTATGATTGTGTTTGGCAAAAAGGGTACAGGTAATAACTCAATTAATAACTGTCAAAGTGCATAACACTTAGTTGAGAACAGGCAATATAGAGTACCGGGATGTAATGGTAACCTAGCTCCTATATTCAGCCTTGGTTTTAAATATGACATACATCCAGCGGTAACCGGCTAATGCATACCAATATGATCATCGGCAATGATGATCGATTTGTTTTTAAGCAGTTGAGACAAAATTCATTTATTTATAGTTATGTATTTGGGCTTTATGTTTGGTTTCCTTAACTTTTTAGCCATCACCTCTACCATCTTTACCGGCTAAGTCGAACAAAATGTCTCCATGATCTTCAAATGGCTTCAATTTCGCCAAATTGAATCGATATTATCAGCGATGCATCTTACATAAAGGGCGATACGGTCAAAATTTGGTCAATATCAACTTGACGTATTTCTTTCAATTTTGCATTTAAAAAACCTGAACACCTCTCATTTTGAAGGTGTGTGTGTGTAGAATGTTGCTCCTATTTTGATTTTGGAATTCACTCTTCAGTTGTCAAAATGCCGTCCAAGCAAGAAGAGCAGCGTATCAAAATTTTGCTCGCACATCGCGAAAATCCGAGCTACTCGCACGCAAAGTTGGCAAAATCGCTAAAAGTTGCCAAATCAACCGTTACAAATGTAATTAAACTGTTTGGGGAACGTTTGTCGACAGCCAGGAAGTATGGATCGGGGGGAAATCGAAAACCGGAAACCGCTGAGACGACAAAGAGAGTTGCCGGTAGTTTCAAGCGAAACCCTAACCTATCTCTCCGAGATGCCGCAAATAAGCTGGGTGTATCGTCTACAACCGTGCATCGAGCCAAAAAACGAGCCGGACTATCGACTTACAAGAAGGTAGTGACTCCAAATCGCGATGATAAACAAAATACGACGGCCAAAGCGCGATCCCGGAGGCTGTACACGACGATGCTGACGAAGTTTGACTGCGTGGTAATGGACGACGAAACCTACGTCAAAGCCGACTACAAGCAGCTTCCGGGACAGGAGTTTTATACGGCAAAAGGAAGGGAAAGGTAGCAGATATTTTCAAGCACACGAAACTGTCAAAGTTCGCAAAGAAATATCTGGTTTGGCAAGCCATCTGTACCTGTGGCTTGAAAAGCAGCATTTTCATAGCTTCCGGGACCGTCAACCAAGAAATTTACGTGAAAGAGTGTTTGAATAAACGTCTGCTGCCTTTCCTAAAGAAACACGGTTGTTCCGTACTGTTTTGGCCGGATTTGGCATCTTGCCATTACGGTAAAAAGGCCATGGAGTGGTACGCCACCAACAACGTGCAGGTGGTTCCCAAGGACAAGAATCCTCCCAACACGCCAGAGCTCCGCCCAATTGAGAAATACTGGGCTATTGTCAAGCGGAACCTAAAGAAGACCAAAAAAAATGCTAAGGACGAGCAGCAGTTCAAGGCAAACTGGCTTTCTGCGGCGAAGAAGGTGGACAAGGTGGCTGTACAAAATCTGATGGCAGGGGTCAAGCGTAAGGCCCGGCAATTCGGATTTGGAAAAGCGGAAGCGTAACTGAATATTTTTCCTGAATTTTATACTAATTGAACTTGAAAAAGAAATTTAATTTAATTTTTTAAATAAACGATTTCACCGATTTACACGCGTTTTCCCTTGACCAAATTTTGACCGTATCACCCTTTATTCAGAAAAGAGTCACACGTTATTAATTAACTCTTCAGATAGGAATATGAACAATGATCTCATATGGTTTTTTTCCTATGGTCCTATCTATGGCCTAATGTATTCATTACATAGAAAAATGTTCCTATTGATAAAATTTTCAATAAATAAAATCTATACAGTAGAATTTTTAATGTTTTGAAAGGAAATAGCCGATTGATCATACATGAATATTAAGGTGCCAGCCAAAATCGACTTTTCGAATTTCAAAAAAGAGTAGTGCTCAAAAGTGTTGTCTTCTTAACAAACTACAAGGTACAGCCCCATTGGATTGTTTGCAATTATGACGTAAAACTGGGCATGTAAATGTAAGCCATTCAAATTGTACAAAGCAATATTCTTTGAATTAACCCTTTCAGGCCTAAACTCTTCTAAGCGTTATTATACAAGCAATTTGGTGTGTTCTGATTAAATTTTTGCTCAAAACATAGAAGTGATTGAAAAAAGTAGGATATATCTTTTGGAGATGTACTAGGTGGTCTAAACTGTCTTGGTGTTCAGAACTTAAGATCTACAGTTGTAACTGCTCGGAAACGGGACCCCACGACACTACAACTCTGGTCAGCAGCAACCGCCACCAGCCAGATTGTTTACGTCTGGGCTATTGTTCATCATCCATTGTACACTGGTCACCGATGGGGATAAGGGATCGCTCTGCTGTGTCAGGTACAATGTAGCAATTTGTGTGTAGGATAAGGATATCTAAAACTCGCATGTGATCTAATCCCATTAAAGAGAGTTCGCTCACGACCGATCAATGCGTTGACCTGGCTCACCAAATCATCGACCGCCTGCGGGGGTTAATATGTTTTTTAAGACAAGGCGTAACATTTATAAATTTTGCAAATGTATGTGGCCTTAAACTCTCTATTTAAATTAATGCGTATACATATTTCCGATCAACTGGAGCAAATTTTTTGAATTTTTTTTAGAGAAATGACTGAGATACTATCGCTGAAAACCAGACCACTTTTCGTGACGGTCGTAATGCGATTTTATTTTAAATAGCTCCCCAGTATAGAGCTCAATCGAACTTCGGTAAGTGGACCCCCAAAGCGGTCAAAGTTTGACTTTTTTGACTCATGAAAAATTTCCCAAGGTAGGACCATATGAAAATACTGGAACAGATTTTTTATTTGATTCCAAAGGTCTGAGAAATGCATGAAACGTCGAGTAATTGGTGTTAGCTTGAACTTTTTCTTTTGAAAAATGACTTTCTGAAACTTAGCCAATTTTTTGTTGGGGGAGTGAATTCAATTTTGCACAAATGATTTGAATTCAACTGCTGAGATATGCATGGCAATATTGGCAATAGTACTGAATCATGCCCTTTAGCATTGTTGGCAACTCCTAGCATATTATTTGTAATATTGTAATGTATACTTATTTTTCGTAAAAGTTGTCTCATTTGTCGAAAGTTTTAAAAAATAAAATAAAACAAAATTAGAATTTGAATACTATAAGCAACAGTATTTTTATATCTTTTAAATCAGAGTTAGCCATTCTTTATATTAGGTTCATAATATTTCATTTGAGTTTGCTCACTTTTATTCCTGTAGGGTGGTCCTTTGAAAAATAGTTTGGACAACTCCTATGTCATTTAAGGGCACTGTTAACGTGTAAAATGTGATATTTCATTAAGTTGATTGCTTCGTTTTGCATCAGGGTGAGCCTTAAAGTTGGAAATTTGAAATAAAATAAAATATTTCCTACAAATCTCACTAATGAACATCGTTCGTATGGTTTTAAACCATGATGCTTGATTTATAACATTTCGTTAAGATATTTTTATTAGGGATTTCTTTGGATTAATTGAAATAGAACGTACCAGTTACGATAACGTACAAAGAACTACAGTACTAACTGCCGTGATCAAAATATGGGTAAAACTAACATACTTTTTGATGTAACTAAATTATGACAATAGCTTCACACCAAGATAGGTGATGAGGAAATGCAACAATTTTTTTTTGTATATATTTTATGAAGATATTTTCAGTCTTGAGCTGCTTCATATCAGAGAAATAAGAATACCTTGCTATCTGCTTGCTGTGGTACATGCACCTCGAAGAAGAAAGTACGTTCATACATAAAACTCACAAAAAAAACAATACAAAATATAATCAACAAAAAAGCCAATAGCAAAACAAACAATCACTTTCTTCATTGACAAAAACATAATCCTATCAAAATATAATAGAAATGACACAAGACAACCATACCCATAATAATACAAGATGGATGGAAAAAAAATCCTTCAATATGTTCCTTTACCGGCCACGTGTGGGGCAACTGAACATCACTTAATACAATTAAATGTATTCATTGTGCAGGAATATTTGAAAAATTGGTATCTTCCATGGGGTGCTACAATGTCTGAAATTGTGTCCTTAATCTAATGAAAATGCTTGTAATCTACGAGGTTGTTGACAAAGAAGTTGCAAAATCAGTTCATTGAGGGTACTTATATCATCAGCAGTATTTTGATAGCAATCTAATAGGATTGTGCTTGTTTGATGAAATGTTGAATTCACAGATAAAAAAAAAATCAAACCCTTCATACATCAGGTAAATACTTTGTTCAATTGTACGAGGAATGTTATCATTACAATATATTGATTTTCGGATCTTAATACAATTATACCTGCTAAATCCATAATCATAGTACTAAACAATTGTGATACGCTCTAGAGCTTCCAGAATCCTTGTTGGAGACTGATATAACGCTACATGTGAAAGAAATCAATTTCCAATCAGAGGTGTTTTAAGACACAATTACTTATGTTTCATGGTTTATGATTTCTCTCGTCGTCATTTACTTAAACAACCTCAGAAAGAAACCCGGTAACGTGTTGTATATGCTGATCCTCTTACAACAACATTAATAGCAGATTTTAAAAATGTGCAGTTCAGTTTAATGCCGCAAGAAGCAAAAGGAAGTTCACACGTCGATGAACGCCTAGAGTTGAGTTATAACTGATGCGCATAGTATGCGAAGAAGGAAGGAGTCTTTCAGTTCACATTAATATTCTCGCAATTCTTAAGGACAATGGCAAGCAACCAATATAATTTCTAAAGTTTGTGTTATGTTATGTTATTTAGCTTGACTCGTATTATTATTTATAACGGATATTTGAAAGACCCTAATAGAGCATAATGATGCAGCAGCAAATCATTGCGCTGACCTAAAATGTAACATTTTTTCAAATTGCGTTTCATGTAGTTTTCATTTTTTTAGTGTGTATGAATGATCATAGTAGCTCACCCGTTTTCAGTTAGAAATGCTGTTTTGTAGTTAGTGCTCGGAAAAAAATACAGTTACGCTAGTTAGAACCAGTCTTCACGAACACACGAGCGGCGCTTAGCTTGAGCTTGGCTCTCACCAGTGCGCGTTCATCCAATACGCGCTCTCCTTCTCGTGTTTATGTTTATTGAGCACATCAAACATGAGAGCAACAGATGAACGCGGTGTTCGCACTCAGATTCGAGCTCAAGTGCAAAACTTGAGTTTGAACATCAGGCGTAAAGGGTGTCCACGATGAAATTGCCACACTATGAAATTACTCTAACTTTTTAACCGTTGAGTAGAATTTAATGAAAATTTGGGTGGATTTAGTTCATAGTGCATTTATTACATCCTGCAAGTTTTAAAGTCCTGTAATCAAAACTCGCGGAAATGGAGTCGAAAGAACAGCTCGTGCGTGATAAAATCTTACGCATTCATCACGAGAACAAGGATCTCTCGCATCGTTCCATCGCTAAAACGTTGGGAATCGCGAATTCCACGGTGTCGCGAGTGATTAAGCGGTTCGAGGAACGGTTGACCACCGATCGGAAGCCCAGAAGTGAAGGAAAAAGTATTCCGTACAACACCAAAAATCACAACCGCGTAGTTGGGGCCTTCAACCGAAATCCGAACGCCTCCATTCGGGATGTGGCTAAGAAGCTGCACCTAAGCCAAAGTTTTGTCCAGAAGGCCAAAACTAAGGCTGGGCTTCGAACGTTCAAGGTACAAAAGGCCCCTAATCGCGACGAGAAGCAGAACAAGTCCGCCAAAACCCGTGCCAGGAAGTTGTACCTCAACATGCTGACGAAAGTTGAATGCTGCATCATGAACGACGAAACATATGTGAAGGCCGACTTCAAACAGATCCCCGGCAACCTGTTTTTCACGGCCAAGGATAAATTCAGCGTTCCGGAGCATGTCCGCACTCAGAAGATGTCCAAATTTGCGAAAAAATTCCTGGTTTGGCAAGCCATCTGCACGTGCGGGAAGCGGAGTGCACCTTTCGTGACCCAGGACACGATGAACGGACAGGTGTACATAAAAGAGTGCCTCCAGAAGCGGCGGCTTCTCTCCTGAAGACCCACAACGTCCCAACAATCTTCTGGCCGGATTTGGCCTCATGCCACTACTCCAAGGACGTGCTGAAGTGGTATGCGGACAATAAGGTCAATTTCGTGCCGAAAATGTTCAACCCTCCCAACACTCCGGAGCTCCGCCCCATCGAGAAGTACTGGGCGATTATGAAGCAGCACCTTCTTAAACGACCTAAGGTAGTGAATACAGTCGAGGAACTGAAGAAAGTATGGGTTTACAAGCAAAAAACGGTTGATTCACAGGTTGTGCAGAATCTTATGGCCGGGGTTAAGGCCAAGGTGCGGGCATTTGCGTATGGACTGTAAATAAAATACGAGTCAAATTGTAAAATGAAGTTTAATAGTTATTTCTCAATCCCTGAAAATTTGATGGCAATCGAATGAAAACTCGAATTTTGCGAATCAATTTTGTGTGTGGCAATTTCATCGTGGACACTCTTTAAAACTCGAGTTCAAGCGTAGTTGTTGGTGCCTCTGCTCGATAACCGACGGGCGGAGGCAAAGGCTGACTGTGTTCTGACGTAGACTACGTCTTACGGCAAGGGTAGGGTGTCAATTGAAAATCTAAAAATTAGCGACCGTCACGAAATATCGTTACCAATTAAACGCTTATAACTTAATAATTTAGACCGATGCTAACAGGACCGAGAAGGTTTTAATTCAAATGCAGACCTCAAATGACCGATTCAATTTTGAGAAAGTTTGTTTGATTTGAATTTGTCTAACATTACTTTCCATGTTCTTACCTATTGGCAGCCAGCGGTGGCTAAAACAATTTTAATCTTCTCTGCGTTGCATACCTTGACCATTGTGTACAGTTTAAAAATGGCTACCGTCACGAAAAATTGAAACACCGGACACTAATATCTCGATCAGTTCTTGATTGATTTATTTTTTAGTTTTTTGCTCTTATCAACTAGAGATTTTTACGTCTGCCATTTTATTTACACGAGTATTTAAGCTGTTATAAATAAGAGATGATTGTATTTCGCGTACATATTCATCAATCGGCGTGGGAAAATTTTGAAGAATGTTGTGTTCCGGCAAGGATTAAAAAAAATTCTATCTCGGACAATGTTTTGATTTTCGAACATGATATCCCGTAGTAACATTCTCTGCATATTCCAATACGTACTGCTATGAACAGTTATTCTGATGTGTTAACGATTCGTGTTGGATAAAGTTTTACTTATAGGAAGAAATAAGTTTTGAGAAACAGTCTGAAAGTGAGAATTAAGGGTGATACGGTCAGAATTTGGTCAAGGGAAAACGCGTGTAAATCGGTGAAATCGTTTATTTAAAAAATCAAATTAAATTTCGTTTTCAAGTTCAATTAGTATAAAATTCAGGAAAAATATTCAGTTAGGCTTCCGCTTTTCCAAATCCGAATTGCCGGACCTTACACTTGACCCCTGCCATCAGATTTTGTACAGCCACCTTGTCCACCTTCTTTGCCGCAGAAAGCCAGTTTGCCTTGAACTGCTGCTCGTCCTTACCAGTGTGTTTGGTCTTCTTTAGGTTCCGCTTGACAATAGCCCAGTATTTCTCAATTGGGCGGAGCTCTGGCGTGTTGGGAGGGTTCTTGTCCTTGGGAACCACCTGCACGTTGTTGGCGGCGTACCACTCCATGGCCTTTTTACCGTAATGGCAAGATGCCAAATCCGGCCAAAACAGTACGGAACAACCGTGTTTCTTCAGGAAATGCAGCAGACGTTTATTCAAACACTCTTTCACGTAAATTTCTTGGTTGACAGTCCCGGAAGCTATGAAAATGCTGCTTTTTAAGCCACAGGTACAGATGGCTTGCCAAACCAGATATTTCTTGCGAACTTTGACAGTTTCGTGTGCTTGAAAAATATCTGCTACCTTTCCCTTCCTTTTGCCGTATAAAACTCCTGTCCCGGAAGCTGCTTGTAGTCGGCTTTGACGTAGGTTTCGTCGTCCATTACCACGCAGTCAAACTTCGTCAGCATCGTCGTGTACAGCCTCCGGGATCGCGCTTTGGCCGTCGTATTTTGTTTATCATCGTGATTTGAAGTCACTACCTTCTTGTAAGTCGATAGTCCGGCTCGTTTTTTGGCTCAATGCACGGTTGTAGACGATACACCCAGCTTATTTGCGGCATCTCGGAGAGATAGGTTAGGGTTTCGCTTGAAACTACCGGCAACTCTCTTTGTCGTCTCAGCGGCTTCCGGTTTTCGATTTCCCCCCGATCCAGACTTCCTGGCTGTCGACAAACGTTCCCCAAACACTTTAATTACATTTGTAACGGTTGATTTGGCAACTTTTAGCGATTTTGCCAACTTTGCGTGCGAGTAGCTCGGATTTTCGCGATGCGCGAGCAAAATTTTGATACGCTGCTCTTCTTGCTTGGACGGCATTTTGACAACTGAAGAGTGAATTCCAAAATCAAAATAAGAGCAACTTTCTACACACACACACCTTCAAAATGAGGGGTGTTCAGGTTTTTTAAATGCAAAATTGAAAGAAATACGTCAAGTTGATATTGACCAAATTTTGACCGTATCGCCCTTTAAGTGTACTGCCTAATGGTTTAGATGCCAACCGTATACGCAAATTTCGAAAGCGCGTTAAGATCGAACATACGGAACATGCTCCGGAACGACCATGTACCGATGCCGAGTGTGTTCCTGTTTATTGGTAGAAACTAAAAGCACTCGAGGTCATATCATCATTTAAACCAAACGGCCGTGTTACCAAATGCCTTCGAAAGAGTCTACAGTAAAATTTCCCTCAATCTTACACTTGAACACTTTTTCATGATGATCAAACGTAAAAAAAAAACGTTCCTTGATGTCTGCCACAGTTTTCTTAGTAGATAAAATACTATCCAAATAAGCTCAAGTAACAATAAATTGCTATAATAACAATTTAACACACAATATTATGAAATTGAATAATTTTACAAATTGGTGTGAAATATTGGATAAAACAGGTTTACAAGGTTTATTTCATAGGCAAATGAAAGCATTTCTATTCGTACTGTTTTGGGTAGAATGAAAATCCGAAGTCCAAAATAGAAAATCATCAGGTCTAAATATTTTACTTTGAAAGGTTTTTAGAAACAAGTGCACAGCAACATACAAATGAAGCTTTAATTTAAGTTTTGTTCATCAGTTTTACATCCTTTGTTATCCAAATGAAATCTCTTCGTCTTGATGGCAAATGAAAACTATTTGACTTATATTTCAAACGATATATGAATCATCAAAATTTGAAAATATCGTTTTGAACAAAAGAATCTAACACTTTATTAAAATTATTGTCCATAAGTAGATATTGCCATATATGTACAACTGTTATTTCTGTGCTGTCATGTATATTTTTATCATTTTGCAAGTAAAAGGAAAAATGTGAAAGATTTTTCGTTCCATTTTTAAATTTAAAATCGTTTTAAAATTTGAAAAAATACTAGAAATCAGAAGAAAAATTAGTATTCTCCATTTAATTCCAACTACCTTTGCTTATCTTCGACAGATACGCGTATTTCGTCTACAGTTGGAATTAAATTGATAATACTAATTTTTCTTCTAATTTCTAGTTATAGGTATTCCACTAAATAGCTCAAACCCTCTAGGTTTGAAAAGTTGTTGGCAGTGATAAGTTTTTCCTAAATTTATCATTTATTGAATAGTATTAATGAGATGAATTTTTTCAGAAGCAAAAAAATTTCCATCTCTATGAGAGGCTCTAGGAGTGGAAAGTAATTTATTGCGATTTGATCCTCTCCCAATTATCTGTTGGGTTGATTTTTGGTATGTACCGACTATTTTACTCATTATTTATTCAGTATTTATGTTGTTGAAAATCATAAACTTGTTTTTTAAATAACTTTTGATTGTTTACCCGATTTAATTATTTTGGACATGAAACAAGAGATCTTTCTCATAGTTTTCTTTTGCTATGAATAAAATCGTATTTTTCTCACAGAAAGTAAGCAGTTGGGTAGCTTTGTTATATTTTTTCTCATTCCTAGAAGAAGTAAGCATTAATTTGAATAGTCAATCTTGAAAATTGGTCAAAAGTGCCAAAACTTATAAATTTTCAAAAAAATAATAACATTTTTAGAAATCGTGAATTTCTGAGCCACTCCATCCCGGGAATGGTCACCCTACTGACGATATAAAATTTTATAGGTCTTATTATTTTCGATAAGACAAAAACCTACCAAATATTTCCGAGCTCTGCAAGATTGTATATCTAGTTTTCATGGAACCAGAGGATATATACGAAATATCAAGAACCGACTTTCAGACTCAAAAGTACTTTATCTTCATTGATTTTTTTTCCGTTTGGATCGATATTCCGGTAGAGAAGATCTAATACTCGCGAATAAACAACTTGAGCACAAAGCTATCAAACCTCTATAGGGTGATTGAAAACTGGGCGGCTTCTGATGAAATCCCTGTCCGACCGAAAACAGTTTGAGTGTATTGAACGCCGCAAGGAGCAAAAGGGAATAAAACACTCTTTCGGATATGAAGCTGAACCATGTACAAACATAGATGTTTTGAGCGCGGCTGCGAGTGCCGCTGCGAACTGGCACAAAACATGAGCACGAAGCTTACGCTCGTGTTCATGTTCATTTTGATGAGTGCATGTGCGCACTTCAAGAGAGTATTCATTTTAGAGTGTATACTTCATCAAACATCTGCGCTCGGCTGCACCTAGAAGACTTGTATCCAATCTTTAGGAATATTAACAGCAACGGATTGTATTCGATTGGTTGTAATTGGGTGAGAATGGAGGTTCCACGAATAAAAATCTTAAAAATCTTCATTCATGCGATCAAACATGGAGCGTTTGAATTTACTGCGTTGAAAATTTGACGAAGGAAGGAAGGCGTCTCGAACCACCTAAGAAAAAAATCTTACCTAAAAACCTCCACATGCCAAATTTGGTTCCATTTGCTTGATTAGTTCTCGAGTTATGCAGAAATTTGTATTTCATCGGTGTGGGAGCCCCCCTTTCCATAGAAGGGAGTGTTCTCTAGCTATCATAAAACCTTCCACAATCTCAAAAATCCCTCTATACAAAATTTCACGCCGATCGGTTTAGTTGTTTTCGAGTCTATAAGGTTAAGTCTATAATTGAGTCGCGAAAATTGTTATTCATACCGTAGTCCAGAGCGACGTAAAAAACATTATCAAAGTAAATGACGAGTAGAAAAAACCAAGAACATTGAATACAAATAAAAAAAGAAAAAAAATGGAAGATGGTAAGTTTAAGTGAATCTTTTTTTATTTTTGAAGTTTTATCCACTCACTTCTTTTCAATATATCACAAACTTCTTCCGGGCATTTGTAGTTTCGGACCAATAATTCTTTAAAAACTATATGTGAAGCTCTACGAATAACACGTCGGACATTTGTTGAAATACCCATTAATAGCAAGATTTTTTCTAACTTTTAAGTCAAAGGTGTAAAAACTTTATACATAACGTTTCGCACCTTCAGCTGACTGAATCGAACTGAAACCTTCTTTCATCATCACCCAATCGCATCATTCCATCGTTACGGGACGACATCAGAATGTTTCGATTCCATGGTCTATAATGCTTACTGGAACCGTTGATCTGTCACGCTTCGTTTCATTTGACTTGATCTCTAATGGAGCAAGCGGAGAAAGCAGAGGCCACCATCCTCTTGCATTACTGGGTCTGTTACTGTACACCGTTGCTGCTTCTGCTGAGCTGGGTGGTCAAGAATGGTATTCTCTTTGTTCCATGTCAATTCCGTGATGAGTTTCTTCCCATGGTCCATCGCCGGCCGGCGCCACCACCGCTGTCTTCCGGTTCGCCCATCCGATCTGGGTGCTTGTATGGATTATTTCCCGTCTCTAGCTGTTCTCCGTCGTCATTCGCTGCCATCGCCACTGTACACAATATGATTTTATTCGAGAATGATACAAATCTATACCAATCTAACTTTAATAACATCTGATTGACACTATGTTATTAAACCAAACGTCGAAGTCATTTGTTTCATTTTCATTTCGTCGTCGTCGTCGTCGTCGTTGACGTCGATTTGGCCTGACTTGTTGTATACTTTTGCCCGAAGGTTTTGAAATGCTCCACAGCAGATCACACTGGGACAGAAATGGAACGAAATGAGAGCGAAGTGTGATATGTGCTTCCTCCTTCCCCACGCTTCTCTCACAGCCCTCTGTCGGAGTTCTCGCTTTTCTTTCAAATCATCCCAACACGACAGGATCTCTCCCAACCCAGGATGCCCGGGAATAGAAGTGCTGCTGCCACCACGGGAAGAAAGAGTGCTATCCAGTTTTCTAATTAAAATCGATCAATCTCATTCTCCATGTAGATCTGTCTCGTTTTCATTCGTCCTGGCACCTTCCGCCAGCGAAATCCGTCTCATCGGGGGCCTTTGGGGGTTTTCCCTCTCCTGATTTTTCCGGACTCTCGTACGCTGTCTATCACTCCTTCTATACTTAGCTGTCGGTATCGATAAACGTCTAACCGGAGAAGCACTCAACCACCACCCACCAACTCCACCAGCACCGTAGCTAGTGGCTGACTAGGTTGGCACATCGAGACCGATTTTCTGATGCTCTGATGCTTTTCCAATGAGTTTGAGTTCTTTTCTGTCGTGTCCGTTGTGTCCCTGCAGCCGGGTTTCCTCCCTCGTTGCACGTGGTGGGCGGCATAGGGGAAGAAAAGCCATCTATTCAGTTTCGAATAAGGCCACTAATGCTGAAGATGAGTGATCCCAGAATGACGGGTTTTAAGGGCATACCATTCGGAAGAGGCACTGGGTTCACTTTTCAGTACACATATGCGTAGCGTAAACCGGATGGAAATTTGTAACAGTTTTGTGTAAGCAGTGGAAGAAGTTGTTAAATTACATAGAAATTCGGCAATTAGAATTAAAACCAATTAGAATTTGACCAAAGTCTACGCTCCATACAAAAATTCCAAAAATTGTGTGGAGGAAAGTCTACGAGGGGGAAGGGAGGAGGGGTTTGCCTGAAGTTTTAAAAAATGAGTCTACGTGGTTTATGCACAGGCCCCAAGCTGAAGTAAACAACGGATCACAAGAATATGGACGTAAGTGTTTTAAAATTGAACATGTGTCGACGATTGTTGCGATCACTGCGCCTGGTAAACTGGTTAGATATACCTTGTGATCAAAAAGTTCCGGTAATTTTCAATTTAAAAAGGCCGCCTTTATTTTTTCGGTAAAATCTTTTTAGTGTAAGATGGCAACACTAGTTCTGATATTCTGTCAAAGTGTGAGAGCAAATTATCCATTAGTTTGGTTTTGACAACTGCTTTTGTTAGTCGAAAAATAGACGCTCGGCGATTTTTACCATGGCTAAAAAATTGGAACAACGCGTTTGTGTGAAATTTTGTGTTGCAAACGGATTTTCTGTAGCGGAAACGCTCAGAATGTTGCAAAAAGCCTTTGGTGAGGACTCTATGTCACAAAATCGTACATTTGTTTGGCACAAAGACTTTAAAGAAGGCCGTGAGTGACATGCCGCGTTCTGGACGACCATCGACCTCAACTACCGATGAAAACATCGCTTCCGTGAAGAATTTAGTTATGGAAAACCGCTCAATTAGCATTCGGGAGATAGCTGCACTCCTTGATATCTCATTTGGATCGACCGAACACATTTTGACGGAAATTCTGGGCATGAAACGCATTGAAGCACGACTTGTTCCAAAAGTGCTGAATTTTTTGCAAAAACAGCATCGAGTTGAGGTCGCTAAACAGATGATTGCGAACGCAGATAGCGATCCCACATTCATGGAACGCATCATAACTGGTGATGAAACGTGGGTATATGAATTTGATATGCTCACAAGTCAACAATCGTCCGAATGGCGCGCCGAAGATGAGCCGAAAAGAATTCGCTGGAAGAACTGAAAGCCATACATTCATCGGCCTATAAAAAATGTATGGATGATTGGATAAAGCGCTGGCATATGTGTGTTGCCTCTAATGGCGAGTACTTTGAAGGCGATAATAAAGATATCAATTAAAAATTGAAATAAATGCGTTTTTTTTTTCAAATTACCGGAAATTTTTGATCACAAGGTATAAGTGCACCCGGCTGTAATAGTACGTTCACATTACCCTATATAATACGTGATATTACAAGTCAATATCGATATCAAGTGAAGGTGTTCACACTACACTGATTTGACGTTTTTAAAAATGACGATGAAGAAAACAGAAAAAAATGCTTAGTAAACTGAGCTTTATTCCAAGTTATACACAAAATATTATAATTTTGATGAACTAAAAGCCGATTATCTGATACAGCACATTTCTAGGGTGCAAAATCTGCAATATGGTTAGCGAATAATAATTTAACTTCAGTTTTTTTTTCATTCGATGAACATGCATAAACCAACATGAACAGACATAAAACGGTGGAATCATCTGAATTGGAAAATTGTGTTTTGTTTTGATTGCATCCAATGGGGAAGTGACATTTGAGATTGAAACATATCGCCCAGCTCTCTCGCAGATGGGTTGCCATCCACGGTTTTTCAGAATTTTATCAAGTAAATGAGATGATACGAGCTATATCAAGTACTATTCCTAATAAAGATTGACAGATCAAATGTATGGGATATCACGTATGCAGGCCATGAACTGCTTTATATCACGTAATATTGGCCGTAGTGTGAACGTTTTATTAGATAATTTTCGTACGCGTGGTGTAGCCTCGGTGACGCCAAATAAACTACAATCGAGCCTCGGCGGCTCAAAGCACCGTCTGTACTAAGTTAGGAGCGGTTGAACTACCGTCTTGTTAGTGCGCCCAGGATTCTAAATACAAAAGCCGAAAGTCTTGGTGGTGCTCGTGATCATTAAACAGCAGTTTCACGAAATGGGGTTGGTTGTGGGCCCTGCGAGCCGACATCGATAAAAAAGTACAGCAACGAATAATACACAAAATTATCTGAGCAGAACTAATCAAGATTGGCCCGTACATGTACCTGGTACCCCGTAGGCTTATTATCCGTGTAAGTCGTCCCTACTGTGGGATACCCGAGCAAAGGAAGTTTGATAACTGAATATGTTATTATTGAGGCTGAATTAACAGCGAAAATAACATAATAGATAACAAAAAAAAACTCCTTAGATATCATAACAATAACTTATTTCATTATTTTCGGTCAAATCCTGTAATGTGAGCACAATTATTGCATTAGTTTCAAAATTGATTATCATCCCTTGCGAGCACTTGGAGTTTTGAAGTTTTTGAACGAAGGTTCTTAAAAACCATCTCTGGTGAAGTTATAGGAGAACAGAGTCTCAAGGTGGAGGATGCACCATGAACTCGAGTATCACTGACAAACCCAGTATGCGTAAGATGGTCAAATCTGAACGAATACGCTGGGCAGGGCATGTTGCGAGAATGCCGGACAACTATCCTGCGAAAATGGGGTTTGATGGGAATCCGGTTGGCACAAGACAACGAGGGGCGCAACGAGCGAGATGGTTAGATCAGATGGAGAAAGATCTAAGAAATACAAGGGGTCCACGGGATTGGAGGGGAGGAGCCATGAACTGAGATATTTTCATTCTTTTGTTTGTTGTATATGTATTTTATCGAGAGAAGTTACCAAAATGTTCAAAATTGAATCAATCGTGTAAGTTCAATCTGCCGCACTATCAATTGTAAATAATAAAAACCCGCATTAATCCACCGATGGTGAGACTGAACCCTTCTTACACTTCACCAGAATTACGAACTCAAATGTGGCCAATATGGTACTGGATACATATTTTCATCAGAAATTCCAAGAAGATCCAGGAATATTCAAACATTTAGTTTATAAAATGAACTAGTGTGGCTAGTCCGCTGTATGTGCTAAATAATGCCCCAGATTTGACACAATAGAATGCAAGCGGCATCGATGGGTGTGAGTGGTATTGTTTGGTTTTGAACTGCAACGAGTATATTTTCATCTCACAATTCGTTGCTCTCGTTCTCTCAGGTATTGTTTTTTGTCATATCTCCATGAAGGATTATCCAATCATAATGAAATGTTTACCAGTTATTTAAAAATTTCCTAGCTTTAATTTGGCTCCAACAAAACTAAAATCGTTAATAGCTCAGCATTACCAAATAGCTCAGTATGTAATCGGAGACTAAACTGTTTGATTACTTTTATAATAGGCCGTCAAGTACTGTTTCGTTCATATCTTCGTAACGAAATGTCCGAATGAAAAAAAAATCAATAGCTTTCTATGGAAATGTTGTAGCTTTCATTTGCCGTCAACAGAACTGAAATCGGTTCACAGATGGCTGAGAAACCGATGTGAATTTGTAACGCACACCCACACATACATACACACAAACATGTGCTCAGTTCGTCGAGCTGAGTCGAATGGTATATGACACTCGGCCCTGTGGGCCTCGGATAAAAAATCGAGTTTTCAAGCGATCTTAATACCCTTCTATTGATGTAAGAAGGGTAAAAATGATGCACCCTAACCATTCTAGAAGGTGTGGGTGTGTTTTGTTATGTTCTGTTTATTGATTTGTTGCCATGAGCAATGAAGATGGTGTGAGCAGCTATTGACCCACTCTTAGCTCAAGCGGCGAATGAGCAGTAGTTTAGGTACCCCATGTTGAAGGTGATTGGGTTTGACTACCGGTCTTCTTTACGAATATTTCGTTAAAGGGAGGAGAGAGAGATAGATAAAAAACGGTTGTATATGCGTTTTTCTACTTGTGCAGGAGAAAATAACATATGACTACTTTATTTTGATCATGTTAACGGAAGTTGGTATTGGTGAGCGCAGCATATGAGGTAAATTACCCACGCAAAATACCTAAGAATTGCAAGAAATATCTCTCTAGAATGACAACACTTGACATTTACAATACCTGGAAACACCCGGTATTGTCTTTTTTGGTAATTTCGTACCACAATTTCGTGTTCGCATAACATTGGGAGAACATATTCATGGTATTATCCTCAGGTATTTTACCACTTCCGCAGCGCACTTTAATACCAAGACCAGTTATTAATTTATTCGTTCAGATATACACACGGTTTTATTGCGCGTGAGTTTGAGGGAATGCACCTTGATACAAATTTTAAAACGTTGACGTAGTTGTTCTATGTTCACATGGAAGAATTCTTTGATAGTGAAGAAAGGAGTCTTACAAAAGAGTTTATAAAAACATCATTGTTGTGCTGAAGCAGAGCAAAAAGCATCTAAGATAAACATATTAAAAGATAATTAAAAGAGTACATGTCAACGTACATGGTACAACATATGTGCGAAATGTTTGCATAATTCAACGAATCAGCTCCGGTGTTACTGGTAAGTGACTAAACCTACTTAAAAATGTTGCTTGCTAAACCCATATCAAATTGCATCACGGAAAAAACCCTGTAGAAGATTACCCATTGGGTATTTTCTATTGATAATCTGGGTATAAGCAACGTCGCGAAATATGAAAACAACTCGGAATCGTACAGTCAACGGTGAGTCGTGTCAGTAAACGTAACTACGAAACTCTGAGCATAGAAGGAGAAATTTCGGTAAAAATGAATGTTTTATTAGTGATCAGGATTACAAGCGTATGGTGAAAGCGTTTAAGTGGAATCCCAATGTTTCGGTCAGGGGTGTGGCCGAAAAGTTGAATCTGTCCTAGTCTTTCCTTCAGAGAGCCAAGGGCTTGGAGGGACTACATACAAGTACAAAGTGCAGAAATCGTGACAAACGGCAAAATTTTGTGGAAAAATCAAAGGCCCGGAACTGTACACCCAGATGCTGACGAAGCCTCATTATCTCATCATGGATGATGAAAGTTACGTCAAGGTGGACTTCCGGCAGCTTCCTACTGTTGTTTACCGCCCTGTGCTGGGCTACTGTTGTTTATCGCCCAGCACAAGTTTGATGTTCCGAATGAAGTAAAGAAGCAAAAACTTTCAAAATTTGCTGAAACTTGTCAAGCGATCTGCTCATATGACAAACGGAGTGCACCGTTCGTAACTAAGGGGACTGTAAACAGGGAGATCCACCTCAACGAGTGTCTACAGAAGCGTCTGCTTCCTCTGTTGAAGCAACATGAGGGCCGATCATCTGGCCGTATCAGTCTTCGTGCCGCTATTCAAATGTTGTCCTGGAGTGGTACGAAGCCAACGGGGCACTTTCGTTCAAAAAAAAAGACTGGGCTATTCTGAAACAAGCACTGCGGAAGCATCCCAAGGAGGTCAAATCTGAGGAAGACATGAAGAAAATGTGGGTTTCCGTACAGAAGAAGCTGTCAACAGATGTTATGCAGAACCTTATGAGCGGAGTTTATTTTTCATTTTATTTTTATTTTAACAGATAAAATACAATTGGCAATTGATGTATCAATGAACCAAACTAAATCTAATTGGTAACGTATAGCGGTGCGGAAAAGATTTAGAAGTCTAAGGCGAATCACGTTAATGGAAATACTAAAGTAAAAAAAGCCAAAGTAGTTCGTTAAACCGCTGTCAAAATGAACAAATAGGCTTATGCAAAGCGTAGGGTAACAGGATGTTTTGTTAGCCTAGCTCCTTCATTCGGCCTGTGTACCAAAAATGCTATCAATTCGGCGATAATCCGCAGAATCATATTGCTAGCAGGATTGCCGATTTATTTGGAGGCAATTGCGACATTTCCTTAACTTTTTAGACACCATGCCTTCACTGGCTAAGCTGAAAAGATCATTTACACGATCTTCGAATGATCTAAATTTGGTTAAATTGAAGCTCGAAATCGAATCATGCAAGATTTACAGAAAATAGTCACACGTTATGTACCAATTGTTAACATAGGTAAAATAACAATGAGTTGACAAGAAAACTGTAGACCCAAAGTTAGGAACGTATTTGTTTTTCGATGTTCCCAAATATGGCTTGTTGTTTGAAAAGTGTGGTAAACATGCTGTTATTGGAAATTTTTTGAAAAATAATGTCTATGTTTCGGTTGTAAGTTTTTCAAATGGCTCATCAAAAAACAAACCAAAGGAACAAAATCCGTGTAGAGTGAATTAGAATGTTTTTCACTTATGGGAGCCGTAAAACCATATGTGAGCGTCATCTTAGTGTTTCTTAGCCGCTTATTATTGTTTGTTTTTTGGAAATTGTGTGTTGGGTAGAGCGAATACAGCGAGCAACGCCTCAAATCAGAAAATCACGAAAAAAAACCGTACGAAGACTACATTTAATAACAAATCTATCGAATGAGACAAAGTTGCATCCACAAATAGACCCAATTTGTTGCTCATAGACCGACATTACATCCATATTCTTCGAAAGATTCTGAATTAATGAAATGAGTTGTGTAACATTTTTGTGAAAAGTACTACCAATGGCTACTTAAACATAGCTAAACAAGTGTATTCAAGTGTACCGCTTTCAACTTGAATACTCAATGAGTTGTTATAAAAAATGCAATCAATCATTGCATATTAGGCTGAGTCAAGGGACACATACTCTAATTTCTGTTCCGTGGTTCCAAGAGCAGAAAATCACGTGAACAAAAAGCCCAATTGTCGATTGGCTCTGGCAACAATATCGTTATACTGCATTCGGAAGGTGAATCCGGTATCAAGGATAACACCGCTATCCTTAAGATGCTGTACTTGAGTAAGGCAACGTTCCGATAACACATAGTCAAATGTGATCGGCTGGTGTTTGCGGCAATACGAAATAACGTTGCATGTTTCAACGTTGAGGCTTAGCAAGTTTCTTGTGCACCAATCCGCAAAGATACCCACAAGGGTCCTGCAGATCCAAGCAGTCTGAGTGGCATTTTATTGTTATGTAAATTTCCACGTCGTCAGCGAAAAAGAAGCGGCATCCCGAAGGTAAAAACAACGAAACATCAGTCAAAAAAATTGAGAAGAGCAGCAAGCCGAGGTTACTACCTTGCGGAACACCCGACTTGTTCGAGAATGATTCCGATTCAGATGAGCCGATCGTGACCCGCACTGAACGGTCCATCAAGTAAGATCTAAACCAATCCGCATTTCTAGAAGAGATGCCGAGTTTCGTGATCCACTGAATCGAATGCAGCTTTCAAGTCCATGTATGCAGCATCAACTTGCCATCCTGAATCCATGCTTCGCAGGCACGTCGAGGTAAATTGTACCAAGTTCGTATATACGGATAGTTACACGTAACAAACTAATTGTTCACATAGCTAAAATAATAATGATTTTACAAGAAAAGCGTAGACCCAATGTTGGGGACATAATTTTTTGAATGTTCCCAACTATGGTCTGTTGCAACAATAACGTATTAAAAAAGTTGTTATTGGTAAAATTTCAAGTGGAAATGGAAAAATTTGCGATTGTTTATATTCAAGTGACTCATCTAAATACAAACCCAAGGAACTAAATCATTGTATAGCGAATTATAATGTTTTCATTATTGAATGGCTAGTAAATCATATATGAACATCACTCAAGTCTTTCGAGGCAGTCTTACTTTAGTTTGATTTGTGAAATGTTGTATGAAGTAAATCGAATACAGCCTTAATTCATAAAATTAGAAAAAAACCGCACCAAGACTGCATTTAGAAATAAATCTATCGAATGGGACGAAGTTGCATCCATGAATAGACCCAATTTGGTGCTTATAGACCAATATTAAATCCACGTCCCTCGAATGTTTGTGACTTTATAAAAAGAGTTATGTAACTGTTTGTGATACATACTACCAAATGTCTTATCAAGCTTATCTTAGCAAGTGTAGGACTAGTTGAATCTCGCTTACAGCTTAGAAACTTTATGAGTTATAATAAAAAATGGTCGATGGTTGCATAATAGGCTGAGTCAAGAGACACATACCCTTTTCTCTTTTATTACTTAAAAACCTCAATAAAATGACTGGTTCTATAGTTATGACACAGAGTGTATAACTGCACAATTTTCATCGAACATGTACTCATTTAGCATGTTGAATCTATATCGACAATGAAAATTGACGGTTAGTCTTATAGTTCATATACTGATTACTATTCCTGAAATATCTAATATTAATGTAATTTTGCCTTTTATAGCACTTACATAAACAGGTCGTAAACACTATTGTTGCTAATATTTTAATCACAAGATGCATAATACGTTCAGAATCAAGAGGTGTCTCACTGGAATAGAACGCAGCCAATTTCAATTTATGTGTAACAAATTCACAGCGAAAGTTTTCCGATTAAGTACTTTTGATCAACATTGCAACAAACTTATTACGTCTGTTTAACCGATTTCACATTTGATTTGAATGAAAGCTTAATTGCATGCTGTTTAATTCAGCAGCTGCGAGGTTTTTGTCACACTCATTCATTTCAATTTACAGCGAATTAAAATGAATTCATCAAGCCAAGTTGACTCAATCTATGTGAGACTGCAATTGTTCAGTTTTGTCTAATGGTTCCTTTCACAAACTGAATACATATATTAAATATCAAATATTTCTGGACCTTCCTAGAAATTATTATGGAAATATGTATCAAGTCCATATTGGCCACATTTGAGCTCGTAATCCTGGTGAAGTGTATGAAGGGTTCAGTCTCACCATCGGCTGATTAATTTGGGTTTTTGACCAAAGGTTCATTCTTGTTTTGGGAAGGAGATTCTTTATATCCTCGTGGATATTTAAAGGCAATGTTGCCTATTCAAAAGCATTGTGAGGATAACCAGTGGTTATTACAGCTTGATCTAGGCAAACATAGAGTAGTCGGACTTAGTTTCCGTGCTACTATAGATGGTAGTTCATATCATCCATACATGTTAGGAGCGTTCCTCTGAGGGATAGTATCACTTGTTTCTACGGAATTTCTGTTCACGTAAACAAGATTACTCAACTCATATTTCATAATCAAACATTTTCAAAATTTTGTCTCATTTTCCAAAAAAATGTGTTATTTTTCCATCATGATAATAAATGCTTCTTCGAAGAAACTCTCCATCACCTCTTTTACTTGCCTTCACATCGCTCGGTGTGACATCCAATCAATATTTTGCATCCTCCTCTGGTTCCATCCGTTACTCAATAGCAGCAGCCAGCGACAGCATTCATCACATCTTGTTTTCCCTCCACCAGTCACCAGTCGCCAGTGAGCGTTTTCCAACCAGCCATTTGAACTCATCGTCACCTTTAATGTTTGTTGTCTCTGCTACTGCTACTTCACTTCACTCGCCGGTTCCTCCTTCTCCAAGATCGCAAAGATGCAGATAATCCCCTCACGGTCGTCTGTCCACTGGACTGACTCCCGGATTGGATCGACAGTGATAGAAGTCCTCTGGTTGCTGCTTCTTTCCACCGAAGCATGAGCTTTCAGACAAAATAAATTGCAAGAAAAGGTTACGTTCGCCAAAGCAGCAGCAGCAGCAGCATCAGCACTATTGGGACCCACTCGCACCCTCTCGGCGGACTCTCGGGGTGTCTCGAGATGAGAAATTGCTTTCATCATCGACTGTTGATGACATTTTTCTCGATACTGCTTATCTTTTTTTTTTTTTAATTAGTCAACTAATTGCAATGTTTTTCGCTTCTGCTGCAGCTTTTGTTGGTTTACACATTTTGGTGTGTATGTGCGATCCACTTTCGCTGGGAAAGTGGAATAAAGGGAGGGGAGCTTTTGTTCCATCCAGGATGACAATTTGATCGACAAAATAGCTTTGGCATGGCGAGGTTTGGTTTTGGGTTCGGAAAGCGAATGGAAGCATTTATCTGGTAACAATTTTCTGATTTTGATGGCACCTCCCACAGCAGTGGATGCACTTCAAGGACACCAAAGACAAAGGATTGCTTTCTAGCTCTCAACTTGATGATGTTTGTTTATTTTGATGTTGATAGCCAGTTGTATTGATAGCATTGGATGTGGAGTAATTAGAGAATGGCGAAATGTTGTCTTGCTTTTTTTATTCAACGTTTTTCTGGCTAAGCATTTTTTTAAATGTTTGCAACCCCACTATCACCACCAATCATTTTTATACGCTTTAATGAATCAGATCATGAACCATCATGAACGTAACCCTATCACCATACTGAATCAAATGCTGACGATTAATTTTAGGCAAGGGTCTAATTTCATCAAAACTGAATTCTTCTTCCTTCGCAATTCAGTAATTGACACTTTTGGAAAATCGTGGGAACCCTTCTGCGACGGGTGAAAACTGATTATACCATTTTCCCAGCACAATCACGGTGGCAATTGCCGAACGAAGATTATGATAGAACTTTTCCATCCAAGACACGCGGAGACACAGCACGCGGGCAAGCAAAAATTGTAAAATTACTCTCAAAAATCATTTCATTGCTCTGTGTAATTTCCTCGGGGTTCGTTTTGCGTTCGCTTGTGCCTGCTTTTTGGGGAACATCTTTATCTGCAAGTGACATACTCTCGCTACTCACGCCACCATCGTTGGATTGTTTCAACGGGAAGGATTTCCCATTACTTTCGCGAACTTGAATTGCTCGAACTCTCAAAATATAAAACTTCTGAACTGATGAAAGATGAAAACAATACTTTTTCCATGGCAATGGAAACATCGTTTGTGCTCAGTAAAAAGATGAAAAAATAATCCACATTACTACACTCAAACAAATGCGAGCTTACTCCTCAGAGGCAGTCCCGTTTGATTCACGAAGAGTGAACGCAAAAACGCCACCGCTTCAGCAGTAAAGAAGACACCACATTCAGCACATAGCGGCATCTAATTAAAATTTTACCCCCGGGCTAATTATGGCAAAGTTTGAAGAATTTTCTAGCAATGGGAATGCGATGGGGATTTTTTTTTCGAATTAAATTCCTCTGAACACTGCCGAATAGTGAAATTTTCATGGTTATATTATTTTGGGAGGATTTGATTTGCTTTGATATTGTCAACTGCAGATCACACATTTATTGGGTTGGTTTTGGAGATCGGGAATTTTTTGGCAAATGCAATAAACGGGTTGGTTTTGTGAAGAACATAACCGTGTCATTGAAATAGAATCAAGTTTGCGTACAATGGTAATATTAGACGAGATTAATATCTTGCATTGATATCGATATAGTTCTTTTACTGTAAGGTTTATTGTTAATAACCATACTCTAATTGTTATGTTTTGTATTCTCCGAGCGTGGAGTAACGATTAAGATGTATGAAGAGATGTTCGCTCATCGCCATGAGGCATCAAGTGTGGACACTAATGTTTTTTTGCTAGAATGAAAGATATGAAGAGAAGGTATTGAAAGTTCCGTCAGTGTACGGTAGGTTGAAAATAGAATAGAAGTATTGAGGGCATGTGTATGGGTAAAGTATTACTCGAACCAAGGACGTTACCTTTTGCTTAACATCCCACTGCGGGGTAGATCAAGGCACGGACGAATCCGCTACCTCAACAGACCTAACACTAACCAGTTTTTCGTTTTCGAATAAAAATGTCCTATTCGCGAGAATGACTTTTCGCGAAGAAATGGATGGACCGAATTCAAATATTCAATGGATGAAAGAATCTGGATCTATGAAGAATCTTATTTTTTTTCACGCTGGAATTGAGAATGATGCATAATGCGTTGAATTTTTCGATGTTGATGACAGCTTTGGCGTCCTTATATTCTTCTATCTGTGTTTGGCGTTGGTCAGTTGGGAACAATACAAGCTAGTACATGCTATGCCATCAAATGCATCAAATGTCTGATGTTTGGCCAGAAGCCAACTACAGAAACCGTCAAGTTCCGTCTTATTCTTAATGTACTGATTCTTTCAGGCCTTAGGGGTCGTATCCCAAGTAACATTGAAAAAAAAAACGGTCAAGCTTTATTAACATTTATTAAAGTTTTATTAAAGCTACTAGAAATCAATTCGGTTTTATCATGTGCCAATATTTCATATTTTAGGCAGGTTTACGCGAACCTACATAGCCTGTTTACAACGATCTTAAAACCTTTTATTCTAAAATTCCTTTCACTCATATCAAAAGCTTTATTTCGGCTTGATGAACTCGTAAAATTTTATTTTGAAATGCTGTTTTAGGGCTCACTCATATTATCTTATAGTGATCAAATTGTTTTATAAAGTCTGTCCACGTTAACTTTCGGGCACCAAACCCATAGCAGCAAAAAAAATTACACATAATTCTACAAAACCGAAGTAGATTGGCTGTTTCGGCACGTATTTGACCTCTTATACCTTATACCATCCCAGGACGGCTATCGAATAGTGACTAGAGGCCAAGTCAGGCAAAAACAGAGTTGGTGAGTCGTGGCTTCTGATAAACGTTATGCAAACATTCTTTCTAGTACACATCCTTATTGATAGTGCCGTTTGAGACGAAACTTTTAGATTTTCGACCACAACTACGTATGGCCTGCCAAAACAAATACTTTTTCGGGCATTCAGACACCTTATTTGTCCGGAAATGCTCGTCAACGGTTGCAGTGTAAAAAACCAAACCCGGAAGCTGTAAAAATTCTTCGATTACGTATGTTTCATAGTCCATTATGATACAAGAAAATGTTGGCAAAAATTGGTGTAAAGCTCCTTAGCATACCTTTTTGCAGGGAATTTTGTTTATCATTTGTTACCTTATTAAGCATATTTTACACTTCGTACGTCTTCAGTCCTTGCTTCTGCTTCACGTTATGTACGTATACTTTTGACATCCCAACTTAGCACATTCGTACAGAAAGATAGTGTTTTTAGTCAATAATGGCTACCACCGTCTTATCCATTTGTCGGCAGCATATTTTACGATTTGTTCCACTTCCAACCTTCCGATCCACAGCCAGGCGCTGTTCAAATGATTCGCAAACACAAAACACGGTACTTTTCGGTAGTTTTAGTTTCTCAGCAAGATCGCGTACCGATAAATTCGGATTTTGCTGCCGTTCGTACAAAATACGTATGCGCACTTCCACTTGATTCAACGTGGTTGTTGGGTGTAGCTGTCCTAAGGTGGTTAATAGGCTGTTAAGACTGCAGCTGACTGCTTGCGCTTTCGATTCAGTTGTTCACGATAAATAAGATCGATTTTCAGTTGCTTTTTAAATCGATTCGAAAAGAGAGGCTTCCATACAAATGGAACACAAATTTCAGTATGACTCAAGATTTAATTAACCAAATTTAGCATGTGGAGGTTTTTGAATACAAAACATATTTCTATGATAGTTCGAGGCCCTTCTCCTATCTGGAAGGGTGATGGCTCATTATCTTTAAGGTTAATCGCTGCTACATGTATTTTTTCCTATCTTTTATCTCGCTCTCGCAAAATTACCTCGCAATTTCAAATTGATAATGAATGAACATTCATGTTAATGGATAATGAATGAACATTCATGTTAATGAATGAACATCGAATCGAACTCTATCAGATTACTCACAGCAAGTAAGTAAACAAACTGATGTGATTAAATATTCAATATCTAGTACAGCATCTAAGTTATATCAATTCTAAATTTTGAATAAATGGCTGCCGTCGAGAATGCCTCAGTGTATGCCGTTAAGCTGTAAATCTGCTGTGGACGTTTTAGTTCATTCAAGACAACTGAAAGGGTGAGCTCTCATACAAGTTAATCAGAAATTTCTGCATATATCGTGCATATATCGTGAACTAATCAAGCAAATTGAACCAAATTCAGCATGTGAGGGTTTTCAGAGGCGAATTTTTTTGTTGGTGATTTACTACCACTCCCGTTTCTGGAATGAGGGGTTCTCATACAAATGAAACACGAATTCAAACTAAATATGATAATAATCCACAAAACTAAAACACAAAATGTGTACTTTAGGGTTAAAAGCATGGTCTGGTAGAAGTTAACCCTAGTCTTAGTCAATAAATAGGGATTCTTGAATTATTCTCTGTGCTAAATTATGTACAAAAAGTTAATCTAAGGTTTAGCAAGACAAAATTTCGTTCAGTCTGGCTGGATACGGCGTAGTTTGAAGATGATGTTTTTGTCTATAAAATGCTTCTACACAGAAAGAAAAACCATAATAGAAACTACAGAACCGAGGGTTAAATTACACAGAAAAAAAATTAACAAGCGTATAAAATTTCCCCTCGTTCAATTGCAAGCGTGAGGATGCTTAGATGGCTTAGATTAACATGAAATAACCAATTATTTTCTGCCAAATTTAGCATTCCCTTTATGTGATAATGCAGAAAATTCAATTTTTCTTTTTATCGGTGTAAAAATACACCAATTTTTTTTAGAAAATATTCCCATTTACTTCTGCTATGATGAAACACTGTTATGTAAACATTGCAATAGAAATAACTATGGCCATTCAAAGTTTATGTTAGTTTGCACGAAATTGCAGTAGTTTATACGGAAGTTATGGTAGATTGCCGTAATAGTTTAAGGACTGGCGTAGTCAGCCAAAACACTTGGACCTACTGCACTTTTTCTTTCTGTGTACTATTTAAAAAAAGTAGAGAAATTTCATTCTATGAACGGCACTGTAAAATTTGATAAAATTATACAACGCAGCTACGTAAACAAAAATAAAAACATACACAATATAAAAAATATATAACTCTATAATGCAAATCACACATAAGCAAACGATTTTTCAGTGCTTCAGAACTTGTGTAATTGCACAGAGTATCAAATTGATCGAGCATGGGATTAGCTTTACATCTTCAATGTACAAATTCACGAGTTCATTCTATTTATAGATCAGTACCGGCGCCCGCCACGTCCTCACGGTCTTTGGGGATGGTGGTAGGATGATTAGTTTGACAATCATTGTTAGAGACCGTGTTTACCTCTGTGTCAAGGGAAAGATAGTTTTATGTTAGTGAGGCGGATTATTTTCAGATCATGAATTCATTGTGGTAAGTAATGCGATCAATTAAAGCGCAGTAGGCTGCTTTTTATTTTAAATCTGCAAGTGACAGATGGCTAGGTAGGGGATGGGCGTGGGATTGAACTTCCGACCATTTTTCCAGTAAGCAGAACGGGTAGCTACTGAGCTACCCAGCCACGTCACACATTAGTAAACGAAAACATTGCAACAAAACTCATTCCGAAAAACAACCATAAACGCGCCAGTTTTATTCAATTTTCATTAATTCATCTATATATATAGAAATGAATTTCTGTCTGTCTGTCTGAACCTTATAGCCTCGGAGACTACTGATCCGATTGACGTAATTTTTATTTTGCAGGAATTTATGGAGCCGAAAAAGCTTCTTATGATAGTAAGAGACCCCTCCCATCCCTGTAAATGGTGACTCCCATACAAATGAAACATAAATTTCTGCATAACTCGAGAACAAATTTGGCACATGGAATTTTTTGAGAGCAGAAAATGTTTCAATGGTGGTTTGAGATCCCTTCCCACTCAGAAAGATGGGCTCTCAAACAAATGAAACACACGTTTCTGCATAACTCGAAAAGTAATCAAGCAAAAAGAGGTTTTTGTAGGAGAGAAATGGTTTTTAGGTGACTCACGACCCCCCCTTTTTGAAATGTGGGGGATGGGGGCTCCCATACGACTAAAACACAAATTTCTGCATAACTCGAGAACTTATCAAGCAAATGGAACCAGCAAACGAAAGTAAGAAATGTTTCAATGCTGGTCTAAAACCCCTCCGTTTCAGGAAAGGGGGAGCTTCCATACAAAAGAAACACAAATTTCTGCATAATTCTAGAAATAATTAATCAAATGGAACCAAATTTGGCAGGTGGAAGTTTTTTATGACAAAAAATGTTTCTATGGTGGTTTGAGACCCCTCCTCTCTTTGCAAGAGGGGGCTCTCAATCAAATGAATTATAAAATTCTGCATTAATCGAGAACAAATCAAGCAAATAGAACCAAATTTAGCAGGTGGAGGTTTGTGAAAAAAAAAAATGTTTTAAGGTGACTTGAAAACCCTCTCTTTTCTAGAAGGGGTGGGGGGGAAGAGAGGGCTCCCAAACAAATGAAACACCAATTAACTTGTGAACTAATCAAGCAAATGAAATCAAATTCGGCATGTGGAAATTCATGAAGGAGAGAAATGTTTTCATGGTGGTTTGAGACTTTTTTGCCCTCTGAAAGCGAGGGCCCCTACAAATGAAACACAAATTTCTGCATAAGTCAAGAGTTAAATAAGCAAATGGAACCAAATTTGATATGGGAAAGTTTTTGTTCGCGAAAATTGTTTTCATGGTGGCTTGAGACCCCTTCCGCCTCTAAAAAGGGAGGCTACCATGCAAATGAAAAAATAGTTTCTCCATAACTCAAGAACTAATCAATCAAATGGAACCAAATTTGGCATGGGCGAGTTTTTTAAGGCAAAAAATGTTTTTATGGTTATTTGAGACCCCTTTTCCCTCTGGAAAGGTGGTTCTCATACAAATGCACCACAAATTTCAACCAATCATGAGAACTGTCCCTATTGCTATGCAAATTTGTATGTAGGTGTTTTTTTTGGTGGGAAAAGGTCCTGAGATAGTTTGGTATCCCTCCCTCCTCTGGAAGGGGGCTCCCATACAAAAGAAACACAAATTTCAGCATAACTCTAGACTAAATTCAACAAATGGAACCAACTTTGTTCTAAGCATGTGCGGGTTTTTGGAGACAAGAATTGTTTCTATGATGATTCGAGACGCTTCCCCTATCAGGAATCGGTGAGTCTCATACAACTAATACACACACTTAGAAAATTTCATGTAAAATTATGTCTTTTTAGCTGCACCCAAACGAAGCGGCTAATAAGTCTTAAATTTACGTCTTGCTTCAAATTTACATTAATTAAAAACTTAACACTTAATTTTACATGCCATGACGTAAATTTCAGTCACATCACTTATTTTAAGGGTTTTTAAATATTTCTTAAAACAAATCTAAAAGTTTATAAATTTAGTTAATGTTACTATAGAGAGCAACTGCTATTGCAGTGCTAAATTGATTGTTTGATCCAAGTATTTAATCAGAATTGTAAACTCAAAATCAGTATTATTCAAGCATCCTTTTAGAGAAACTCCTTTGAAAAAACATAGCCGTCCACCAAATATGTCTTCTATCGTCACTCCATGTTGATATTGTGGTAAAAATCGATGCACAAAATGCATTGCTAATCAATAAAATGTTTTAAAGTTGTGACAAAGTAATACTTCCTTCACTATTAAAATTATAATCGGAAGAAAAAGAAATATATTGCGGCGTGCGTTGTCAATGTCGGCCAATTCATGACTGTGTGCTTTCGAAAACATCTACACTGGTAGTAGAAGGCAAACAATTGAGCTACGCATTTATTTTTCAGTTCACGGTCGTGTAAATTTCAATGTTTTAACCCATGAAATTAAATCCGCGTGACTTTTTTTTAGGCTCTTGATGTAATATTGCACTGTAAGGCATTATTTCGCATCATATTGTGTTTACTTTTAGGTGAGTACCATTATTATTGGATTTGTGTCTATTTGCACAGAAAATTATGCGATTTATTTATTCACATGATAAGAAATTTAAATCTTCTATAAATTACAGCTCGTGTAATTTTCATTATTTTTAAGAGTGCAGAATTGTTTTTGCATTACTGGAGAACTAATCAAGCTAATGGAACCAAATTTTAGCATGTGGAGGTTTTCGAAGGCAAGAAATGTTTCTACGGTAGTTTGAAACCTTTGCCCTCTTTGTAAGGGGAGGGGGGGGGGGGGTCTCGTACAAATGAAACACAATTTTAAACCAAACATGAAAATTATCCCTACTATTATCAAAATGTGTATGCAGGGGTTTTTGGAACCGGACAAGCTGCTCATGATGGATGAAATCTCTTCTCCCATCTCAAATACACTTTCCATACAAATAAAACTCAAACTTCGGCATAATTAGAGAACTTATCAAAAAATTGGAACCGAATTTGGCATGTGTGGGTTTTTGGAGGCATATTTCGACTCTCAAACAAAAGTAACAGCAATTTGAACCAAACATGAGAATTAATCATGCAACTAAAACATAAAATATGTGAACCCCTTCTTAGTCAAAAATGGGGGATGCTTAAGTTACACAGAAAAAAATAATTAATTTTAACAGGCGCATAAAATTTCCCCTCGTTGAATTCTAAACCAAAGCAAGCGTAAACAACGATATTGTTTGCAATTGATGGAAATCTTGCATACAATAGACGCAATTTAGGCGATATCCAGTTTTAATTTACACGAATTATCCCAGTAATTTCTGTCATATCTAGCATTCCCTTTATGTGCATTAGATAACACATAAAATTCAATGTTTCTTTTTATCTGTGTACTCTCATGCTACACACTTAGAAATTATGAATTTTACACGAGCCGTAATTCATGTTTGTAAAAAGTCGGGGAACGTAAAGAAAGATTTCGTGTAAAATTATGTCTCTTGAGACTGACACATACGCAATTCGACGAAAGACGTGTTTGATTGTATTTATTTTCGCATCTCTTTGAACTCATTCTTATGTGCTAAAGGACGCTTGCATGTGTCGGTCTCAGGAGATAGAAATTTACATGACCTTTTGGTAGTGTGTACACACTACCAAAATCTCGTGTAAATTTCTGTCCCTGAGACCGACACATGCAAGCGTCCTTTAGCGCATAAGAATGTGTTGAAAGAGATGAGAAAATAAATTCAACCGAACATATCTTTTGTTGAATTGCGTATGTGTCAGTTTCAGAAGACATAATTTCACACGAAATCTTTCTTTACGTCCCCCGACTATTACGTTGGATTAGGATTAGGTCTCGTGTAAAATTCATAATTTCTAAGTGTGTACATAAATGAAACACACATGAACCACATTTAGAATGTGAGAGTTTCTATGATGGAAGAGGAGATCTCATAGAAATGAAACATGAATTTCAACTAAACATGAGAATTATCCAGGCAACTAAAACACAAAATGTGTAATACTCGGGTAAAGAGCATGTTCTGATTGAAGTTTGAACACCTTCTTAGTCAAGAAAGGATAATGCTTGAGCTTTTCTCAGTGCTACATTATGCACAAGATGTTAACATAAGCTTATACAAGAGAAAATTGCGTTCAAACTGACAGGATGCGGCATAGTTTGAAGATAAATTTTAAAGCTTCTACCCAGAAATATAAATCACGGGAAACTACCGATCTGAGGGCTAGATTTATAACAAACACACCTACGTATTTTTGCCGAAATTACACTCATTAGTAAACGGAAATGATTTAACAAAACTGATTTCTAAATTCAACAACACACTTAGAAAATTTCATGTAAAAATAGGTCTTTTTAGATGCACCCAAACGAAGCGGCTAATAAGACATAAATTTACGTCCTTTTTCAAATTTACACGAAGAAAAAGCTGAACACCTAATTTTACATGCCATGACGCAAATTTCAGTTACGAGAACAATTTTCATAGATTTTTAGTATTTTCATAAACGAATCTATAATTTATAAATCGAATGAGTATTACTAGATTGAGGAACTTCTATTTTACTGCATATGTTGCAATTGATTATTTGATTCAAAGTTTGTGTTCAGTATCGTAAACCAAAAAACTATATTTTTCCAGCATCTTATAAGAGAAGCTCTTTTGAAAATAACACAGTGCACTAAAGATATCTATTTTACATTTGGTTTGTGTTCTTCGATAATGTGATAAAATTCGCAAAAAAAATGTTTATTTGAAACTATTAAATGTTTAAAAGTAAAGATAAAATTATACTTCAGCTACTTCTGTGACTGAAGTAATCATCGCAAGAAAAGAAAGATGATGATCTGCGACGTCCGTTTTCAATGCCGGCTAATGCTAGACAATCTATGTGGACTGTTGAAAACTTTCACATAGATAGTATGGCCTCACAAATGAGTCAATCATTTATATTTCAGTTCGCGTTCGCGTAATTTTGAGTGTCTCAATCCATAAAATTAAACCCACATTACCTATTTTTCAACTCTTGATGTGATATTGCATCACAAGACATTACTTCACATCATGTTGTATTTACTTTTAAGAAACAACCATTATTTTTGGATTTGCATCTATTATCATATAAAATTCAGTCATTAACTTATTTCCATGTCATGAAATTTAAATCTTTTACCAATTACAGCTCATGTAATTTTAATTATTTTTAAGAGTGCATAAACGCGACTAAATGATTTTGATATAATTTTTTTGAAGGCGTTTTCATCTGGATAATTGTATAACATACTCATAAGAAATTTAAATGTAATGCCCTGAGAGGCACAACTGCGTAAAGAAATATATTAAATCTAATAATATCTGATATGATTTTGCTACATCGTAATATAACTGTTAAACAAAATTCTGGTATATGGATACCATAGTTCGCTATTATTTTGTTACATCTTGTGGATTTTTTGTTACAATTTCAAATATTTTATCTACATCTGCCATCTAAATTCTCGAAACCTTTGTATAAAAACAGCGTAACTGAATATCCAAATTTGAAATAATGTTGTTGTTTCATTCTTGTCGGGTAGCAACGTTTTAACCGGGTTCAGCTAAGAGCAAAAAAAAACTTTGATGGATCGATCCTTCTGCAACCAGAAGCGGTTTTAGCTGCATTTTTAGACCCAGAACAACAGTTCTTATCAGTATCTAAAATTCTATAATAAAAAGAATGTTGCTTTACTTGCCTATTATTACCAAATTTTGAAATAGGTCACTTCGATGAAATATTTCTAACCCATATGCCTGCTTTATCTTTAACTAGAAATAAGAAGAAAAATTAGTATTTTCCATTTAATTCCACGTATTTCAGTCAAGATAAGAAAAGGTAGTTGGTATTTTTCTTCTAATGTCTAGTTACAGGTATTCCACTAAACAGCTCAAACCCTCTAGGATGCTTTATCTTGATAATTCCTCGATCCTACCACCCGATCCTCATCTTGCTACGAAGTACTTGTTGACAATAGCACTGAATAAATGTATTCAATGCTAAGTTCAATCCTAGAGTTCTTTCATTTATTGCGCGGCTCATGTCTAAAAAGTAGTAATATATGCAAACGGCAGCGGTCAAACATTGTCAACGGCATAAAGCACCCAGCAGAGCGCTCCAGTACTGCATTTAATTTCGTCTTCTCATCCTGGCAAACGCAAGAAATCAATTGCAATAAATAGCACAAATGCGTGTTTATCGCAACAATGCGATCGGTAAATCTCGAAAGGGTTTCTTTCTTCCTTCATCCTTCTCTCGTACCACGAAAGGCTCATTCTTTAGGCATGCAGCATCTGTTGTGTTACCCACCGACCTCCACCCCCCTTATTGTGTGAGTGCAGAACACGCGTGTGTTGCACTGATTTTGACCCTCCCATGCCTTCCTGCTCTGCACAATTGAACGGCTTCCCAGCCAGAAGCAGCCGAGCCACACGAAAAAAAGGGAATATTTAAAATACTCATCGATCGCAAACATGGCAAGCTTTCAGAATCCTTCGCGTTCAAAGGCGTTCGGTTTTCTGTCGTCGTTGTAGTTGTTGTGGCTGATATCGAAGGCAAGGAAAAGAAGCACATCCCTCCACCTTCCGTCCTGATAGGCGAGAGGAGAGGAAGAGTGATGTGTCACGATTTTCGGAATTTTCAAGCGCACGGCTTGGCCCGTTTCCTCACCGGTCACCGCTGGGAAGTCTCCGGGTCTGTGCCATCCACTCAAATTACCACAATCGACGGCGATGGCGGCATGGCCAGGATAAGCACCCAACAACGCGGCAGCACATTATTTATGGAACAAAAGGAGTAGTTTGTTTTGAAATGAGGGAGAATTATCTGGATATATGGAGCTTCTGAACTGAGCTGCTCCCGGGAACAAAGGAGATCATTACTGGAAACTGGAAGCTGCATGCTGCCTCGCCTCGAACTTGTCAGCCGCGGTCGTGTCGAACCGAATCCGATGGGTATCGATCCTTATGCATGCGAAGTACACTGTTGCGCATTCAAGACGCTTGTGCAAATGTTTTATTGCTAAAATATGTTATTACAATGAGCATGGACATAATTAAAGCGAGCAAATGTCCTAGTCCAAGTGGAAATCCTCGACTGGCAACCTTCACTTTCTTCAAATGCTGTAAGCAAATAGTCAGCTTTTCTTTTCTTTTTTTTTTATCACCGAAGGCTAATCGTCAGAAGAACGAACAAATCTCAAATTAACATGGAAGGGAACAAACAAACGTAATTAAAACAAACCTCCGATGAAAGGCAGTCACGAAGGCGTACTTCCTCATCTTGTGACTGGCTTGATGAAAGATATGAAGAGTGTTCCATTCTTTGAGATTTTTTTCCTTCTGTATTATCCTGCAACCCTTTCACCAAACATCGCCAAGCAAGTCCTGCTAATGTTTTTTTTTGGCTTTTGAGTTTTCCCTTTTTCTCATTATACCGTTTTGGCTCGTCACTCGAATGGGAGTGAAAAAAAAAACTGTCTTGAATTTTGATCGCTCGGCTTATTACGCTTCATAGTTTACAGTTCTTGAAGAGCTTGTCGCAAAAAAAAACCTCGCCTGGCTTCGAAAACGTTGATTTTACGAGACGATTGCTCGCAACAAAGAGCACCGTGTCGCTTTTTTTATGATGAAGGATAATTCATTATTTTTCAAGAAGAAGACGAAGCTGATAATTATGAGTAAATTTCCGTTTACTTGACCATTTTCTCGTTGTTAGTTTTGACCATGAAAATAACAGTGTTTCGAAATAAATGTAACTAAAGGTGCATTATTTTGTTTTAATTAGTTCGTAAATTTGCAAGGCTCAGATGTGTATAACACTTTGCGGAGCCGATGTTCAATATTGTTATTGAACATGGATTGCATTTTGGTGTTAGTAAAAGGGGTGTCAATTACTCGTGGCTGCACAGATAAAATGAAACGTTGAATTTTCTGCGATATCCAATGCACATAAAGGGAATGCTAGATTTGAAATAAAATAAAGGGAAACTTCTTATAAATTTTATCCAGCTAACCCCTGAATCTAGCCTGTTGTATGAAAGAGTGCAAACAATTTCGTTGTTTACGTCTCCTTTGGCTTGGAATTATACGAGGAGAAACATTACGCGTCTGTTAAAATTCATTTTTTTTTCGTGTGTTTTGAGTTTATTGGGTAACATTACCATTTGGAAGGGCCTAAGCAGGTAACTTAGGTAACTCGAGGGGTGTGGAAGTAGTTCGCCTCCCCGCGGTGCACCCTGGAAACGTTAAGCTTCCCTTAACGGCTAAACGAACTACAACGGAGGAAGCGCCATACGGCGCAGGATTCGGCAGGAGGTCGTAAGCGGTCGTGACATGGGGAACAGGGACGATCCCTGGGCTGCACTTCCAGACGTTCCCCCGGTCCTGGCCCTGGCTTTCTCGATCGGAGAGGACCATACGACGCGAGGTTCGGCAGGTACCGTAAGCGGTTGGGTAGGGAGATCGCGGACGATCTGGACCGACCACCAGACGTCCCGAACCCTTCTTGGATCCAGGAGCGTCAGGTTAGTGAAGCAGGTAACTTATATTAGCCATTATTCGCTACGCATGCTCATCCTCGGTCCCTCGGTCCTTTTTCAGAAACTAAACCGCAGATGGGTGACCACAGCATGCTGGGCAGGTACAAGGAGCAAGGAAAGAAAAGAATAGTATAACTGGGACACAATGGCAGTGCTTTTACTAGACTGGAGGGAAGGGAGGTGATTGCATTTCACTCTTGGATCAGACAAATAAAGGAATTCGTAAATCGCTTGCATGTTGGGGAGATCACACATTCCTAAAATCTCCTCGGGCCACTAGGGTACACAATAGTCGTGCTATGGATGCATCATTATCCAGGAAATGCCAAACTGCATGAAAGATGTCATCAAAACTGGTTCCGCACCTATATATATTGCTATCAACGAGGTTAATTCTGCAAAGATGCGCGTCTAGCGAGTAGTGGATGGACATAAGTCATGACATCCCACGAATGAAACCTCAACTTACATCCAGACCTTTAAACCACGATCTCGACGAACATTTGGAATAATCGAATGTAACCACCTCCCAAGAAAATTGCTTGTCCAATAGTTTTGCAAATTTCAAAGTGAACTCTGGCGTATGAATGGGAAAAAAAATCATCATGTGAAATTCTTCTTTCAAAATTCTCGCCTTCTTCTGCACCCACTTTTGCTAGAGAGTCCACATTCTCATTGCTTTGAGTTGTGCAAACACCTTAAACGGTACACCAACTTCATGTAGCTCAGTAAAGTGAGACATTGAGGGTGAATCATCGTTCGGTGGGAACTTCACCGGTACAAGCGAGTCTACGTCAAACAGTGCATGAATTACCAGTATCATAGCCACAGAACCCAAAACTGACACCTGAACAACTGTGGTGCTACCCATAGTACAGAAACATGCTCGATCACAGAACACAGCAACAATGCGATGCACCAACTACGGTAGTGCTCATCTAGCTACAGGCCGTACCTGCCCAAAACGCACCGAGGACCTTCGAATTCAACAACTGGGACGAAAAGTTACGCTACAGTCGCCACTAGCTCCGACAAGGAGTTTCTACAACTGCCTAACCAGTTGGTATACTCCGAGTCATCGAACATTTTGGAGTCACAGTCCAAAGCCAATGTCGCACAGTGGGACGAAATAATAAAAAAGTGGGACATGCATATTTTCGGCAAAACTATAAGGCGTGGCCCATGATGCCTTCTACAATGTTTCTACATTTCTTGAGTACTTAATGTTTGTGTATACAAATTTGTTTAAGGGGTGTACACCCCTGGATAAAAAAAATAACTTTTTTATTTCTGGTTTAAATCCATAACCATGTATGAAAACATTGTAGATTCGATCAGTTCATGAAACTTTGTACAAGACAAAAACTTTCTATCAAAAATAGCTCAAAAATTCATTATAGCCGACGTAAATCCTTTAAATTAAGAGATGATTAGAAGAAAAATTATTAATCTCCATTTAATTCCAACTACCTTTGCTTATCTTCGACAGATACGCGTATTTCGTCTACAATGTGCAGACTTCTTCAGTGTCTCGTACTAATAACTCGACTAGTTGGAATTAAATGGAGATTACTAATTCTTCTAATTTATAGTTACAAGTATTCCACTAAGAGATGATGATTATTTGTTTTCTACGAAAAAGTGTATATTTGAAATACCTTAAACTTTGAAGAAAACTAAAAACATGGGAAAACTCATATATAAAAGTTATGATAAAAAACGAGTTTTAAGGTGGTATTACAGTTTTCATTACTTTTTTACCCTACAATTTCGTCCTGTTAAGACGAAATTGTAGGGTAAAAAAGTAATGAAAACTGTAATACCACCTTAAAACTCGTTTTTTATTATAACTTTTATATATGAGTTTTCCCATGTTTTTAGTTTTCTTCAAAGTTTAAGGTATTTCAAATATACACTTTTTCGTAGAAAACAAATAATCATCATCTCTTAATTTAAAGGATTTACGTCGGTTATAATGAATTTTTGAGCTATTTTTGAGGATGTGTAGATTACAGGTTAGCAGGTATAAGCAGCAAAACGTAACGTTATTTCATTGAACAACTGATACACTTCAGAATGATGAACAAATTATAAGGGGGTCCAAGAGGGCACTTAATAATTTTTCAAAAAAGTAACTAAGCTTCTTATTATATTATGTTGCATATATAGTGATTCCCGCCACTGTGTGCCGGGACAAACGAACGCAGTGCCGACCCCCGAGCTCTACAATTCGGCTGAGTTGTGGCCCATCTTCACGAAGTTCTGCGGTCGTATGAAGCATTGCAAGGCCAAAACGGACCAAAACAAGCATCCGTATTGCCAACAGGAACGCTCGCTCCTTCCGAGCGAAAAAGATTGAGTTGAGCAATTTCCTTGCTCAAGAAGTCATCGACGACGTGGGAGTTATCATCAGTGAAACCCGGCTCAGCCGAGCAATCAGCTTCTCACTCCCAACACACATCATCGTCCGGCTAGACCACCCCAACTCAATCAGTGACGGTGTGGCCGTCATCATCAAGCAAGGCATCCGCTGTGACATCCTGCCACACTCGAAAACCAACATGATCGAAGCAATCGACGTGAAAATTCTTGCTCTCAACGGCGATGACAACCAGTTCGCCATCGACAAACCTCGCCGGTATGCGGACAGTAACGGTACAAACATGCTCTTCATGCAAGATCTGCGGAAGCTCACCGCACAACAGAACCCGATGGCCGGTGACCTTAACGCTTGCCATACACTGTGGTGAAACCACAAGTCCAACATAAAAGGTGACCTGACAGGCCATCTATGTTCAGCTATGTTTACGGGAGGTACGTTACGGGAGGCCTCAAGTGCCTGGCCTACAAGAGTAGACCAAAAAACTAAACACAGTGCGGGCAATCAATCAAATCTGAACCACTGTAAACCATATCACATCCCTGCTAGTAACGGAAACTGGGTTGTGGATAAGTCCAATACGGTGGTATTAAGGACGACGGGCAAGATCCTGGTCCACGATGTTGTATCCACCCGTTGTAACCCGTTGGTAGTGGCGGGAAACTTCAACGCCTGGGCGTTGATATGGGGTTGCCGCCTTACCAACCCAACGGGCCAGATGCTGCTTGAGGCCCTGACCAGGCTCAACGTAGACCTTTCCAACGTAGGTACTGAAAGAAGCTATCATAGAAACGGAGCGGAGTCGATCATCGATGTGACGTTCTGCAGCCCTGCGTTGTTAAGCAACTATAGAGTGGAAGATGGCTACACTTGTAGAAACAATTTGGCAGCAGAAGGCAGGGAAGAGCACCCATTCAATTTGCCCATAGATAGAGGAGGTCGTATTTCAATAAAGAAGTATTTAAAGAGACGCTTGAGCGGGAATAGAGAACGAGCTAAACCCAGGGCCGATAGAACGGAGCGTCGTGTGGCACGTCCAGGATGGATGTTTTTCTAGCTGGAGAAAGGTACGTGGGCGTGTTTGAAATTGTGTAAGGCCTCGACCCTCTGAAAACTCAACCGTATCTCTTGCCCCCCACCCCTCTCACAAGCACGTTTTGGCATTACTTCGAAGATGGGACTAATGTGCGTGAAGCACCCGCGTGTATCTAACTACATAGGACTTCAGTAGTGAGTTGGTCCCTGTGACCTGTCCCTGACAGCGTCCCAGGTGTCCTGTTCTTGACACATTCTTTGAACAAGATTACCGGGGTCGGTCCCGACCACTCACGGCCATCATACCGTTCTTTGTGTCGTTGAATCGAGGACACACGAAGAACGCATGTTCTGCGGTTTCCTCTGCCTACGCGCAGACTCTGAAGAGTCTATTTAAACCCTAGACGATGAAAATTTGTATAAAAACATCGAATATTTCGTGAATTGTTAAATCATATCCTATGCATCTGAAATGATCAACTTCCTTTGAAAAGTTATGCGAAATTTGTGTGTTATTTAAATTTTAAGGTATCCGGATTATTTTGGATATAGACGGTGGCGAATCAAAGCAGTTGCAGAGATAGAGTATTTCAGGGTAAAAACAAGCTTTCTGAAGACGACTGTTTCAAATCGAAGAAGCTGTCGAAACTCTCTCCAAAGTACCTGTTTTAGCAGGTCATATGCACTTGTGGCAAACGAAATGAATCATTTGCAAAAAAAGGTACCGGTGAGATTTACCAAACTGAGTGGCATCAAAAATGGTTCGGATCTTTTTGAGACAGCATGCCTCAAAATCGTTGAAAGCCAAACAGGCTTCAGGCCACCGCACAGGAGTGGTATGTGGTTTATTCTGTGGATTTTATTCGGAAAGACATGAACCCACCAAACTGTCCTGGACTTTGGCCGTTGGCAGCATAATGGGCAATGACGAAGCGTGATTTTTAGAAGGCCAAAAAAGAAGCGTAAGACGAAAAAAAAGTAAAGAGGAAGTGGTAAAACTGAGAAAAAAGTTCCGGAAACGACAGATAGAGGGCTTCTATGTCGAGGGTTTTACTCAAACTCATCCCTAATTTCAACCGACCTTGAAATGATTACAGGTAATACTTAATTGTGAAATCGACTTTTTCTTTATTCTTTAAGTTGTGCCATCTAAAATTCCATGTAATGAATTAGGCATCATTATGTTCAATTTCAGATTCTTGCAACCGTTGCCTTACATCATTTCTTCTAATGTACCAGATGTACTTTGTTCCTTTCTATGAAACAGAATAGTATCAATTTCTGTTTTATTTAATGATTACTCTGCTACTAAAAACTATGCTTGTTGTGTATTCTTGAAACCATAAGAGGATTGGTAATTGCTGTTATCGTCAAAATGGTATTTGTTCAGATGTCGAATTATTTCAACCTGTTTTATGTAATATTTTAATGCTGAAATTTTGAATACTTTGACCAAAAGAAATGCCATTTTTCTGAGTAAAACAGTTAAAAAACACAATTTGATGTTTTAAAATGCTAGTTCCTAAAACTTTTCAAAAGTATCAATTCCTCGATCTTTGATACCTTGGCCATACAATTCGGCTCATAATGTTTTTTGATAGCTGAGAGTTGTTTTTTATTAATAACAACATTTTATATGGTGGTCAAAAACACAAAATTTCTCCTCAAACGCCTATAAGACTAAAACCTTTAGCACCTTTAGTATTGATTTTCTTGGAAGAGTTTGTTTAATGAAAATTTATATTATTTGGTGGTCAGAGATGGCTAGGATGCTTAAAATCGAGAGATATAAAAATAACCTATAACGAGTTCTGAAGAACATACCTCTCAGATAAAAAAATTCTGATAATCAAAAAAATCATCTGCGTACAGAGCCAGGCTGCAGTTTGAAAAAATAATAATTGTGGAACGTCGCAAGTGTATATGTTGCACAAGATTTTTCGGTCTCATCTGCCTTGAGGCACATTTGCAGAAACCGCTTGCAGATCCGAAACGGCACTTGGAAGATGTGCTCGTAATGTACGATTTATGAAATAATTTCTGCACTTGCTTGTGGGCCAGTCCATTGCATAGAATGAAAAATAATGAATTTTAACAAACGTGTATAATTTCTCCTCGTTCAATTTCAAGCCAAAGCAAACGTAAACAACGTAATTGTTTGCAATCTTTTATACAACATACAACATTATTTGCAATCTCCCATACAACAACCTGATTCCATGGATATCTGCCCTAAATTTTCATGATAGATCCCATCTATGTATGCCAAATCTACGGTGACAAAATTTAGTGATCATAGGAATCTTGTACCAACTCTCTGGTATTACGTATTTATTATGCATGTTCAGTGCAATTTTTTGCATTCCCTAGTGGGGTTTATATATGTGAACGAGGTGTAATACAATTTCAAAAAAAAAACCTTGCCACAACTTGGGTTGAAACCAGTTTATTTAATTGCATCTGAATTTACAGAGACAAAAGAGAGTAACCGTGAAAAAAAAAAACAACGAATCAATTCAACAGAAAAACAAAAGCCGCACGTACGATTAAAACTTTGTAGCATCTTCCCGCACCTAAATGACTGCAGCAAGACGTCTTGGCACGCTGTCTACTAAGCGGATAGTAGTATCTACACCCATGCGTTCGCACTCTGCTTTGACTTTCTCAAAAAATAAAACAAATAAAAATTTCCGCTCCAAACTCACCCGATTCTATAAAAAAAAGGAACGGATCCCAAGGACCAGTTTTTGGAATGCTGGCTTCAAATTTTGGTCCAGAATACCACACAGAAAAAAAAAGATTAATTTTAATAGGCGCGTAAAATTTTCCCTTGTTTCATTCCAAGTCAAAGGAGACGTAAACAACGAAATTGTTTGCAATCTTTCATACAACAGGCTAGATTCAGGCGTTATCTGGCTAAAATTTACATGAAATATCCAATTAATTTTTGCAAAATCTAGCATTCCCTTTATGTGCATCAGCTAAAGCAGAAAATTAAATGTTTCTTTTTATTTATGCAATGTAGCTCGCTCCAGTCATGTTCTCGTCGATCAACTCCCGATTTTCTACTCCACTGGCAGCAAAACCCCCCACGACATAATGGAGCAGCCTTCATTGTTTGACAGTTTTTCAGAGATGAGGATCTTTACGCTTATCGCCGGGTTTCTATCAAGTCCTCCGTCGCTTTTGCGATCCACGGAGCTCAAATTTGCTTTCATGGGAATGTAAGATTGAATTCCAGAAGGCTGATCGCTTGTTGACATGTTTTTGCTGCTCTTTTCTTGTGTACTGCTCTCAGGAACGACTTGCGAATCTGCAGACGGCTTGTTAATCCTGCCAATTTGCCAACGGCGTGATAATCTTGCCAACCAGCAATTAATAGTCCTGGTCGAAACGTCATGATTCAGTGTTTGCTGATTTCTCCTGATTGCAAGAGGGGTTTTCGACATTTCTCTTACAGTTCTCTTGTCCAAGTCTGGCCTTCCAGTTTTCAGCATATTTTTAACGCATCCATACAGTTCAGTTTACAGTAAAAAAAACATGTTATTAAGGGAATGCTATAAAGGGCACTTAAAGGGAATGGTAGACTTAGCAGAAATTAATGGGATATTTCATGTAAATTTATGACAGATAACGCCTGCATCTAACCTATTCTCTGGAACATTGTTGTATGGCGCATGCAAGATTGCAAACAATTTCGTTGTTTTCATCTTCTTTGGCTTGAAATTGAACGAGTGAACTTTTACGCGCCTGTAAACATTTATTAATTGTGCAGTAGATTCAAATTCCACAAGGATTTTCCGAGCAGCCCTTTTTGAAATTTTCAAAGTTTTGGCCAGATTGGCGTATGTCATTCCAGCGTGTTTGGCTTCAGCTCTGCGCTGCCGTAGATCACCTGAATACGTTCTCATTTTTGCCTACCGAACAATAAAATTGATGAGCAAAGCTTTTTAGAAAGTTTGTTTGATCGTTTTCTTACACAACCACAGCTTTTCCTCGTCCAAAAGTACGATGGCTGATATGTTGGATAGTGATTTGTTTCGTAGGATGATGTTTTCCACTCGGAACAGTTTATTGGTCCACCAGTTGTTGGAGGATGAGCTGTTTGAAAACTTTGCGATAGCCTGTCCACGCTTAATTTTGGACAATTTTCTTTCAGTGTAGATTTTGAATTATTTCACGAATCGCTGAAAATATCCACTTTACTTCGTGGTACAACATGTTTACATTCTTGTTATATTCAGTAAAAAGGCGTCAAATCTAGTGGAAGCAGGCAAACGCATTTTGTACAAACGGCAGCAAAATCCGAGTTTTTCGGTACGCGATCTTGCCAACAAACTCGCTGGCTCGCACAGTTGTGAGGTCAAAATCTTTCGTACAAAAAGTGAAAGTGTAAGTGAAAAAAGTGCCCATCCGTGATGACAAGCAAAATTTCACTGCAAAAAGTCGTGCTAAGGAGCTCTACACAATTTTTTTGCAAACATTTTCTTGTATCATAATGGACGACGAAACAAACGTTCTCAAAGATTTTAAATAGCTTCCGGGTCTGGTTTTTTTCAGACAAAGAAGCTGTCCAAATTCCCAAAAAAGTATTTGGTTTGGCAGGCCATATGAAGTTGTGGTCGAATATCTTAAAGTTCCGTCTCTACCGGCCCCATCAATAAGGATATTTAAAAGAAAGAATGTCCTCTAAAGCGGTTGCTACCGTTTATCAGAAGCCAAGACTCAAGAGTAGGATTTACATCTTAATTGACGGTTTTCAATGTTGATTTAACTCAATTATTGTCTTATTTTATCAATTATTATTGAATTATGTGTGAAAAATTTGTAGCTGCTGTTATTTTTGTGTCCTAAATTTAACGCGGACAGGCTTTTGTTTATAAGGATTTCCTTAACCTTGGAAAAACAAGAAAAAAATACAAACATATCCAACTGCATACGTTCACAAATACACACTTCCACACATACATAAATTCAAAAGTAGATCCAAAAATACACTCAAGGCATCTACAAAGTATTTCATACAAAAAAACACTTAATCTTGACGGATTTTTTCCGTTTCGGCCGTTTAATGCTAGGGAAAAGTCCAAGCTTTCAAACAGTGAAATTCCGGACAAAGATATTTTTTTGTTTTAAAGCTGTCCAAAACAGAAACCGTGATTGTTTGGTTTTCGAGCAAAACGGATATAAACATGAAATGCGTTCATATTGACATGGTTTTGTAGCTGTTGAATTGAACTAGCTTGGTTTTTTGTGTCAAAATAATTGAAAATTGATATTATTTTTTTCAATGTGCCAGAAATGGGAACTTATGCCGAAGTAGTGCTCGACCTCATATAAATTCTATTGTAGAAAATATCGTAACTACTTTGAGAAATCTTTCACTTTTTTTCGTATAATAACTTCTTCGACACATGTCACTTTAAATGGAATACAAAGTCCTTAGTAAATATTGCATTCCTAGCCCACACGTGCTTCAGCAACAAATCTACGTAGTCCACCAGAAGTTCAATTTCTACATCATCCATCTGTCGAAGAAAATCTATCGGTCTTGGGGCTGGCTTCTACGGAATCAAATCGGTTCCACTTTTGTTTATCTTCCCCAACACCCGCAACAAATCACCTCCGGTTTGAAAACTAATTATTTCCCTTCCCAGGCTAACCGAGTTTCGTCGATAAATCTTGTTTCCATATTCGTTAGAATTGGAAACTAGCTTTTTGATTTATTCCACCCACATGGCCGACCACCGACCACCGTGTTTGTACCGAACACGAGCTTTTCCCATCGAACACGAGGTCATGTATTCTGCTGATGGCAACCGATTCGGACTGCCCCCATGGAGCAGATTTCCCCAATCCAAATACATAGTCCAAATTCGATTAATGATCGTCGTAAATCAATCACCTGACCAAACTCAAAAACTTGTCGCATCGGTTCTCATCAAAACAAGCATCCCTCGCATTCCTCGAGCGTCCTTTCTTAATCCTTCGCTTTCCCAACCGATACTTATGGATTAGAGTGTGGAAGAAATCAAGTGGGAGGAGATGTGTGCACAATTTATGGCGATTTTAAAACAAAAGAAACAATCAATAATCGATTCAAAACGTGGTCCATTAGGACACAGAGCGAGCCATGCAAGACGACAGGGATCGACGAAATCGGAAATCTTCTCCAAAATGATATTCGAGATAAATACGATTATGGTAAAATGGAATCGGAATTCCTTCTCGTTCGGTTCGGTTCGGTTCGGCGTCCGATTTGTCCCACCTACCTTCCTGTGTTGCACAGAAGGAAAATAAAAACAGAAATTTGCAATCGTCGTCATCGGTTTATTTATTTGTAAACACTGAACATGGCCGGGCCGGCAGAATCAGAAGAAAGGGCCAAGATGACGAAATAAAACAAAAACAAAAGCTCCATAAACATCGTCCCATCGGTCGCTTGTCCAACGAATAGCAGGTCCCCACTGGGTAAGATCACTTGGTCGGTAGGAAGGCAAACGAGGAGACCCGGGAGCTTCTTGGAATCGGAATTTTTCTCCGTCACCGACTGAGCGCAAGGATAGGGAAAAGTTATTGCCCTGGCCGTAAAATCGAACATTATTGTGCTGAGAGCATAATATTTGTCCAGGGTGCTCTCGACGCCCTCGTTCCACGGGAGCCACCGACCGGCCGCCATCACTCTGCTGTGCAGTTGGAACAATATGTTGGAAAGTTTGACTGCGGAAAATCCCACGAAAACGAAACATCGCATCTCGGAAGGATTGAGACCAGACGGATGAGCGCGCGGCCAGTCGGACCTGCAGAGAACTCGGCACTGCACTGCAATCCCCTCCTCCCCCCCGGGACGTCGATTGCGGTGCCGGTGATGCATACGATGTGTATGTATAAGGAGATTTTTGTTCTCAAAAGTCAAGGAACGAGATATATGCCGAAATGAAAGACAATGGGCCATAAATCAATTTGGGTTGATCAAATCGATTGGGTCTCTGTGTTTATGCTTTTATTTTTAGGATATGCTTTATTGATGGGAGAGTGTACTGCGGCCGGAGTGTTTGCTTGCCGGGGCAGTGGAATTTGCGCGAAGGGTGGAGGTCTCTGGTGCCATTCGAAGGAATTGGATTTAGTCAGTGAAGGCTAAACGATGGTGGGATTTATTTGGATAATCATATTCTGCTCAATTTGGTATCGGTTTAGTTTGCTGGTTTTGATTTCGTCTTCATGGTCGAATTTAGGGTTGATGTATTGATTGATCTTGAAGGCTGTTTTTTTCAGATGATGGGTCACTAGGCCGAATGCCATTAGATTTGGTCGAGTACCGGTGCGCTATAGGCCATGATGCCGAATGGGCCACTACGCTGACTGTGTAACTGATAATGCTGCTTTGTTTGTATTTGGTTGAAATGGCTTTCCGCTCTTATGACAGATGGAAAAACCATTCAAAGAGACATAATAGCGGATTTAAAGTATTGATAAATGAAAGAACTGCTAATGACGGAAAGAAGGAAAACTCTCATGAAATGTCAATGAACGTTAATTTGAAATCTAAGATAATTCCTAAGTCCCTGACTCTTTCACATTTTTCTATATTCAGATTTCCTAATGTAATTGTAGTGTTTGATAGTATTCTTTTTCAAATGATATTAAGTTGCATTTATTTACATTCAATCTCAGTAAGCTTTCTTCGCACCATATGTAGAATAATTGTATTTCATTCTGGAATATATTGATGTCTTCTTCATTCCTTATTTCCTGAAAAAGCTTCATGTCGTTGGCTATGCATAAGTACATTTATTTTTTTTTTTAAAAGAAGGAAATTTCATGTACGTAGAGAATAAAAAAAGAGGTCCCAAATGAGAGTCAACCAATTCAAGCAGGTTTGTTGAAGTCGAACGTTCCTTAAAAAAGCTATGTTGCATGTCAGTTATTCTATTGTTGATTTGTTGAAATAATTTTTCGTTGACAATCGAAAAGTTTTGGAATGTATGAGATAATCACTATATCACGATATTTATGTACGTCTGAATTCCCTCTAGGCTTAGAGATAGGGACTAAAAATAAGCTAAAAATATTTTTGGGAAGTTTACAGCTTCCAGTGACATATTGGAAATCAAAAATAGAGAAGCAGTAAGTTCCATTGCGAGACTTTTCATAAATACTTAAGGAATTCCATCTGGTACAGGACCTTTCGAGGCGTATACATTGTTTAGAGCCTGCATAATATTCTGCACATGAAGCTGATTGACTACGATGTCCCTTGGCAAGTCTGGATAAAATGCAAAGTAATTGTAGTCGCAACCTTCTTCTGGTGGGAAATACACATAGGCGAACACATGCGTTTTACTTGCTATGTTTGATTCCACCCAAACATGCTCAAATTCTTTAAATTAATTTTGGATTGAAATTAGAGCCTGTTCATAAACCACGTAGACTCATTTTGGAAAATCTCAACCCAGCCCCCCCCTCCACCCTACGTAGACTTTTCTCCATATTTTTTTTGAAATTTTGTATTGAGCGTAGACTTTAGTCAACTCCCTTCTTTCCCCCAGAAAAGTCTACATGGTTTATCAATAGCCCCTTAGCCGAAATAATTATTAGAACTCTGCCTCTCAGCTTCCTCCGAGACGCATTAAATGTCTGCCGTCTCTGAATACATAAGATGCACTTCCAATTTTTTTCAGTTCTTACGCTTTCATTCCAGCTCTAGTTGAAGTTACCAAAATTACCAAAAAGGATACGCATAATATTTTTTTTATAAATTTCCCTCATTTTGGTTGGGCTATTCATGCGATTGAAATTTTGACAGTAAATCATTTCGGTGAAGAAATTTTTTAAGGTGCTTCGGTTGATGAAATATTAACTATGTCTTCTTCTTTCTCATCGAAAGGATTGAAATTATTGAAATTAAAAAGAACCAAAAGAGAAATAATCTCCGATGAAAGTTTATTAGCAACCATTTCATGAAATATTTAGTCTAATCTGACCCACTCAAATGACCCATTCGGCCTAATGGCTTTCGGATTACTGGCGGTCAGCCAGATATTCAGCCTATGGCTTTACGCCCTTTTAAAATAATCATTTGATTAGAATATGAGTTTTGGCTAGATTAAGAGATAGCACACAGAAAAAATAATGAATTTCAACAGGCGTAGAATTTCCCTTCTTAACCAAAGCAAGCGTAAACAACGATATTGTTGCAATTTATGAATTCTTTCATACAATAGATGCGATTTAGGCGAAATCGAGCTTTAATTTAAACGATATATCAGTATTTTCTGTCAAATCTAGCATTCCCTTTATGTGCATTAGATAACGCAGAAAATTCAATGTTTCTTTTTATCTGTGCAGTCTATATTAAAGAACCCGGACAATGAATAATAACCAATGACAAAAGTTTGTATTTGGAGCTGATTATACATTTTCCATTGAATACGTGTTGATCAGATGAGTCATTGAAAGTGGTAATTTTAAGAAAACTATATTGATTCCTATATTTGATTCCTGGTGAGTGCAAGCTTTGGAGAAGAATACCTGTCACTAGAAAATGAGAAGAGAGGTGAGTATTTTATACTATCGTTCTTGGGATCGTTCGTTACGATGATAAAGAAAGACTTAAATATATAGTGGCACTAACTAATGAACATCTAGGATCTCAAAATTGCCACTTAATTGTTAAACACTGTGCCAACGAAAAAATAAAAATTCACACTAGAAAAACTTTAAATAGCACTACAAAATTGATAATTCACTTTCAATAATTCAAAAATGACCGGAAAAATTTATAAAAAAACAATGGAAATTAGTATAAACGCAATATTAAGCTGATAGTTTTCCGTCATAATAATAAGTTCTAGCGATATAAATGAGACAAAAGTCTTAAGTGTTTTCCTGAAATTCTTGGAATTTGTTTCCTCAGCTTATTCTATTTAAAGATCTGATAAGTCCCAATCTTAACTCCGGAGACAATTTCACCGAAACTTTGAGAAAGTCCTCTTTAGAATTTCTAGGAAAATTTCATTAAATTTACAGGAAATTTTCTCCTGAACTTCAGAGAAGTTTGTACCTGAACGTTTGAGAAAATCTTGCTTGAACGAATAAGAAGTACCCACTATTCTTCTTGAAAAGGCTCTTTAATGAACCAGAAATTCTTCTTGAAAAGGCTCTTTCATGAACCAGAAATTCTTCTTGAAAAGGCTCTTTCATGAACTTTGAGAAATCCTTGTTTTGAAATTCTGAAATGTCCTCTTCTGAACTTCGCGAAAGCTCTCTAGCATTTTTGGGAAGCTCCAATTACACTTTTGGGAAGTTTCTTCTGGACCTTCTGAGAAGTCATTTCCTGAGTTTTTTTTTTTTGAGAAATTTTAGATAGCGCTCTCCCTGGTTAGTTTCCTCCTGAACTTCGGGAAAGTTTTTTTTCCTGCACTGTGAAGTCCATCTTGAATTTCTGGAAAAAAATCCAAAACCTCTGGAATGTTCCAAACTTCTTAGTAGTCTTGTCTACAACTAGTTCTCTCCTTAATTCCCGGAATACGACCTTGATCTTCGAGGATTTTTGACTAGGAATTTTTTGGAGATATTCCGGCTTGAACTACTTAGACGTTTTCTTTCTATACTTCAATAAATCTAGGACTTAACGGGTGGCAACTAAAATTTTGGAATTTCTTTCTCAAGCTGTCAAAAAAAGACAAACATAGTTGAAGAAGATCTGATTTATTCAAATAAAAGATACATTGTCCATTGTTGAAAAAAAATTAGTGAACATTTGAAAACGGTCCGTAATCGGATGTTCGGCGAAGCTTCCGTTTGATGTCGGGACAGGAGCGTTGTACGGCCTCCATGTCAACTTTGTGAATGCATTTCTTGATTCTTCTAATCAACTGTTTGCAATTCGTGGCTCTACAGTTATTTTTGTACACCAAGGAACTCAAAACCCCGAAGAAATCTTCGATTGGGCGACACTGAGGCAGATTTGTCGGGTTGTGGTTTTTGGGTACAAATGGGATCGAATGGGTATTCAGGAACGATTGTGTTTTTATGGCGTAATGCGATGACGCTTTATCCGGCCAAAACACGTATTGTCCATCAGCATGGTGTTTTTGTAGAAACGGGATCAAAATTTTCTTGAAACATTCGTTCTGGTACACATCTTGATTGATTGCCAAACCAGAGGGCTTGAACCATGGCTTAGAAATGCCTTTCTCGGAAATGGCAATGTACAGCATCACTTTCTGTTCAAACTTATGTTTAAACTTATATTTTATGTTCGGAGGTGTAGTAGAACTATCCGTTGAATAGTATCGATCGTTTCCGGGAATCTGCGTCTTCGAAAGAGGGAAGTAGCTTTCGTCGTCCAAAAGAAATCTTTTTCCGGAATAATTTTTAATCAACTAACGGCATTGGGAGTTCTGCGTTGAAATCTGTGCATCAATATATTCTGGGGCTCGTGTCTTCTTTCGGCACTTTATTCCGACTGTTTTCAATGTTTTGCAGATGTACTGGTGAGAACAGTTGAACTTTTTTGCGGCATCCCGTTGGCTCAGTGAATCCTTGTTGTTGGAGGCACGAGAAAGAGAACGAAGTCCTTTTGCGTCCATAATTTTGGCTGGTCTTCCACTACCTTGCTTGCGAGCAGTTGTTGGGGATCTTAGGATATGGTAAACAGTCGAAGTCGCAACATTTTCGCTTTTAAAATGTTGTACCGTATACGTTTCGACGGCATTTTGAGCAAAACTGAGCAAGCATAAACAAAACAGAAAATACTAGCAGAAAGAGGAGAGAAAGAGCTAACGCATACACACTCTTATTTCTCTCTGAGCTCGTTTGTTGTTGAGCATAGAGGCCTCGAAAAAATTCCAAAATTTTAATTGCCACCCGTTATTTCAAAAATAACTTAACTCGTGGGTCGATATGCTTATCCCAAGTTCAAATATTCTGAAATAATACGTTTAGAGTTTTAAGATTAATATCGAAAGCTCATCACACTTCACCGTTGTTCTGAATCTCCGTGTGTTAACGGATTGGGCTTGAGATCTTATGTTAGAATCACAAACCACAAAATGAAATTTACTTTTTGTTATTTCGACCCAAGGCACATTGGTAGTACTAATAAATCGAGCTCTTGGTTAATTTCCCACCACTTCTGTTTAGCATTAGTGTTCCTGGCTCCACGAGACACGAAGCGATGGTAACATTAAATTTAATCAGTTCCATGAGCCATTCGAACAGACGGTAATTTGATCTGTTTTAAATTGAATAAGACATTTTTTACTAGAAGAGAATTTTTTTTCTGTTTCACCTGCAAAAAATAATGATGGTTGAGTGTGTTTCTAACCTCATTCAGTCAATTACCTTGAACCGATGAAAAACTCCTTTTAAAATAAACTTTTTCACGACAACATGTGAGGGATCAGTCATTAGTTTCGGAGTGATCGATTGAGTCCACCAACTCGACAAAATTACGTCGATCTCTACATCTGTAATAGCAAAATGTATCTGTCCAGCAAAGTGACGGTCGACTCAATTTTTATAATTGGCCATGTATGTCTGGCTATGTATGTTTTTTTTTTCGTTTTGATCGAGTTATCATTGACATGGATCGTAGATAACATTGATTGTCAACCTGACGTTGCGCAATTTCACAGGTTGGTACAGTTCCAATTAATATTTTTGTATTACACAGAAAAAAATAATTAATTTTAACAAGCATGTAAAATATCCCCTCGTTTAAATCCAAGCTAAAGGAGGCGTAAACAACGAAATTGTTTGCAACTTTTCATGTGCCATACAACAATATTGGCAATCTTTCATACAACAGGCTAGATTCAGGCGTTATCTGGTTTGAATTTACATGAAATATCCCATTATATTCTGGCAAATCTAGCATTCCCTTTATGTGCATTAGATAACGCAGAAAATTCAATGTTTCTTTTTATCTGTGTAACTATTAGGCTTTGCATAAAATGTAATATTCGTGACCGATTGCTCAGCGTGACTTTAATAATTTCGGAGATATTTGTGCAATCAGTGATAGCCGCGATATGTCTGAACTGTCTAAAACAAAACAATCCAAATATAAACATTAGTATGTTTGCACTATTTTTCGACTTTTTCGACGCACACGATGAAATCAGCGGTAATATCAAAGCTTGCCTTAAGCTTTTTTATATGAGGCGATATGTTAAGAAGCTACAGTTGACGACAATTATGCGAGTTGCCTTGTAAAACGATCCGTTTGCCGAGGTTTTCTCGAATCAATTGTTGGCGATTGGCTATGGAAAAGTACCAGTGGACGTTTCTACCAGGTTAATTTCATTCCTGCCGAATTTCTGTCATTTCACAATAATAAAAGAGGAATCTGTTGTGTAGTCGGCTTACCTCCTTCGAAATTGTGGCAGTGGAGCACCCGTACCGACTCCAACACTGATGGAGATCGGATTGTCAGATATCACCGGTGTATCTGCTGGTAGCGTTTGGGAATGGATTGATCAAGCGCCGTGGTGATCGTGCTTTCCTGGAGTTTTCCGTTGACACTCAATAACACATCACACACAATTTAATGATAACAACACTACATTTATTGCCGTAAAAGCTTTAATAAAACAAACTACTTAAAAACTAACAAATTAAAATTCTTCCATCCGTCCTCTACGGTAACCGAAACCAACTAACTGGAAAACGAATTACTAGCTAATCTGCTGGTTTCACATGACCCGTGGTCACTCAAATCTCCCTATCGAATTCACGAAAGGGAAGATTGGGAGTCCATCGGTGATTCGAGCAGTTCACTCTCGATGACGAAAACCGACCATCGGCTACATACGCTGCTCTCATCTGCTGCCTTGGCGATGTTGTTGAAGGTTGCAGCAGCGCTCGATATCAAAGGTTGGAACGAAGACAATAGCCATTGCCATGGGTTCGCTTTGGATCGGCAGCCTTTGTTGTCTGGCCATCAGGCAACACCTAGACGGCTTTAGACTGTCAGGGTTGTAGTGCTCTGGGGTGTTCGTAATCGTACCATTACGAGTGTTTTCCCAAACATCGTCCAGAATTATGGGAACCACGATTGGTGCACGTGCGATTTTGGCAGCGAATAATAAGGATTTAAATTATTTGGATTTCATAATCTGTTATCGATCGCGAATAAAACATACAAAAATTGAGGTAACTAACGAGCCAAGCCTGACTTACAGTTACTTTAAAAAATATTTATAAACCATAAATGCTCGGAATGTTTTGAATCATGAAATCGGTTGAAGCGAAACAAAGTTCGCCGGATCAGTAAGTTTTATGTAAATAAATATTCATGACTCGAGCTTCTTCCATTTCATTAGGATTTTTTGGATCCAAGTGGGGAGTGTCGAGATGCATTTCTGGCTGTTGAGCTCGTCAGTTTGTAAACATGCTGGACACACATTCAGAGACCTCGTGATCTACTTAAATACAGATACTCTCCAATTGGCAAATTGCAAATTTAACGTCTTGCATGGCTGGACACGCACAGAAAATAATAATTTAACAGGCCGTAGATTTCCCTCGTTAATCTAAATAAAGCGTAAACAACGATATTGTTGCAAGTTTGGAATTCTTTCATACATGACGCATTAGGCGATATCGTGCTTTAATTCGATATATCACTTTTTCAGTCAACTGCATCCTTTATGGCATTAGATAACGGAAAATTCAATGTTTCTTTTTATCTGTGCGTGAACGGTTTCATCACTAACGCTGGTTATCGACGACTTGGAGAAGACGTGAAGACTGAACCCAAACGTTGTAGAATGTTATTTTATTGAACCTCGAGACCGGGTTTTGGAACTGATTATGTTCAGCTTGATGAAAACCTCATGGGACGGTTGCAGCTTCGAATGGAAGTAGAACGTGGGTGGATATCAGTAGCCGATTAATGGATACACTTATCGGGTGGTAAAACTACCAGAGAAACAATTCTCAGAGATCGTCGGTGTCGAAAAAATGCACAGATGTTAGTAGGCGGGACAAACAAACGAAGCATGCTGTTACATTTTAGAGAGAAACAGATCATCACCAGCGGAGCTGATTCTTGTACGGGAAGCAAACAGACCTTCGAGACTGCGCGTAGGGATTCGTCCTTTGACAATACAACGGTGCCTTTGCAGATATCGTCCCATAAATGAGTCCATTTCCTACAGGAGGGGGGGGGGGGTAGGCTTGGGATCCAGAGATAGTCGGTAGTCCAACAATTCCAGATCCGTGAGATGAATTCTAGCATTTGCTGGCAAGGGTCCAAGCGATTCGTGGGTTACTCCTCATACGAAGGCTCTGGTATGGAGTCCAGAGGGCGGTGAATAAAAAAGTAACCTGAAGTGAAAATTTTCAGGTCTTCAGGGTCGGATAGTTGCGTCTAAGGCCGGGAGTTCAAGCAGCTTTCGATCAGGGTCAGATTTGTTTCGAGGTCATCCTTGAGAGGCAGAGCTGTTCCAATCGTTGCTTTGAAGTGCTTTTTAAACGATTTTTCCTCGGCTTCCCAAAGTCCACTGGGAGTGAGAGAGTGAGGCAATACAAATGCGAAAAATATATTTTGTTGCTGTGATATGAATTGCTCTTTGAGTTCCGACAAAGCTTCTGGCATTGTCACATTCAATCACTGCTGATCTACCACAGCAAGTCAAGAAGCGCTCCAGAGCATCAATAAATGCCGTAGGGTTTGCTTCAAGTTCGACGAACATCGGCTTTGTTGCTAGGCATACACAAATTGCAACATAGCATTTGACCGGCTTCGATTCTCTTATAGGGTGGCGGTAAGAAAACGGTCTGCAGAAGTCAACGCTGGTGATGATGGACGGGGAGAATGGTATCACGCGCTCTGACGGTAACTCACCGATAATCAGCTCAACTACCCAAAGTTTTCAGTTAAAGCATGTTAAGCAATTGTGAACTACTTGTTGTGCCAGGTTGCGTACTTGTAGGGGGGCAACGTTTTTCACAAAAACTCGCAATCTACAGCCGTGGGGCAGCATGCAACAGCTTTTGATGATAGAAGTTCTTTTAACGGATGATGTGTGGCGAGGATAATCGGATGTTTTTGGTCTTCAGAAATAGGTGCGTTTCGAAGCCGACCACCGATACGCAGGATGCCATCGTTGATGATTGGATGAGGACTATTCAATTTCGAGATTGGCTTGACTTCATTCTCTGCCTTAAGAGCTCAGATGTCTTCTTCAAACGACTCGGCTTGGGCTATACGAACGCAAGTGATTGTTGATGCATGACGTTCTGATGCTTGGATGATGCCACTGATCTTATGTTGCCGGTTGACAGGCCTGCTATTGTAAATACAATTTTGCAAGAGCGGTACGAACTTGTCGGTAATGGAGATCGAAGACCGATCGTTCTTCTAGATCTCCGGTCAGGAACTTTTCATCAGATGTTGGTATTTGTGATGTCCCCGGGAAATTCGTTCAGTAGCTGGAGACTGGTGGAGCTTAGCTGCAAACCACCCGGCAGGTCAAAGGTTGCGGATCATGGACGTCCTTCAAATATGGAGGTTAGATGCGAATTTAATAAGCATCCCCGTACAGGCAACGGGGGCTGCCTAGGTTGTGGGGGGAGGGGTTTAGCAGTTGCTGGAATCTGCTGAGTTTCTTCCAACATCTCACAAGTGTCCGATTATATCGACAGGGTTCTCCAGCCCAGAAACGTGTAATTCAAACTCTATGCTTGGTAAGATGTTGTATTTCGGAGATTCTATTTGTTACAAAAGTTTTCTAGCATGATGGATTTCCGGCCAACTAGTGTAGCACAATTGTGGAATCCCCAGTAGAGACGTTTAAGATCTATTTCAAACTATACCGGACCTTCTGGATAAGTTGACTGAACAGCAAAGCACCAGAGAGTTCAAACCAAGGTAGACTTAATTGCTTCTGTTTCTTGCACTGCCAATAGTAGCTGATTTTGATTTTGTGGTTAGGAGATATCTCAAAAAGCCGTGTACCTCAACATTGATGGGTTACTCCACGCACGCATGGAGTGTACAAAAAACGTAACAATTATAGTATGTAAAACCCATTATGGGGGAACTCATTAATCCATACTGGTGGGACCAATATCATAAAACTGTAGGTCTTAGTCTCTCCGATGTCTTTAAGCCAAAGTACGAGGAGAAAAAATTGAGTAAAAATTAGACGTTGTATTCTAAAGATAAACGCAAAAAGGAGAGAGTTCTCTCGTCCCATGTAGGCAACAAAACAGAGTGTGTACAAACAACCTCTAGAACCATCACAAGCCATTGTAGAACATGATCACGATTAGGCGTGCGTTCCTTTTGCCTGTCAAGGTGGCGAATTTGTTCCTTCCTTGACCTAAATGCTGCTTCAAAATGCCGTACACTCAATTTCAAACAACATCTATTCATTTTTCAGAACTTGCCGTGGTCTAACGGAACTATCAACTATAAGCTCTTCGTATCTTTCTTTCCAGCAATAATTACTGTCCACTCTTAGCGTCTCATGGTGATGATAGGTTTTTTCCTTCTACATCATTGATGGGTTGATTAATAGGAACAACCCACCGTGGGATGGTAGTAGCATCGACAGTTGTAAACTCACTTCTGAGCTGCAGCTAACGTTCTTGAAGTTCTCCTTCCAAAGGTTCGTCCCAGGTTTTCTTATTCTCACAAAGCTCCTGCACTTTACAAGATCGCCCAAAAGGATCGTAAAGACGAGCGAAATCTGAAAGAGCGTGACATTTGGTGATGACAGCTTCGTAAGTCCGCTGCGGTACGTGAAAACCGGAGCATGTTCAGGTTTAGGGTTCTGACAAAAGAGGTGGAATCGAGATTAAAAACGGGGGTTGGACTCGTTCATCACGAAGTTCGACGGGTATCTTTTGTAAATGCGGCGATACGGTCAAAATTTGGTCAATATCAACTTGAGCGTATTTCTTTCAATTTTGCATTTAGAAAACCTGAACACCCTTCATTTTGAAGGTGTGTGTGTGCGTGTAGAATGTTGCTGCCTATTTTGATTTTGAGCAATTCACTCTTTCAGTATGTCAAAATGCACGTCCAAGCAAGAAGAGCAGCGTATCAAAATTTTGCTCGCACATCGCGAAAATCCGATGCTATCGACACGCAAAGTTGGCAAAATCGCTAAATAAGTTGCCAAATCAACCGTTACAAATGTAGATTAAAGTGTTTGAGGACACGTTTGTCGACAGCCAAGAAGTCTGGATCGGGGGAAATCGAAATACTACGCGAAGCCGCTGAGACGACAAAGAGAGTTGCCGGTAGTTTCAAGTCGAAACCCATAACCGTAGTCGTCCTCCGAGTTGCCTGCAAATAAGCAATGGGTGGTATCTGTCTACAACCGTGTCATCAGAGCCAAGGAAACGAGCCGGACTATCGACTTACAAAGAAGGTAGTGACTGCCACACTATCGCATGATAGATTAAACAATGGAATACGGCAGCACAACGGCGCGAGTCACGGATGGCTGTGACGACGATGCTCGACGAAGTTTGCACTGCGTGGTAATGGATCGACATGAAACCTACAGTACAAAGCCGATCTAGCAACGCAGCTCTTCGGGATATCAGGAGATTTTATACGGCATTCAAAGGAACGGGAAAGGTAGCAGATATTGGTTCAAGCACTACGAAGACTGTCAGTAAGTTCGCACATGAAATATCGTGAGTATTGGCAACGCCATCTGTACCTGATGGCTTGAAAAGCAGCATTCTTCATAGCTTCCGGGACTGTCAACCAAGAAATTCTATGTGAAAGAGTGTTTGAATAAACGTCTGACGTGCCGATTTCCTTGAAACGAAGATCACGGTTGATTCCGATACTGTCTTTAGCCAGGATTTGGTCAATCTTTGCCATTACATGTAAACAGGCTTCATGGAATGGTACAATAAGCCGACCAATCAACGTTCGTACAGGTAGGTTCCCAATTGGACACAGAAGCCAATTCCTCAACACGCCAGAGCATCCGCCCAATTTGAGAAATACTGGGCTATTGTCAAGCGGAACTCTAACAAGAAGCGTTTACCAAAAAAGCTGCTAAGGACGAGCCGCTGGTTTCAAAGATTGTGCAAACCAGTTCTTTCGGATTCAGCGAACCTTGAAGGTGTTCTGAAGAGTCGGTTCCCTGGTCCCAACTTAACTCTGATCGGCCGCGGATTAAATCGTAAGGACCCGGCCATTCGCATATCTCTAACAAGCCGAGCTCGTGAAACATGAAGATCTATCCAAGGCGATTTTGAGTACTAGAACATGAACTTGAAGAAGCCAACATTGTCGTCGAAATTTGAGTGTTTTCAAGATAAGCGATAAAAGTCAGCCGGATTTAACATGCGTTTTCCTTGACCAAATTCTTACCGTATCACCCTTTAGTCAAGACGATATCAGATGGCCATTCCCAAATAGAGAGATCTTCAGCGTTGGACGAAAGATCCCGGGTTATTTCATTGGGAATGTAGAACTTCTACACTAAAATTTGTACAGTTGGAATGAATTCTCAGGCTTCGAGGCTTCCGTTCGGCGCTCTCACTTTCTTCATAAAAATAGAAGCTGTTGTAAATACCGTACTTGGCGACTGAAAGTGCCTCATGATATCCAACTTCTCCGCTCCGGGGTGGAGCTGATAGCTCGACAAACCACCGGGCATTTGCAAATCAACTGACAACTTTGTCAAATTTGTTCTGAAGGATCGCTACGATTGGCGACATTTAGGTGGATTCACCACCAGGTAGCAGGATAATCATTAAAAAAAACTTATGAATCATAAAAAAAATGAATCCAATACAGCGCTTTTCAAAAATTTAGTACCGGTTTTAAGAATTGGTAAATATGTTGTTATTTACACGACCAATTTGTGTGGAATGTTGATAAGTAAATGACAACATAACGCTTATTTTGAACATTAAGAAGATAGATATTTTCTCAACCAGTATTACGTTTTATTCTTCATGATCTTGTGCGAGATATTTACAATTGCTGAAGTATAAAAACAACTTATTATCCACTGAAAACATAATTTAACAGAATTAACAGGATGTACTTGAATAATCATCCCGTAATCATGTTTTCGTCTACCCACACGGTGCGCAAACACCTTTATCGCTTTCACCAATTCCCACCTGTCGACAGTGACAGATAGGAACCAATTGACCATCGGTAATTAAAAATTATTAACAAAGCGTTGCTGACAAATGAAGTTGTTTCCTTACCCATCGAAGAGAAAAAGATACCGGCCTTTCACACACCCGAGAAAAAAAAGAGCCTGGAATAAAACCGATAATTATTGTAGCCTCCAAATCGCGTTTCACGCCGAGCCGATGAAGTATGACGATAAATTAGTTCGTTTTTTTTTCTCGACCGACGCGTTTTACCTTCTTTTGCTCCACACTATAGGTAGATGAGGGCGCGATACTAATCGTTGCCGGTTTCCAGCCGGACAATGGTCAACCCCGGCCGGAGACTATCTCATCCGAGTGGCATTCCATTTTTCTTCTCGACTTTGTTGATGCTGTTGGTGTCCTTCTTCTGAATGGGTCATGTTTTCTCCGCGAGTCACCGACTAAATAACCAATCAACCAATCTCTAGCTCAAGCCACTGTCGATGAGGGCAACAGCAACAGCGGCAGATGCAGACGGAATAAAGTTATCAGTGCGCGCTCAGGAAGCAAGTTATTGTGTTTATTTTCACTAATTGTCGAGCTTCTCGCTTGGATGAATACCGGGTTAGTCGCTGTTACTGGTCAATAAGCAACTTTAATCAAAGGATTAATTAAACAATTTCAATTCGTAATGTGTGGTAAGAAGGATTTTGTTTGAATTAACATATTCTATTTGACTACCCAACCTTACTTATGCATTAGGAAAAAGTTACACATTGTGAATTAAGGCTGTGTGCCAATTCGCGAATTAATTTTAATTTTCACATAAATTTGACCGATGGAAAATAATCGATTTAGTTTGATACTCGAGCTAACTTGTTTCTGATAGATTGGAACTCAATTTTCACAGACATTTGATCGAAAGTCTGTTGATCAATCACAAATCAATTTTAATCGATTAATCGATTATATTCCATCTGTCAAGTTTAAGTATAATAACTTAAAACTAATAATTTTTCAAAAAGATATCAGAAAGGCTCATGTGTATTAATCGGCAGTTTGACTACGTCCAGTGACTCTGAGGCCGGTTATAGTACGGCATCGTTAATTATGAGTCCACCTTTGAGGTTCTGTATGAAAAAGACTATGACTTATGATGACAGCTGCTTAGCGTCAATATGTTGCTTGCCTTGTAAACAAACGAAAAAGTTCATTAAAAGTTTTACTTCAAGCGGAACAATGCTAGGTCTTACGGAAGAAAAGCAAAACTCGATTGTGACCAAGTACTGCACTGAAAAGGAATTGTCGCTAAGAAAATTAGCAAAAGAAGAAGGTGTTAGTGTCTGTGTGGTCCAAATTGCAATCATCCGGTTTGTTATGCATAACACATTAAAAGACTTACCCGGCCGTGGTGGACAAACAGGTGCGTCAAACCCAAATTTGGACAAACAAATTTGCAAAGTTTTTGAAGGAAAAAAGAACCACGTCCAACGCGCAAAGGAGCCAAATTCCCTGACGACGTACTGGAAACAAAAATGTTCGAAACGCATCCAAATTCAGTCGGATTCCGTGAAAACTCGGGCTCGAAAGCTGCACGTTTGAGCTTAAATGACATGTGCATTATCATGGAAGGCGAGACGTACGTCAAATTGGACCGTCAGGGCACTTCCAGGGGCACAGTTTTACACCGTGAAACGAAGAAAGGGTGTCTTAAATTCAGAAAAATCGATTTTTTGCGAAAATTTTGGAAAAAACGTGTTGGTTTGCCAAGCAATTTGCCAGTGCGGTATGAAATCGACACCTTTTTTTACTACCGCAAATATGAACGCCAAAATGTACCGGAAGGAATGCCTGCAGAAACGAATTTTGCCACCAATCCAAAAACACAAAGGTTCGACATTGTTTTGGCTTGATTTGGCATCCTGCTACTATGCGCGTGCCACCTTGTACTGGTATGAAGGGAACAATGTCCAATTTGTGGAAAAGACAATGAATCCGCCAAATTGTCCGCAAATAAGGCCCATTGAAAAATGTTGGGTTTTGATGAAAGGAAAGCTGCGGAAGAAAGCTAGAGGAGCAGATGCCATCATCAAATTCAAAAGAGACTGGGTAAACGTAAGCAAAACCATCGACGGAACGGTTATGCAAAATCTCACGAGGAACATCAAGAAGAAGTTGCGAGAGCCGGCCAGATAAACGAAAAATCAAATGATTACTGATGTAACGGGCTTTTTAATGGTCAATAAACAATGTAAAGGAATTTGAGTTGCAAAATAAATAAATAATATTTAAATACAGCAATTTTTAGGTGTACTCATGATTAACAATACAGTACTTAATTTATTCCACTGTTTTTGTCGGATACCACATCATGCATCCTAGAACCAATAGAATAAAAAGGAACTTGCAGTTAAAAATCAACCAACATAATAACTAACCACCAGACATGCAACATTTCACAAAACTCAAACGATAACCATCAGCATATCAATAAACAAACAAGTCGAGTTAATAGTACGAGACACTGAAGAAGTCTGCACATTGTAGACGAAATACGCGTATCTGTCAAGATAAGCAAAGGTAGTTGGAATTGAATGGAAAATACTAATTTTTCTTCTAATTTCTAGTTAATAAACAAACGTTAATCAGAGCATGTGCAGGATAGACGGCCTGAAATTACTACTCCGTTATTTTGAGATCAGCTGTTATATAATAGAGAACCTACAGATCATACATTGGACTGATACACATCAATCACTTTGTAAATGAAATAAAATCAGTGCCGCCACCCGAATGCTGGTAAAATAAGGAACTGTTTTGCCGTGATACTCACTCTGAAAGAAGCCGAATAATCTTTAGCATTTTCACTAGAAATCACTGGGATGTTGCATAAAAAGATTGGGATGATAGCAGGGTTCGTTTTAGGTAAACGATACGCATAGCTCATGTTTATTATTGTTTTCAGATTATTCTCGATAAAATTGGTTCTAACCAGATGCACATATACATATTCAAATATTAGTACTGATTTGAACCAACCGTAAGGATGCCATTATGGCCTCTCACAAAATGTAATGGTGGTTTTTCATAGTAAGGAAAAGGTTTTAATAGCGCTTGAAAGCCGATTTATACCAACAGTAAGGATGCTGTTAGGGACTCTCACACAGTGTGATGGTAACTTCTTATTGGGAAGAAAACGCTGTAAATAAGGATACTGTTGAGGCATTGGTGATAATGTTTTTTTATTGCGAAGACAAGGTATTTTTTAATGACACTTGAAAGTCATTTTGGACCAATCTATGTCATCAGTATTGGAGCTGTTGCGGCCTCTAACAAAATTTGGTGGAAGGTAATCATTCGCAAGGTTGGGCTTTTGATTCGCAAGGTTGTTGAAAATACTACCTAGGCTGATTTGGAATGATTAAAATAAACAGCAAGTAAGCTGTTTGGGCCATTCGCTAAGTGTGATGGCGTTTCTTTTTCTTTATTCAAAATACAAGGCAACCTCTAATAATGCCTGGGATCCGACATGGACCGATCTAAAACAACAGTTAGAATTCTGCTGGAGCCTTTCTAAAACAGAATGTTGAATGTGTTTCGGGCTGACAAGTTTGTTGAAAGAATGATTTAAATCTGATTTTAAGCTATTTAAACCAACAGTAAATATATTGTTATGGCCACTCATTAAGTGTTGTGGTGATTAACTTCTTTGCAAGAACAAGATTTTTTGTCAACGTTTAATAGCCACTTTGTATCGATTTAGACAACAGTAAGGATGCTGTTCGTGCCACTCCCAAGGTGTGATGCTGAATTTTATTGTGAAACATGTTTATTTTTAATAGAAAATTTTTTGGACCAATTTAAACCAACATTAAAGATGCTGTTATTAGCCAGCTCGTTCTCGAATACTTAAGCTGTTCTTGGAAGTTTGACCTTCATGTTGGCACAATCTTCTCAATCGAAAGAAGTTCCGGCGAGCTCGGTGGGTTGAAGGCTGTTGGTACAAAAACAACATTGTTATCTCTGTACCAGTCTAACATTGATCACGTGTAGTGGCAGAATGTCAATTCCGGATAAAATAGCAACTCGCCTTTGTCATACCAGGTGCTGTAGATGCGTTTCGGTAGATTTTCCCATTCATGAAACCTGCCGTGATGTATTGCAGGCTTATAACTCTACCCCCTCAAATGGCATGCCAAACCGTGAACTTTTTTAGGGGAATGATTGCACCTTCTTCTTCTGTTTTGTGTCCGCCTTGTTGTAAGTCCCGCCGTCCATCACGACGGAACCTCTGTTGCATCAGTCACTCTCCGTACAGCTTCATGGCTCGGATTTTGGCTATCGTATTTTATTTGTCGTTACGATTTGTTGCCTGTTTGACCTTGTAGACGTGGACGCACGTTGCATTGTTTTGTCGACAGACCAAATCGAAACCTCTGTCGTCTTCACCACATCGTGGATAAAGGTTCGGTCGAAATGACTTCATTACCCAGGAAACCATCGAATGATGGAATCTTAGGTGTTTTCCAATCCATCTGTGGGACGCAGTCGTATTTTCCACATATTTTTTTGGCGTATCTGTATTTGTTCCGATGCTATCTCAATAACCACATTGTTATTTATCAGGTACGATGTTACGATTGCACAAAGTTCTACATAGCGATGACCGTCTTGCAAAGAGATTGTCAAGACACAAGGGAGATTGCAACTAACTGGAGTGTGCAATATGGCGGTATTACGGACGACGGGCAAGTACCCGGACCAGGAGGTTGTGTTTACCACAAACGAAGGCTTCGCGGTTGCAAAAGTTGATGAAGTGTTCTTCTGCAGCTGCTACGCACCGCCAAGATGGTCGATTGAACAGGTTTTCAATATGCTCGATCGTACGACAACTGGCTGAGCCTGTTGTTAATAGCGAGGGACATCAATACTTGAGTGCTCGAGTGGGGGAGCCGCCTTAACAATCCAAGGAGCCAGATTCTTCTGCAGGCCTTGGCTAGGCTCAATTTGAACCTAGCCAACGTAGATACGAAGAGTACCTCCCATAAACGGAGCGAAATTGATATTCGATGTAACATTCGGCAGCCCTGGGCTGCATAACAATTGGAGAGTGGATGATGGCTAAACATCGTTATTATACCATTCACAATAGAAGGCAGCATGCGGAAGGAGGAGCATCCATTCAATTCGCCTGCAGATGAACTACGTCCTATTTTGACTTAGAAACATTTAAAGAGGCGTTCAGAGGGAACGAATCTTATGTGCATCCCAGGAACCTTGCAATGAACGAGTCGTTATGTCCCTTACACGAGCGTATGATGCGACCATGCCGAGGGAAGTCAAACCGAGGAACGGAAGATCGTCGGTGTATTGGTGGACGGAGTTGATTGTCGATCTCCTAAGAACATGCCTCCGCGCAAGACGGAGAATGAAAGAAGTGCGGTCCAACGCCGATAGACTCGACAATAGAAAGATGCTAGCCGCCTCGAAGGCCGCGCAAAAGAGGAAGATTAAGGCCAGTAAGTGAGCCTGCACCATACAATAATTCAGAACCTTCATCTATTTAATTGTCATTACTGACTGTCGAAGAATAAACATTTACATTTTCACTCTTATTTTATGAATTACATCAATGTGTTGATATTTGAAAACCTCATTGAAACTCATTGAAAAGTTGCTTTTTGAAGTATTTTTCGAGGAATTTATTAATTAATATGTGTACAAGAGTCAATACCAACTTCAAAGATGATTCAAAAGAGGAGTTATTATCTAGTTATCAAAACAACATTATTACGTTAAGTATGTTTCATTCTTTTGAACAGAGACCGAAATTTTCGCCTATTTGAGAAGAGAAACGTGGTTTTTCACCCGCTTGGAGAAACAGATGAGAATGTGAGAAGCGAGAGACTATTATACACTTACAGCAGTTTTCGCGAGAAAAACAAAGGCAATTTAGAATTTTCGGAGAGCATGAGTAGCTGATAAATCGTTTCTTTTTCAGTAAATCCTAGATGCCGATAATTATTTTTCACTTACTTCTTGACACCTGAAAATGCACCCGTCTTCATGGTTGTTTAATAATGATAATATAATGATGGGCCATGGCGATACCAGTGTGCACCGACTTGGCCTTATTTTCGGTTTTTGCTCCTCGTATACGATCTAAGCATGTTTTCAGTGATAAATGTATTTTCTCATGTCACATTGTTCATGTTCATGTCACATCATGTTCGTTGAATTTTGGAGAGAGATATTTTCGCATATGCAAGAGAGAGGATAATGAATTCTCGGAGAAAAAGGATATGAAAATGTGAACGGTCATCGACAACTTGCTTGAGAGAGAGCATGGCTACCACCTAACTGAGTGAGAATCTCGATCTCTGCTTTTGAATTTCGGGGAAGCTTTCTCCTAATCTTCTACAAAGGTTTTTACTAAAATTGTGGAATTTCTTTGCAGTCACTCCTAATGTTCTCGAAAATTCACATTCAACATCCCAATTTAACCTTCAAGAAATTTTTAGTGAGTTTTTTCCTGAGCTCAGTTACTTTCTAAATCTCTGATCCATCCTGAACTGCGAGGAAAATTTTCCAACATTTTGGAAAAATTCTCTCCAGAATTGCTTGGAAAATTTAAGAATATTGGAAGTTGGATCTTGAACTTTTGCGAAGGCCTCTTCTGAACTTCAGGGAAGATTGTTCCTGAATTTTTTAGAAACTGTTCCTTGAACAACTAAGAAGTACCTCCTATATATTCGGAAAGGTTCTTCGTATATTGCTCAGAAATTACAACCTGAACTTTTGAAAATTACTGAACTTCGAGAAAGCCTCATTCTTAAATTTTGGAATGTTCGACCCTGAACTTTAAGGAAGCTATCTGACACTACTGAGTAGTTTCAATTAAACTGTTGATAAGTTTTCATCGGAAGTTCTGGGAAGTCTCCTTCAGAATTCCTGAATTTTTTGAGAATTTCCTTCTGGAATTTATAGGTAGTGCTCTCTTTGGTAAGGTTCTTACTGAAATTTAGGAAAGTTTTATCCTAAGCTTATGCTTTCCAATCTACTGATAAGACCCATCCTGGACTCCGAGGAAAATTATATTGAAAATTAGGGAAATTCCTCTGTAGAATTTCTAGGAACATTCCTTTGCATTTGCTGGAAGTTTTATCCTTAACTTCTGAACTTTTGGAAAGCATTCTCCTAAAAGGTGGGGAGTTGTTCCTGAATTTCTGAAAAATTCTTGCTTGACCCTTATGTGTGATCGACAGGGAACTCGAGTACCTTTTCATGTTTTACATTACGAATTTTCATAGTTTATTTTAAAACAGGAAGCTGAAAAACATTTCATATAGTAGCAAGGGGGACCAAAGGGGGTGACTTCGATTTTTTTACCCCCCCCCCCCCCTTCGATTTTTTTACCCCCACCCTCGATTTTTTTTTAACCTGTTCCGGAAAGACAGGAGAAATTTCATGAATTTTGATACCCATATTACCTGGGTTTTTTTTACATAAATTGTTCATGGCCACTCGAGGCCCCACGAAAAACTGTTACGGAATGATTGGTCCGGGGAATGATTGGTCCGAGGTTGAGAAATATCCTACTAAAGAAAATTCATGATACCCATATTGCCAACTTTTTTTTCTAAATATGTTCTTGGCAACTCTAGGCCCCACGGGAACCTGTTACAGTATGGTCGTTGCAGGAAAAAGTCGGCATATGGCCCACAATGGAATTGTTAAATTTTCTATGAATTCAATAGATGTTTCCAAATTGAAAATTTGGAACCAGACTGTACTTACAGGAACCAGATGAATTCAAATAGTCTTTGCTGAAAATTTCCCTGAAGTGAATAAGTTTTGGAATCTAACGGCGAAAAAGGAATAAAAATCGGTCAATATTTGCCCGAGTAATAATCATTTGAATTTGGTAGGTACTCGGGTAAACTGTCGATCCCTTAGAGGTGTTTTTTTTTTGACGGACCCATAATGGCTAAACTTATAAGATATACCCCCGAAGTTTCTAGAAAAAAAATCTGTTCTCTACAGAGGTTTCATCCTGAAGTTTAAGTAATAATATTCTAAAATTCTGAAATATTCTCTTCTGAACTATAGGAAAACTCTCTATCACTCCTGGGAAGTTCCAACTAAACTTTTGAGAACTTCAGAGAAGTTCTCTCCTGAACTTCTTGGTGTATTGTCTTGTGCTTTGTCAAAGTTTGTTTCTAAATTTATGAGAAAATATAGGTAGTGCCCTCTTGAACTTTGGGAAAGTGTTTTCCTATATTTCTAAGAAATTCTCGTTTAAACTCCTTTTTGAGGCTATGAGAAGTCATCTCCAGATTTTCGAGGAAGTTCTTCTGGGAATATTTGGTGATTTTTTGGGATATTTCTACTTAAACTAGCAACAAGTTCTCCCTACCCAAGTAACATTGCAAAAACCATCCAGTTTTATTAAGTTTTATTTAAGTTTCATGAAAGCCACTAAAAATCAATTTGGTTTTATTACGACAGCAAGAGGTGCCAATAGGTTTCAAGTTTTAGTTAGGTTTATGGGAACCTACACAGCTTCTTTACAATGCAATGTATAAGTAAGGACAGATAAACTTTTTTTATGGTACACCCTAAGTTGACGAGGGAAAAGTTGCTCTAAATCGGTCAATTTTTAACCTTAAAAAAATTGTGGTGAAACTTGAAATAAAAACTAAGGCCATTTTTTATGTTGATTAAAATTAGGGTGGTCGTCATTTTCACGGAAATACAAGAACTAACTTTTTTATTTGCAGAAATAGACGTTTACATTCTTGGGCAAAGTTGTAGCGTTCAAATGACGTCTTTAACTTCTTTTTTGTGAGAAATAGAAAAACATTTGAAAAGGGTGTATTTTTTTTAGAAAAATTTCAATAACTATTGATTGGTTGAAACTAGCGGCAAAGTTTGTATACCGAAGTACGCGCCTTTGAAAGTTCTAAATAGCAACTTTACAATGGAAGTCGAAATAAAAAAGTTAGGGCAAAACACATTTTTTTATGGTACACCCTAAGTTGAGGGGAAATTTCTCTAAATCGATCAATTTTCAAGCTTCAAAAAAATTTATATATGAAAATTTCATGAAATTATCTACGCTACAACTTGTGGACTTGTGGCTCACAAATGTAAGCGTCTTTTTCAGCAGATAAAAAAGTTAGTTTATGTATTTCCATGAAAATGTGGACCACCATAATTTTAACCAACATAAAAAATGGGCCTAAGCGATACAAACCATGTTGTACAACATCACTTTACTGTAAAGTTTCAAGTTTAGGCGCTGGGGGCATGTTTCCTCGTAAATTCGTGATCTGGACCATAGTGCAATGATCTTAGAACCTTGTCTTCTAAAATTCCTTTTACTTCTATCAAAGGTTTTATTTTGACTCTATGAACTCGTAAAATGCTGTTTTGAAATACCGTTTTAGGATTCATGCAAATGATCTTATTACGGTTAATGGAAAAAGCATTTTTAAACATATTGAAATATATGAAATAATTGAAATGTTCCAAATTTTAAATGTAATACAAATGAACTGTTGATCAGGGATCGATTTTGGCATTCTTTTTGATAACCTTATTGAATTCTATAAATTTTCAGGAAATTCATGATTGATTTATTGAATATATTTATTTCAATTTGGTTTTTGTTGTTGTAAACTCGCATAATTTCCGAGGCGCCTTTATATTCGGCTCTTATCGTGCCAATGTTCACCATAAAATTAAATGCGCTTATGATTTGAAGCATGCTAAGCTATCAAAAAAACTCAAATTGTTTTGGATACTTGCAATCAAACGAAATTTCTCGCAACACTAGATCTTTTTTCCTAGATATTATTTACTGTTAAATGAATCAGATGAGCAGAGAATCGAACAAAACAGAACAACAAAAACTAACCACGATATCAAAGTGAAGTTTGACAGCTGTGGTCATTTGGCTCTATGCTGGTTTTCAAGGCAGCCAATAGGTTGTATGAAGGTCCTCATTTGATCATAACAATATTCACTAGACCATTTTCAAACTCTGTATGGTCTAAGAAAGGTTTTATTAATTTGTTTTCACAACCGTCTATAGAATGAGCCACGTTGTACACATTTCGGCTTTAGAGATGCATAGAGGAAGTGTTGGTGGACAAAACAGTTTTGAATGTAGTTTCATCAACAAAGCTGGGAGGAGTGATACACGGCTGAAATAAAAATAAAATTGTTACTTGGGATCACTAAGTGTTGTGGTGGTTAACTTCTTCGTAAGAACAAGATTTTTTGCCAACTCTCACAAACTACTACTCACTTTGTAAGAATGCTGTTGGTGCCACTCACAAGGTGTTCTGTTATTAGCCAGATGGATTCTCCCTTAGATCAGTCGGTAAAGACGCAACTACAAAGCAACACCATGCTAGAGGTTGCTGGGTTCAGTTCCCAGTCTGATCTAGGAATTTTTCGTTACGGAAAATTTATCGACTCCTTCGGCATTGCCACACAATCATACTAATGCAAAAATGGTACCTGTCATCGAAAGCTCTAAATTATTAATAACTGAGAAAGTTCGTCTTGAACACTAAGTTCAGAGCAAGCAATCAACGAATTGTGAACGCAATGGGCTGGAAATGCTAACGAAGAAGAAGATCATCCGAAGTCCACTTGTAATATTGGTCAACAAAACTTTAAATCTAAGTTTAGACCTTGAGATTTGGTTTCCGAGCAACATGTCTATATTTGACAGAAATTACGTACAGGTATACCTCAAGAGTACGTACATCAACTTTCTCACTTCAAATTGCAATTGCATAAAAACTGATGGTTGCATCTGAAATCTAATAAAACCAAAAGAAAGAACAACTTCTGTTCTTCCTTTTGATTGTACTAGTTTTCGAGTGTAATTAGAAGTTTTTATGCTATTTCGATTTGAAGTGATGAAGTTGATGTACGTACTATCGAGGTATACCTGTATTTTGAGAGCAAAATCATGAGCATTTTCCCGAACAAAATTAATCAGGTCTTGCATCGCTTCACCTACCCAAATATTTGTGCGCTTATTTCAAAATGGTATCAAAACATTTCTTGCCAACTCGCCACCATACTTCAAAGTGCAACCCACGCCTGACATTATCACCACCACCGCAGCAGCAGATTGCCTGACTTAGTTGCCAAGGTCAGTTATTCTAGCCGGTAAACGTTTCGAATTCGCCCACCACCCCGTACACTTTCTGCCACCACAATTAGGTTGAAGTCTTCGGGTTTGTGTGTGCTTAGTCGGTTGAACACTTTATAAATAAACCAACAAACACCTTGTTGCATTCCGCACATGAAAAACGCACCAGGCAGCCACCGGTGAAGCCACCTCCGGAGCATAGAAGAGAAAGAGCCAAAGCAAACCCGATGGGGAATGCCCCGGTCGAGTTTCGCATTCTATCCGAGCATCATCGAGAGCTGGGTGGGGGAAAAGTCCGGGGGAAAACACTCTTTCCATAAACGCTCTTACTTTGGCATGTGCTTCGACTAAATGTTTTTCAGAGAGTTGTTTGTTGACTAGATGTATTTATGTTTCATCTGATGCTCACACGGAGCTGCGGGATTTGTGAATGCAAAAGAGGAGCGCATTCGCACCGGGATTGACTGTTGTTTCCCATTGGGACTGGTTCTGAAGGCAGTGACAAGGGTGAGGGGGTGGAAAAACAGATGCAAATCGTTGAAAGAACTGAAATCTCCATGGATCTTCGGATTCATTTGACGCTGCTCGATTTTGTACCTATGGGGTAAGAGCCATGTATGTGTGTGTGTGTTTGTGTGCCCTCGACTAACCGTATAGGCAAAGGACCCGTGCTGGTAATAATAATGGACGGTATGAACGTAGAATCGAACTTGAACTATGCTGCTGCCTGCTGCTGGGAAAAGAGAGATGTAACCGATCCGGTATGGTGTTATTATAGAGCGATTCAGTGTTAATTCCAACGGCTTGATGGCTTTTACATCGATGCGCACATATTTTACATTTATGCGGTAGTGTTTCGATCTTGGTCTCCATTGCTGCCATCATCGTGTGTTTCGTATCGACAGACAACGACCCGTAGAGAGTAGTTAATGTCCGTACATAAATAGCGAATTATTGGCGAGAATAAGTGTATGTGGAACCTGGGGCTATCCACGGCAGAGCGTCACGATTTGATCGCATTGATTGCTATGGAAGACTGGGAGAATGATGCTTATCGACAGGATTATGGTAAAGCGATTATTCAATTTATGAGGCTCGGTAACTTTATGATGATTAAATCTCACAACTGAACTGGTGGCTAGAATCTATCGGCTGTGACAAATGGACAACGAACTTTTCTCAAAATTCCGTCAATTGCATCCAACCTGTAAATTTCTCAGAAACACAACCCCACAGCTGCATGCTCGTCTTCGAAGAAAACTCGCATGTCCACGTAAAATATGTTGACAATCACGTATCGCATTGCGGGATCAAGTTCGATCTCTCGCGTACTCTATAGCATCAGGCCATTCCAAGGTGTCCCGTACCATGTTTGCTTCGTACGTCTGTCCGGCGACGAACCGGTGAGGAGTGCATAAACTCCGGTGATCCGGGTGCGAAGATCCACTGCTACTGGCTGCCTGTTGCTCGCTCGCATACATTAGTTCCGAAGCGAAAGGGGGACTCAATTGAACCCGAGAAGGGAGAAAAACAAGACCGTGCCAAATCTGGCAAGATGGAAGCGTTGCGGATTGCAAACTTGGATTGTTTATGTAAAGAGCAGCAAAAGACGAATAAATAAGCGCATGGTTGTTGGGCTGCCCTTGAACAACAGACCGTACAGAAGTTGGTCTGTCGATAATGAGCGAAAAAGGTAACGATATGCGACCGATATTGGCGGGTTACAAGCCGTTCATCTGGGCGCTGGACATGTTGCTGGGGGATGTGCAAATGTTTGCATCTGCATCACGAAAAAACACCGGAGACATTGGCAGACGAAGAATGCGCGTTACAATTAATATATTTTTTCCGACAACTTGCCACGGGAAAATCTGATGATGAGCTGAAGACAGATAACGCATCCCATTTTCAATGTTCGCTTTAATTTTTGCCTAATTATTTCGTAGAGTGGATTTTAATCTTGTTTGAAGGTTCAGGAGTATGGCAATTATCGGCAGATCAAAACTTGTCTCAGAATTTTTTTGTAGACCCTCAGGAACTCCTTGTTTTCTGCTGCTGAAGTAGTACCTCATCTTATTTGTTAGTTTGTTGAACAGCTTCTACCGGAGATTTAGCTTGAATCACATATTCATCAGGATTCTAAGTAATTTTCGATCATCAATCTAAGTAATTTTGAATTGAATAAAATAAAATTATTGCGGATTGCGGAGCTTGGTGAGGTTTGTTGACGGGTGTTAAGCAGTTTATTCAGCACCTGGGACACTGGGACCTGGAACTGCCATTATTTAGACGTTAATCCCTCTGATTACTTCTAATCTATCGAAACATACTTTCAGAAACGAGCATTAGACTCAATAAATGTCATAGCCATAGAATAAAGTTCCCAATTGCAGAGACTTACTCAAAGCATGCGGATTGATTTTCGATTATGAAAATGTTTTCGAGAGCTTTTTCTTAGTTTACTGCTAACGTCAATTTAGTTTCTTCGTTTTACCCATCCGATCTCGAAAACAATCAACCAAAATATGTCGATTGCTACGATCAAAAACTCGTCTACTACCAGGTTATTAGACAGACTCACGCGACCAAACTTTTAGGGCATCTTCAGCGGCGGTCTATTTTCAGATCAACTTTATACCTGATTTACATCAGCGAAACTTGAATAGAACTAGCTAAAATAGACCAACTTTGCGTTCCCCGCACCGGTGTTGTATTTCTTGTTGTTAAACCCGCCTACACCTGTCATCCTGTCGATCATGCAACATCAGAGATCAGAAGTTTTTTTTTATAGATTCCGCAAATTTTTCACGAACATTTCGCCATTGATTGGTTTGACCAAATAATTTCTAATGCCAGTAGTATGTCGTTAGCTAACAACAAGGAATACTTGTTGTTTCGTTTGGCTGAAGGTGAGCGTTTTCTATGCATGCATTTCATTAAAACGATATAAGATAATGTTGATTTGTAGTTTGGCAGCGGATAAACAAGAGTCGAAACGGAGAGGGTCACATCCTTGATGCGCCCCAACGCCAACCGTGATTTCCGTTCCGGTCTTCAGAAGCTGTTCAAGGAATACTTTAACGACACGCAAACATACAACGAGAAGCACTTTCTGCGTTTTCGCATACCAAGGGAGGTGTACCTGGACATAATGCGACAACTAGAGTCAACTATGGGGTCAACAATTAACATCCATACTTCTCACGCGAAAGTCCCAAAAATACCCGAAAATACTACGACGGGAGATGAGCTAGCCCAGGGCTGAAAAATCTCGATAATCAAGGAACTAAAATAAAAAAAGGGTCAACTAGAGGCTTCTCCCAAAATTTATCTGTATGAGCTATTTGCAAGTGGTTATCATGACCGATCTATCAATAAACAGTTTGTTTACTTTGGAAACTTCATTACTTTTCATTTCCAAGCAATCTAAATACTATTCGGAATCTCGGAACCTCCGCATTACGATGTAGTCAGCGTCAGTTCCGGAAAATGCAGTGGCTGTAAAAAAAAATAAGACAAGCATTCGAAATTTAGAAAAAAACGAAAAGGCAATTCACTAGCACCGGGAGCAACTAGAGGTAATTATCAGCATCCGAGGCGAGCAACACAACTTTTTGTTCACCGCCAGGATCACACGCAGCAAACACGGTTACTTTTCGGCTCACAAATATACCTCAGAATATGCTCAGTAAAATTTAGTTATTGTTGAGTAGAAGCTGACAATTTACTCAATAATTGGTATTATCGGATAGCGTGTAGTGTTTTGGAACGGTATTTTTCTTGTTCCAAATTGCTGCAAGAATAGATCAAAACATATACCAGTTTGAAAATGATGCAAAATAGATCCAGTATAAAACAGGATTTACAATACCGGTGCAGCGATGCTTTTGCGTTTGGTCTAAAAAAATGAATCCAATCCAGGATTTGGATCGCCGTTGAAGATGCCCTTAGTTTTTCATTGATCTTTGGATTGGCAATGTGCATTTCTTCTTTTATTTACTCTCACGCAAATGTTAGACAAAGCGACCGTGATGACAAACGGGATCTTCGTTTAAAAACAAACATATCTAGACAAAATCGTCTAAAGGTCGAAAGTAACAATCGTAAACAATGAATTAAGACGTACATTTCTTGGAAATTCTAGGTTGCTAACATCTTTAACCCCATTCCAACGGAAAAGTAATAACTCCCTGTATCTGTTTCTGGTGCTATTACGTTTGTGGGAGCAAGCAGCTAGAAGTCATTGTTTACAATTGTTACTTTCGACCTTTTGACTATTTTGTCTAGAAATGTAAGAGACAGTAGGCTTCGCGTTACAATACCGGTGCGCTTTAGCCATGGTTAACAAAGAAGGGAAGAAACATGGGCTCTATCAAACGCAACAGTGATGCCATAGCTGGCGCTCAACATCGAAGCATTATTTATCGTTGAGTACTATTGGACAGCTAGGGGACATTCTTTTTTAATGCAGATGATAGTGCCACATGATGGACAATATAATCATCAGCATAGATCAACCTCATGTCACTGGAAGCAAAATGAATTAAATAGTGCTTTCAGATCATCTACAGGGTGCGGCAGAAAATAATGCGAAAATGTTCGAACTTGAGTATTGAGTTAATGCGTGTAGCTAGTGACTAATTTCTTTCAAAAGTGTTTTTTTTTATGTTTACTTTCAAGTGCTGCATCCAAACATTCTATTTGTTTTATTATTTGTTGCTCGCCCAGAAGGTGGTAGGGTGCCATTTGGCAACAGTTTACCACATAAAAAAGTCCCTACAGGATGGTCCTAAGCAGCGGAAGACGGGAAGCGGATGTCCACGCTTTGCACGCACGCCGAACGTGATCAAATCGGTCCGTTCAAAAATTGCTCGCAACCCGATGCGTTCCATAAGAAAACTTGCAAAGGAAGCCAATATTTCGGAGAAATCCATGCGGAGAATCATCAAAGAAAACTTGCATGCATCATCCAGAGCCAGAGTGAAACGCCATTTGATTACGGACCGGGTCAAGGAACTACGAGTGACTCGTACCAAGAGATTGCTTTCCTTGTTGAAGAAGGAAAAAATGATAATTCTGTTCTCCAACGAAAAGCTTTTCAGCATCGATGCTGTGGCCAACAGCCGCACGGACCGGTTCATTTCACCGCAGAAAATGGAGAACGTTCCGGAAAAAGTGAAATTCAAATTTCAAACCAAACATCCGGCTGGTGTCATGATGTTTGGCTTGGTGGCGTCCAACGGTTTGAAAATGCCGCCTGTTTTCATTGATGCTGGAGTTAAAATCAATACCGAAGTATATATCGGTATTTTAAAGGACCAAGTGCTTCCCTGGATGAAGGCCAACTTCTCCGTAGACCAAAACGTTGTCCTACAGCAGGATGGAACGCCGTGTCACACGTCCAATTGAACCCAACAACGGTTGAACGATAATATGAAGTTTTGGCCGAAGGATTTGTGGCCCCCTTGCATTCCAGATTTGAATCCGTTGGATTATTCGATTTAGGTATCGAGCCTGCAAAACATCACACCCTAGTGTGAAAACCCTGAAGTCAATATTGACACGCACATGGCAGTCAATGTTGGAGGCATGCTCAGGCTTTCGGCGTCGGCTCGAGGATGTTATTAATAAAAATGGAGGACACATTGAATCAATTTGTTTAAAAGGACTTTATAAAGATAACTGCTTTCGAAAATGTTGATGTTATTGCTTGAACTAGTTGAAAATGGGATTTGAAAGAAACAAAACAAATTTTCGCATTATTTTCTGCCGCACCCTGTAGGCATAGATCAATCTCAAATGACTGGAAGAAACATGAAATAAATAGTGATATCAGATCATCTAAATATGAAAAAAAAATTAACTCAATGCTCAACATCACATGCTGGCAACAAGCCTGATGAAGAAATTCCCTCCGGTAAACGCTAACAAATGATGATTTTCTAGATGATGCCTTTTAAATCTTCAAAATACAGTAGTAAATTGGTTTTCAATCATGATTTATCCATTGAATCGTTAGCCCGATAGATAAAGCTTATGTTCGTTTCATTAAAAATTAAAAAAAGAAGAAGGAAAATGTAGGAGTTTTTATCCTATTTACTAACAACTATGTTCAATAAGTTTGGATACGCTTTAAACCCGACCTAGAGCATTTTGCTTTCATATCATTCAAATTTGGATTTGACCAGAACTTGACGGAAACTGCATTGGATCCATCAATCTGGCCAAAAGGGATCTACTTCAGGGAGTTCAAGCATCTTCTCAGTCTTCGCGAAATTTTTGAGGGCCTGCGAAAATATCACGAATGGACGATGGGACACCATCAATGAATGTGTCACCACCGAGAACTGCGAAGGCGTGTCACAACTTGCTATCTCAGGCAACACGAGCTCGTCAGCCAGTCAGCCATTCTCAAGTTTCCACCGCTGATACATCGTCTGTTTCTACGGAGGCACTATTACCAATGAAGCTAAACGGACGACGCCAATCATTATATTGCACTTCGACGTACGGATTCTACCACTTTCTTTTTGCTACCATGGAACGCATCTCACCGTGAGGCACACCACAAAGCACTATGGATGCCCCCAAGCCCTCCGATCCAGTCGCGCCTGCAACTTCTATCATTCGCGTTACCCGCCGTATCCTGCCATCCAAGTTGTTTCGGCCCTGTGGTCGGAAATGGCGAGGGGGTATTCCAATCGGCATAAGCAGCAAAACTTTTAACCGTTCGTTAAGAGAGAGAAAGTTCCCTGGAGTTTGGAAGACTGTGTCAATTGTGCCAATCCATAAAGCAGGGAATCGGAACCTTGTTGAAAACTATCGTGGGATATCGCTTCTTTGTTGCATCAACCAGGTATTTGAAACGTTAGTTCACAACGCTGTGTACAATGTTGATCATCCTTTAATATCGGAGTTCCAGCATGGATTCGTTCAGCATCGCTCTACAACTACGAAGTACTCTATCTATGTTGATTTTTCTAAAACTTTTGACACAGTAAAACATAGTGAGTGGATTCGCTTTTACTTGACCGACCGCCAGTCCTTCGTCACGGTAAATTCCGCACGCTCGAGAACTTTTGCAATTACTTCAGGAGTACCGCACGGAAGTGTGCTCACCCCAATGGTCTTTGTTCTTTTCGTTAATGATCTGTGCCTCGTATTTCATCGTTCAAACAAATGTTTGCCGATGACCTGAAGAATTTTAGAGTCATTATGTCCGCACTTAACTGGGTTGCCCTGGCGCTGGTTACGGCAAAGGCCTCCACGGTTCTTGGATTGATTCGACGTCATACCTGGAACTTCACAGATATCTACGCACAAAAAACATTATTCTGTACCTTAGTCCGTAGCATACTGGAATACGCGGCCGCTGTCTGGTCACCATATGATGCATCACTGATTATCAGACTCGAACGAACTCAAAAGCTCTTCATCCGATTCGCGCATTAGCAAAAACGATTCAAAAATTATATTAAGAATAGTAGGCTGAGTAGTCTGAACGATTTTTAGTCGAAGACGAAAACCAATAATAAATAAATAAAGAAAATACCTATGTCTGAATAATTACAACACCATATTAGAATATTAGAAAATTAGAATTTGAATTTAAAATTATAATACGGGAAAGAATAATGAATGCATTCGATCGATGTGAAGTGTCATTAATAAACAACAACAACTTAGAAGAATATTGAAATTCTAAAAAGAGAGGCATAAGTGTTAGCGTTAAATTTGGTCCATGGCCCACACTGGTTGTAGCTGCTGGTTCAACATTGGAACCCCAAACAACATACGAGAAGCCCTCGGAGGAAGTGCTGGAGATGAAGAAAAACGTTTTTATGGTAACGGACCAAATTACTGGAAGATGCTGCGGATTACTGCATACTGTGTGAAATTCGTCCAGAATTGCCAACATCGCAAGCATCCCCCAACCCGGATACTGGGCGTTAAGAATCTGCAGGAAGCCAAATTCACATTGGTGCGCTATCCCTAGTAGCACAATTGTTGCCGTTCGGATGAGATTACATAAATATGACTTGCTAAGTCATAATCAAGTTACTACAACTTATAATGACCGTAGCGTGCTACTTGGGATGTTCAGTGGGAGTAATTTGCCGTGGAAATCAAGGCACTCGCGAATCATCATGTCGTTCCTGCGCAATTGTCATTGAACCTACTCAACCCTTTCCTGGATCAGCAGGGCATATTTCTAGTTGGTGGCTGGCTCAATTTCACCAGTGCATATGCAGTTCGGCACCCTATGATCATGCCTGGCAGTCATTCCTTCTCGAGACAAGTGGCAGTTGCATACCACAAGATTGCACTCCACTCTTGTCCTCGTATGACGCTCACTCCAACCAGGCAAGAATTTTGGCCCCTAAATGGTGAGGCACTGGTAACTTATACTTTCCGGAACTGCATTTGCTATTTCCGATGCAACCCTGTCCCTGTATCCCAACGCATTGGTCTACTCCCAATGCCTCGTACAACTCCCACTCGTGCATTCGCTGTTACTGGTGTAGACTATTGCGGCCCAGTTAACCTCAAGCCTGTACATCATCGAGCAGCAGCCCAGAAAGCCCGCATCGCCGTGTTCGTTTGCTTTATCCCCATAGCGGTTCACTTCGAGCTGGTAGGGGATGTTACCACTGCTGCTTTCTTGACTGCCTTGCGAGGTGTTGTATCCCGTCGAGGTTTCCTCGCCAAGATCCACTCGGATAACAGGGTGCCAGCAACCATCTTCGAGAGCTGTACGATCTGCTGCGTGATCCACAGACGAGAACTGAAATAGGCAACGAAACTTCCCAACGTGGCATGGAAGTTCATTCCTCCGCGAGCGCCGAATTTAAACTATGGAATGCGGCAGTAAAGTCTGCCAAGATGTCACTCATCCGGGTGCAGGGCCAGGGACAACTCTCATTCAAAGACATCACAACCATCCTGACCCACGTCGAACCGGTAATGAATTTTCTACAGCTCACCCCGCTGTCAGAAGATCCGGACGAATTGGATGTGCTCACTCCCGGGCACTTTCTGACCGGCACATCGCTGCTAGTAGTTGCAGATCCAGACTACACGGATGTTTCCGCGAACCGCCTACAGCACTATCAGCAATTGCAACAGCTGGTGCAACATCATTGGAAGCGGTGGAAGCGAGATATAACTTCACAACCAGAACCAGCTAATTCCACGTGCAACGCAACTCAAGGTGGGTCAAATGGTAGTCCTGTTGAGTGGCTTTTAGTTCGTATCCCCAAAGTCTAGCCGGGCTCCGACGACTTTGCAGGATAGTGAAAGTGTGAACGCCTAACGAAGCTTTCTACAAGCGGTAAACTGCGCGTATCTGCTTGTTGCCGATCGAGAAGATTTCATCCTTGCAGTCAACGAACGCCTGCAACCCCGACGAATCGCAAAATGTAACGACGAGAAATAATTTTCTGTACTAGTTTTAAAATCGGTTTGTGCATACTTTGAATTCGTAAATTCATTTATGGAATTTAGGTGGCTGGCATGTTAGGTAAACTGGTACGCTCCATCCGAGCGTACAGCATAAATTTTCTTTTTTTTTTTAATTGTAAATATATATCCCAATAAATATATAGTTCTATTTTGAAACGATAAACCGCGGAAGAAAATCTAAAGTGCGAAAGTGTGAGGAGACGGGTCCGAACAAGTTGAAAATACTCAATTTTCCATACTCACTGGTGCCACGTAACCGTAAAATTCCGAGCAGATCGATCCAACTTTTGAATGCCCTTGACCTCCTGAACAACTTTGTCCAACGCTAGAACTTTCTATATTATCAGAATCGTGAGACAGAACAAGTTAAAAATGTTCAATTTTGCAAGCTCACTAGCGCCACGTAGTGGTAGAATTTCAAACCCAACGGGGCATCTTTTAAATGTTCTTGACATTATGATCAGCTATGCTGAAAACCGCGCTTTTGCAAATAATAAGGGTCATGAGGTATGGCGAGTCCGTACGTATATGAATACCTAATTTTGATCTTGATAACTGTCTTTGGTATAAAAGAGCTCAGATTAAGAGGTAAAATACCTAAGCAAAATACCTAAGAACTGCAAGCAAATTATCTCTCAAATACCACAACTTGTTATTTTGGATACCTGGGAATCCCTGAGAGGTACTATTTTGGTATAGTCTTTTCTCAATTTGGTATTCACATAACATTGTGGGAACAATTTTATGGTATAATCCTCAGGTATTTTACCTCTTAATCTGAGCTCCTAAATACCAAGGCCAGTTATCAAGTTATTCGGTCCTGCTCGGGTAGTAGTGTTAATATTATGGTTTCAATTGAAAGAGGTAAGTTATCAGGTGCATTTCCTTAGTGAGAGTCAAACATCCATTCAGGTAAGGCCCGTGTTCATACACCGGCACAGTTACGAGTTGCACATAGGATAAATAGGATAGGCAATTATATGGTAAACTTTGGAGTGCTCTAACTTCACGAAATATTGACCGATTTATATTCTTTTAGAAACAGTCAACGGAAAACCTAATGTTTTTTCTGGAATGCAGTAACAGAAATGGCCATGGTTTCCGGATACCGGAGATATTCCAGGATTCCACAAGCGAATGATACGTTGAAATCAAAAATTTGCCTTAAAATTGACGAAATATGGCCATTTTCCTGAAACAGGTTCTTCTGAAGTGTTCTGGATGCGGCCAGATCTTTTTTTCATCCAAATCATGCCGAGCGACATCGTTTTCTTCTTATTTTTTCATCACAAAGCTTTCCTTAAGCTTAAAGTGGACATTTGAATACATTGGCACTCCCGGGGCCACCGGAATGTTCCTGAGGGAACCAGTAGCAGGGGCAAATTTTGTTTTCCCCAAAACATGCCGTGCGACACCTCTTTCTTTTTGTTGTTTCAACACGAAGCTTTCTTTAAACTTAAAGTGGACATTTTGACACACTGGCCGCTCCCGGGATCACCCGAACGTTCCCGGGGGAACCTGTAGTAGACCTATTAAATTTTAACACTAGATTGTCCCCGAGAAAACCTGTTTAACACATTAGCAACCCCGAAACCCCCGATACGCCCCAGAAGAACGTTTTGTTGAGACAAGTATGTTTGCTCAAGATTATGGAAACACAATCAAAATTCCTCGGGAACTATATGTCTGGGCAGTTGATAAGTCAAGTAAAAATATTATACAACTGAATTTCTGCGTTGATCAGCTGAACAGTATTCAAAAACGTCAGAAGAACTTGACAGAAGAAAGACAATACATACCTTGAACACAGGTTCATTGCTTTGTACCTATTTCAGAAAATTAAATATCAACTGGAAGGTTTTCTGATTCAAAGGATAATCCAAAGAAATTTACTTTGTATGTGAAAGATTTATAAATTAAATATATTAAGCTATGTTCATAACTAATACGTGAAGATGTACATATAAAAAATAAATAATATCAAACCCTTACCAAGCAAAAACCTATGAGTTAACAATTATATAAACAGTATTTCAAAAAATCATATTACGTATCAAGTCGTCTCGAATTTTTTAATTAGATAAGACTTGATGCATATCCATTTAAAGACGATGGAAATATGACGTCCACTTTTTTTTTAAATTTATCACCCCCCCTCTATCACAAATTTTCCCATACCTTTTACAAGTACTGTAACAAATCTTGACCTTCCTTCCGCCCTCTCCCCCAAAGTCAAGCAATACGAAGCCATATTTGAATCGCCCTTAAAAATAGGAATATCCGAACAAGCAGTTATGAATGTCTTGTACTTAAACGTACACTTTTGTTTTACTAATGTAAAGGGAGATTGAATGTTTTTGACCCTTTTCAAATGTTAGTCTAGATGTTTATTGTTTTTTACCAAATTTTCAATACATTTAATTCTTCTTGGCTGCTAAGTTTTAGTGGATTCTATAGGGGTGTTGCAGACCATAACTAAAGATTGGACTCGGAAAAAATGCGACACTTTGTTTCGGGTGTAACTTCTTATCGCGTGAGTAAAAATTTTTGAAATTTTTGGTAATACTAGTTTAGAGTGTTATGTTTATGTGTTAATGTAATTTGTCAAGTAGTTTTCAAGATATATTCGAAACAAGAAGAGCTACGCCAGCAAATCTTGGGCGCGGTGATCGATAATCCTGGTCAGTCGCACAGATGGATCGGCAAAAAGCTTGGAATCCACCATTCCACCGTGTCCCGCGTTGTGAAGATGTTCCAGGAGACGAAGACCATCGAGCGGCGCGCTGGAAGCGGCCGAAAACCGAAAACGGAATACCCAGAGAAGGCGCGGAAGATAAGGCAGTACTTTAAGAATAACCCGAACCTTTCCACCCGAGACGTGGCCAAAAAGGTCAATTCGTCGAAGTGGTTCGTCCAGCAGACCATGAAGCGGGCTGGGCTACGTGTTTTTAAGGTCAGGAAGGCGCCAAACCGGACTGACAAGCAAAACACGGTGGCCAAATTGCGTGCGTGGAAGCTGTACCGTGAGTGGCTGGTCAAGCCAGGCTGTCTCGTCATGGACGACGAGACATATATCAAGGCGGACACCAAACAAATCCCCGGCCTCGAGTTTTTTGTCGGTACGTCCCGCATGGAGGTTCCGGAAAAGTTCCGGAAGAGAAAGATGGACAAATTCGCGAAGAAGTACCTGTTGTGGCAGGCGATCTGCGAGTGCGGACGGTACAGCAAGCCGTTCGTTACAACCGGCACCATAAACGGGCAGATTTATCGAGAGGAATGCTTGCAGAAGCGCTTGCTGCCCTTCCTCCGCTCTCACCGTGGTCCCACGCTGTTCTGGCCGGATCTCGCTTCGTGCCATTACGCCAAGCCTGTAATGGATTGGTACGAAGCGAAGGGCGTTAATGTGGTCCCGAAGGAGGCGAACCCGTCAAATACACCAGAACTTCGTCCGATCGAAAAGTTTTGGGCGATAATGAAGAAGAAGTTGAAGAAAAGCGGAAAAACATTCAAAACCGATGAAGCTTTGAAGAAAAACTGGGAGAAATTGTGTAAGGAAGATGGACAAAGCCTCGCCCAAGATCTCATGAGCAGTGTTAAGAGAAATGTACGAGCATTCAGCTTGGGTGAGGAAATTCAATAAATAAATTATGCCAAAACATAGCTAATATATAGTTATTTAATCCCTGAAAATTTGAAAAGTATCCGATTTAAAATGAATTTTTGGTGATCATTTTTGTGTGTCTCATTTTTTCCGAGTCCAGTCTTAAGACGAGTTTGCTTGATACACGGTTGAAATAGGACATGAAAAAGTTGTTGTGAGAAAAACAATTTTCCCTTAAAGTGCCCATCTCACAGTGTATGGTGAGTTTTAAGACAATTATATTGCCTTTAATAAGAAAAAAAAATCCTCCAATTATGAAATAGCCATTTTTTTTCAAATTGCATCCAAATTTTATTTTTTTGGCGTGTAAGAATCGATTTAACAATTTTTACAATATTTTTCATAAAAGTTAAGACTATTTTCTAAAAGTCTCCAATGCTTCACTTTTTTGTAAGTCTTATCCTTTTTGAGCTATTTTTATTTAAAAAAAAATCGATCAAAAATCTTAAGCCCTTTTCAAATCGTAGTCTAGATAAATTTTGAAAAAACAAAGTATGCAAAGTTGCTTGAAAAGACATAGTTTACACAATCGCAATGATTCATTGGATTCTGAGAGGGTGCTGCCAAACACTGGATAAGTTGGCGTGAAATTCGTCGCCTGTACCTTACTCCTTATAATCTTTTACGCAATTCCCGTGACATTGTACTTTAACGTTGACGATGAAGAGGAGGCAAGAAAATTGCTCACCGCACACGGTTACTGGTAAATATTTATCTGTTAGGAATGCACTTTATTGATATTGGTTATATTGAAACACAGCCTAGATTTCTGAACGATCTACTTTTTTCCCTTAGTTATTGGCATCATCGTCTTAGGATAGTAATAGGCCAATCATACAGTGACAAATTACAATTAACAGCTAGATAAAATCATTCTTGTAAACATCTCACGTCTTAACGGAAATAGGAATTTTCCCATCCCCTTTATTAAATAGTCTATCCAGAAACATTTACCCGATTGAATGCTGCAGGGCACCGGAGACATCCGGGAACTATAGTCTGCCACGTCTATCGCCATCTCCACGTCGTCGTTCAATTAGCTGGACAGCAATAAATAACTGTCATCAGTGCAAATAGGTTGGCACACATCAAAACTGCTGCACAGCTTGATTGCACACCAACAATCGTCACGTCAGCAGCAGCAGCAACAGCAACAGCAACATCAACAGCAGCAGCCGTGGTGACAGTTCGAACTAGTTTCCCAGGAACAAGGCCCAGCTCGATGATGTGCAATTAGCTCTAATAAATTAAATTAAATTCCCTGTGTCCCACCCACACAAGCCACCATCGTCGGAGCGCAAAGACGATTACAACAACCGGCAATCATCGTCGTCGTCGTCCTCGTCGTCTTTTGTCGCCGTCGTCAGTCAAGGGTTTCAATCAAAAAACTTTCCTCCTTCAGGTTATTGAGGAACTTGCCCGTCCGTTCTTGGCATCGAGCAGGGATGGGACGTCTCATTCAGCAGCAACGATGTTTGCTCAATCGACATATTATATTTTTTTTCCAGTGGATTGCTGCAATTATTCGAATGCTTCGAACGTCTTGTGGTCCTTGGTGTAGTTCGTTTTTGGCCGAGAGCACGGATGTGTAGCAGCGATGGCAAAGGGGGTGGGGCTAAGTTGCTAAATTTCTTCATCATCGCCATCATCTGCACCAAAATTTGGAGTTGCATGAATGTTTCTTCATTATTAGGACAGTTGATTTAAGAAATTCACAAGCTCATATCTGACAACCCTATAGCGGTGAAGCGATTAATCCTGAACTTGCTGAACTCAGCCTTAATTAAGAGTGGACTCCACCCACATCTGTATCATCCGGATTCCATCCCATCTCCCTTCGAACGTGAAACTATGTCACTTGATTACAAGGATGACAAAACGTTTGCAAGATGTCTTAATAGCAGATGTGGACGTGATTATGGTCGACATCTTGTGCATGGGAAAGTTTTGCCTTTATTATTGCCCTATTTTTGTTTCCTCAGCCTTCCCCACAAGCAATCTTCTGTTTCGTCAAAGTTAAACCAGAAATCTGCGACAATCCGCAGGCCAGTCAACTAGTGGAAGGAATCGTCCTCTTGAGGTAAGCCCTTGCTTATTACTGCGGCCCATTAGTTCAAACCGCTACCTATCAAGGCGAAGAAGATACAGCTGATGTCCAATCAGGGTCGTAAAAAATGGCCTTCTGGCAGGCAGCTTTAACACCGTCAGCCATCAGTAGTGGGTCGAGTTTATGACCCATCCCCTAACCACCATAAACCTCAAACGTTCTCGGCCGTGAAACCCCATTGTGCTCGAGAGGAAGAGCAGGGCGGGTCAGGCAGCTCAAGAGCGCACAAATGAGCAACAATAATTTTTAATTAGCTACATATCACTCAATTAACACCTTGCTCTGGCAATAACATTGATGCGGCTATAAATTACCATGTATGTGTATCAGTTTCTGACAGGTAAGTGCGTGGCCCAACAAACAGGCAACGTGTGCTGCCCGTGCGGATGTGTGTGTGTGTGTGTGTGTGTGTTTGTGTGTGTGCGTGTTGGTCATTTTTTGTTTGTTTGTCAAGCAAAAGTCCACGATTAAAATGGGCACACGACACGTTTTCCCACTGATGACCACCGGGGCACGAGCTAACAGTGCCTACGGCCGGTGCATTATACGACTGAAGGGGTCAAGCGACTCGACGGGCATGAGCAGCTGGAGCCAAATGAAGTAAGCAACATGACCAACAGACAAAAACTATCCATCAATTATAATTATATGTAAATCATTTAAAATAATGGGAATAAATTTTAATTATGCTCTGCATCCAGATGATGTCCCCTTAATTTGTCAGTGACACATCCTTCCTCCCCTTCATGGGAAGGTTATCGTGAGTATCCTTTGAGTGAGTTCAGTCTTCCAGTGCTGATGAGAGCTGTTGAATACTACACGGTAGCTCTATTGGATTCAAAATTGAATACAACAACTTACCCTTTGTCGAAGTTGAAAATAAGTTAAACAGAACAGTTTAACAGTTTAAGTTCACCTTATAAAAGTTTAAGTTCACCTTATTCAACATCTATGTCTTGGCAACACCACTCCAGAACTTCGGTACAGGGAGCTCTCCTTACGGTCCTCCCTTAGCTCAGTCGCTAAAAGCACAGCTACAAAGCAATACCATGCTGGAGGTGACAGGGTTCGATTCCCGGCCTGGTCTAGGCATTTTTTGTTAAGGAATTTCTCAACTCCCTGGACATAGGGTATAATTAAACTTACCACACAATCATACATAATGCAAAAATGGTACCTCCCAAGTAACAATTTTGGTTTTATAAGGGTTCTGAAGAGCATGAATTAGACTTCAAGAATGCTATAAAACCATGATAAAACCAGCAATGTTCCTTGGGCTGGTATCAAAATCTCTTACTTAATAACTGTCGAAGTGCATTTAGAACACTGAGTTGAGAGCAAGAAATAAGCGAAATGCTAAAGCAACATGCTTGAAATGCTAAAAACAGAAGGGAGCTCTTGCTCATAATATTGATTAAATCAAGAAATACTTGGGCTAAATAGAAAATAGCTAAATCTCAATTTATGAAAATTTACCATCGCTAAATATCAGGTGTCTTCCATGATACACTGTAGACCGTATGCCTACGGCATTTCCTCAACTAATAATGATCTGTCCATCAAACAAAAGCTTCATGAAACCACGGCCAACTCTATCCTATCATCTTCCCGATGGAGATGATTTCCAATACTCTTACAAACCAACACTTCATCATCTTGGACAGCTACAGATCCATTGGAAATAGACAATAGGGTTTAATTTTATCGTACAGAATAGGCCGAAGGCTCTAAGATTGTGACGAAACTTTGTCCAGGGGTAGGGTTCATGGATATACGAACTAAAAATAATATTGAAAAATTCAGGGTTGCCAGTTTTCCCTCAAAAATTTCCACAGTGAAGGAAATTGCTAGGAAAGGCCGGAAAAAACCATATCCTGAGTTATGAAAAATCGTGAATAAAAAATTCTTTTGTTTTAATTCGTTGGTGAAATTTTGGCGATGGTTTTTTTGTTGTTTTTGAGTAATGCTCGAAAAACTATGAGATCGTCAATTGTCTTCATAATATAAAAAATAAAAATCCGAAAAATGTCGGTCCTCACCTAGCATTACATGTTGATAAGAAGGATATTTCTTATCATAATAATAGCTTATTTTATTATCACTACGAACATATTGATAAAAAAATTCTATTGTGATCAAATTTAATGGAAAAATTTAAAATTATGTTATCTGTTTGAAATTAAACTGCCATGGTAATATCTGAAATATTTTTTTTTATAAAGAGCATAATTTATTGTTCAAATATGCTGGTAATATTTATAGTTTTGCATTTAATGAAAAAGCGTTCTTCAAAAATTGTATTTTGAAAATGATATTATATGATAACAAAATTATTCTTAGTTGATAACTAAAATTGTTATGTTGCGTGATTTGAATTGTCCTGTTGCTTGATAACAGCAGTGTCAGCACGAGCAAAGGTTTATATCAATGTGATAACAAGATCTTATATCTGATTATCACAGTTTGATCACAGAACATGTTATCATTCACGCTGATTAAATAACCAAAATAACAAAAAACAAAGAGCCAAAATAACAAATCATTTTCGTTGGATATCACAACATTAACTCGTTCAATAATAGCTCATTTTGATAAAACAAATTGTGACATGAACAAACTACTTGAGATAATATCAAATGATGTTATCAACATGATATCATACTCATACACTTAAATTTGAAGTTCATGGCATGCTGGTAATAATCAGCATTTGCCAGCATGCTGGTAGTATTCTGCAACGTTCGTCGAAAATTGTCTCTAAAAATTTATAACCAATCACAAAATTACCTGATCATGATAACTATTTTTTTTTATGCCAAAACAGGTGAGTTCAAAATGATATCTGAGATAGCAATACTTGTTAATTATTTGATATCAAATTGTTATTTTACTTTGCTAGGGGGATTAGTGACAACCATCTACCGTCCAATGTTTCCTGTAGCAAGGCGGCCGTTGAACGAAGAACGATTAATTTTTCGGTCAAAATAACGACGAATACAACCTTAATACAACTCCGAACGAACTTTTGTGGGCTCTGGACGAAGAAGAGGTAGCAAAGTAAAATACCAAATTGCTATCAAATAATTAACAAGTATTGTTATCTCAGATATCATTTTGAACTCAACTGATTTCGCATAACAGAATTTGTTATCATCATTGACTAATTTTGTTATCATCTGTTTTCAATTTTTAAAGACAATTTTTGACGAACGTAACTGAATACTATGTTACCATTCAGGCTGAATAAACAGCCAAAATAACAAAAGGAATAACAAATTAATATACGCTGGATATCACAACATAAGCTCGTTTTATTAATATTGAGTTCAGTTTGATAACAAATGTTGTGATATAAAAAAAAACATGAGATAATTTCAAATTATGTTTTCAAAACGATATCAAATTCATACACTAATAACTGAAGTAAGGAGTGTATCGAATATAAGCTATCCACATACATTTGCGTTGTACGCATGTATTTGTGATGGTTTTTTGTGCTCTGAACACTGCATGCTGTGCGTTTGACTGTCAGCTTTCTTTTGTTTACTTGTTTGTGCGGTTCAAATTCTGCGTTTTCAAAATGTCGCGTATTGAAAAGGAAGTGAAAATTAAGGTTCTGGACACATGGCTAAGTGAGAAAGGTATTACTATGCGAAAATTGGCGAAGCGGTTTGGAATTCATCATGCGAGTGTTAAAACCATCATTAATAACATTAATTGTTATGTTATGTATTCTCCGTGCGAGGAGTAACGATTATGATGTAGAAGGAGATGTTCGCTCATCGCCATGAGGCACCAAGAGTGAACAACAATGTTTTTGGCTAGAATGAAAGATGTGAAGAGAAAGTGTTGAAAGTTCCGTCAGAGTGCGGCAGGTAGGAAAATTAACAGATGTTTTTTGAAAATTGAGCGAAAGGGCATGTATCCAATGGTACTCGAACCATGGACGTCAATCTTTGCCTAACATCCCACTGCGGGTAGGTTGTAGCAACGGAACAAGTCCGCCACTTCAACAGGCAAAAATTGACGCATGGAAAGACGCTCATGTACCACTGTGGCTTGTATAGTTTATTCTTAGCGATCTATTGTGTGCACTCTGTTTACTGATGCGCACATGGGAGAGGAACTCTCTCCTTTTTGGGTTTGTTTTGATTCGCAACGACTGCCTGTTGAAGTGGCGGACTTGTTCAGATATGATATGCAATAGTAAAAATCTCCCCAAAAGCTGTTGAGAAATATTTTTTTGGTTTGTACCAACGAGAAAAATCAACATTTCAAATAAGCCTTTTGTCTACACTAATAATAATAACTTTTATAAGGGCTTCAAATGGTGAGTTGACAACTTGGCAGGAGGGTGCGACCGACCTCTGGTCCTCACAAGTTCCTACCTCACGCCTCCACGAGTCATATGATCACAAAGACTGCCAGCTGAAACATGGAGACGCTGGTTGGCGTAGCCTGGGCAATGTTGTCAATCCGACAATAGCGAAGTGAGGGGGTGCGACCGGTACATCATATCATAATTTTCCATTCTCATATCTTTCAGGTCTTCCAGGTCGTCAAGGTATTACAAAATAATTTAAAATTTAAAATTCTTTTTTTTCATGGCGGTCATACGTTGCCTAAATTTTCTGGTTCATAATGGATGCGCAAGTTTGTCTACAATTGCAACAAAACAGCAGTCGGCACATTATGTAATTTTCAATTCATATTACAATATACCCTCACTATATATTTTATCTTATAGGACATTGTTTATTCATAGCCTAATTCTGTATATTTCATTACATGTATTACGCCAGAAAGGTAAATTTCTCTCAGGTACCATACAGTTTAGAGAGGAGGTCTTGCGGTTATAGGATGATCATCTTCTGGTAGAAGCAGCAGTAAGAATGGGGATCAATTTTCAGCTGTATCTAGCACCGTCGGAGTGGCCTTCTCGAAAGTAGCAATGGATGTATATATAGATGTGTAGATACTAGTATGTGTTATTATATGATGCATGTTTTTTACAAGCTCTAGCATATTTTCATTAATAGAAATGTTGACGACTCTCTCGACCACTCAACCTTTAATTCCTTCATTATATTTTCCATTAAATGGCGTAATATGACCTTAACATTTCAGTACACGATCATCAACTACTATTTGAGCGGTTCAGAGGAACACAGCTGTTCATCATTATTAATTGCATATCATAAATATAATATTATGGAAGAAGTAATAAAATAATTAATAAAATTTTAATTGCTTCAGTTTGGTGATCCGGCCGGTATAATTATTTTATTACATTATATCAAATAATAATCAAAATTAATAAATGCTCTTCATTCCAGAAGGTTATATATCTATATGTCATGATTAAATACGTAATAATATAATATTATGGTTTTATATACAATTGAATGCTTTATTGATATTTATACCTCAATGAATAACAAGATGACCTTCACATTCCAGAGATACAGTCACCCATCAGTGATACAAAGTGGTACGAAGCTGCATATTATTATTACTGCCTTAATATTATTATTTCAGCAGGTTAATTAATTTAGTTTAACATGGTTATCATAGGCTCGTGAACTCCAACTATTACATAATTTAACTAAATATCCTTATATAATTTTTGCTCTACTATATAATCATATATAACATATTATTATTACATTACATCTATATTTATATAAATATAATAAATACTGGGTTGGGAGGGAGCACCAGGGTATCATTCAAGCTGAAACTGGACGATGGTTTGATTGACTGCCTGAGTCTAGAGGGAACAAACAGTATCATTTCTTATCCTACCGATTCGAGTGTGGTGCTGCGAGTTCTACTCCAACAGTTTCAGGGAGAGTGACGCGCCCTTCTTAACAAGCCATCCTGTAGAAAGCTTAATGAGTATTGCGAATTGTGTTATTCGATTTGTTGGATCATATCGTTGGAAGGAGATTCTTAATTTCCGTGGATTTCGTGTAAGTGTCTCTGCTTACGGGTCCACCTCCGTTTTTGGCCCTTCATACAGCGATAGTGCGAATTCAGATCGGTGGCCCAATTTGATCTTGCTGTTAAGTGAGCTGCATCCAAGCCAAGGGCTAGAGGGGATGGTGGCTACCATACATACATAATAATAATAATAACTTTTATTTGACATACGATAGAGACAATTTTTGCACACCATAAGTTGTAACTTCTACTGTTCTAGGATTGATAGCAAGACAATTTTGCTTAAAAATTTGAAATAAAAAAGCTGTAGCAAAATAACTGATTTTGAACTAAACAAATGACGAATTTTTATAGGGACACCTTAAGCTTCGTAGGAAAAAATGCTCTTATTCAGTCATATCAAAAGTAACAGAACAATATACTCCATCGAAGTTGCTTAAAATTATTTCATCTACAACTTTTCCGAAAAATTATTTCTTTATTTCTGCAAATAAAATGAAAGGTTTTCGATTTCGCTGAAAATAAGGACCACCCTAGTTTCAATTCACACCAAAAGAAGCGCCTTGTTATTAAAAACAACTTTGTACAAGACAATTTTGCTCCAAAACTTCAAACTTAGGCTGAAAATGTATCTTTCCAGCTAAATTCATTTGCTGGACTACTGTGCAATGGTTGCTTTGCATCATGCTTTCTGCTCTACAGGTCGCTGGTATTCCACACAACTGGATGCTTCTTCATTTCGCGGTCCTCGAGAACCATCCGTCCGAAATAATCCTTCCATAGCCACGAATTTTGAAGATTGTCACCGTTGGTAGGATGAGGTGTAAGGAAAAGCCGGTTTTGTCAGCAAGATGTTCAGTGCTTCAACTGTAATTATAGTATTTGGGTAAGTACATGGAAACAAAACAAAGTATGGTCAACAGCTTTTAACTCGGTGGGCTTTGGTACCATGTTCAACCTACGACTATGTGCTTATTTGATGTTATAAATTAAAACTAATATCTTACTTCTTTTTATTCTCAGAGTTTTCACCAAACTTTTCAATAAACTTTCGTATACTTAAGCAATGGCGGTATAATTCCAAAAACCTACTCAATTCTGTCACTCCAGAGAAGGCGACGCATTGATAGTTCATGGAACTCCCTTCAGTAATACCGGTGAGCAGGGTAGCCAGCTATCATTTTCCTGTCGTAACATAAGACTTAAGAGATATTTGGAAAAAAAATCGAGATACAGCCCCATTGGGTTGTTCGGAGTGATGACGTAGGACTACGCCACTAAATGTTAGCCAATATTCTGAATTATTACAATTAACTCTTTCAGGTTCAGGCTGCAAATTATTGAATTAACCCTTTCAGGTCTAAAATGTTCCAAGCAATATTATACAAGCTATTTGGTGAGTTCTGATTGAATTGGGGATCAATAACAACGAAATGATTGGAAAAAGTAGGATATTTGTTCTTAGATATGCTAACTCGTCCAAACTCTCCTGGAGCGCAGAACTTAAGATCTATAGTTGTAACAGTAGCTTTATCCACTTAAAAATGTTATGATATATATTTAAACATATTCAATGAACATGGAAGACCAACAGACATTGTGAGATAATCTTGAGATATTCATACCAAACAAACTAATTCAACTTTGTATAGCCCATAAAGCTATGTTACACTTGTAGATCTCATGTTTTGAATGACCTCAAACTAACAAGATTATCCTATGATGTCTGTGGACGTTTCATAATATTAAAATATTAAACCTAAAAGGTTACGATTAATAATGTATATCTTAAGTTCTGAACTCAAATCAGTTCTGAACATCCCAAGATAATCTGATAGTGTCTGGTGACCTTACAAGAGATTCAATGAATATGTTTGAATGCATATCGTCACCATTTATAGGTTATAAAGCTAATGTAACGACTGTAGATCCTAACTTCTGAACTCAAGGGCAGTTTTAGTGAACTAGAACATCCCAAGATATCTCATTATAAGTTTACCTTCCAGAAGACTCACTTAAATTGTTACTTTGTTTGATCCAGAAAGCTACAGATACAGCTGTAGATTTTCAGTTTTGATAACCTACAAGATTATCTCATAGTGTCTGTTAGTCTTCCAAGATAATCAATTAAAAAGTTTCAATACACAGCGTAGTTTTTCAAAGCACAGAAACCTTTTGTTACAACTGTAGGTTCTATGTTCTGATCTCAAGGATAGTTTGGATGACTCAGAACATGCCATGTTGTTTTAAAGTGTTTGTCGACCTTTAAGAATTTTAATAGAAAATGTTTTAATTGCCTAAAAATTACTGCTACAACTGCAAATCTTATGTTCTGAACGCCAGAAACGTTTGGATGACCTTAAAAAGCATAAAATAATAAAATATTGATTGTTGACCTTTCAAAATAATCATTAAAAATCTAAATAAACATATTGTTACCTGATATAGACCATAAAGCTCTAACAGAAGCTCCAACTGCAGATCATTAATTCCGAGCCTTAGGACAATTTGGATGACCTAGAATATCTCAAGGTTATCGCATGATGTCTGTTGATCTTCTAGATTACTCAATGAATATTGTTAAATACATATTGATCCTTTGCATACTCCAAAAGCCTACTGATACAACTGTAAATCTTTTGTTCTGCACTCAAGGCCAGTTTTGATGATCTTGATCATCCCAGTTTATCTCGTAACGTGTGTTATTTTAAAACATGCACTGAATATGGTTCAATACCGAGCGTTACTTTGTATAGCCCAAATAGCAATAGTTGCTACAGTAGATATTAAGTTCTGAACTCAAGGATAGTTTGGATGACTTAGAACATCACAAAATTAACAAATAACAACTGTTGACCTTGCAAAAGGTTCATTCGATATGTTTGAATACATATCGCTTACAACTGTAGATCTGAAGTTCAGAACTCAAGTGCATTGTGGATAACCTAGAACATCCCGGAGAGACAAAAATATTTCACCTTACCAAAAATATTTGATTTGGCCAAAATCCATGCCAGAAAACTGTATGATCAGGTGTTGACAAAATTCAATGGCTGTCTCCTCATGGATGATGAAACCTATGTTAAGGCCGTTTTCAAACAGCTACCGGGACAAAAATCTTACTAGGCTACGGCTCTGGGAGATGTTCCTGCCAAATTCAAGTTGGTGTTTGCAGATAATACATTATTTGGCAAGGAAGACCAAGGTTTTCATCACTGATATGGGAACGTCCATTAACTACGTCACGCAAAAATTGACTTTTTTAACCACCCCCCTCCCCCCCTTGTCACGTTTTTTTTGAATGGACTATCACATTTTTTTGTATGGACCGTCACGTTTTCCCAAACCCTCCCTCCTCCCTTACTGCGTGACATAATTAATAAACCTTACCTGAGACATTTAATTCAGAACTGCACATAACGGAATGTCTCCAAAAGTGAATATTGCCATTCATCAGATCCCACAATGAACCTGTCACGTTTTGGCCAGATCTTCCTAGCTTTCATTTCAGAAAGACCTCAACCCACCAAATTGTCCCCAGTTCAGACTGATAGAGAGATTTTGGGATATTATGAAGAGGAAGCTGAAGGTGAATGGTAGTGTCGTGAAAAGCATCAATGAATTCAGAACCAAGTGGAATAAGATTGTCAAAACAATGGATGAGAATAATGTGCACCGGTTAATGAAACGTGTTCCGGGAAAAGTCCGCCAACTGCTTCGAAATCGAGAGGGGTTTTTTTGTACCATTCCTCTAAAGTTCACATAAGTCGAACATTTTAGTTAAAACAGAATATTATTTTGCCAATGTATATCCGAAATATGCGCAATAGTCTATGTTCCAATACTTACTGGGCCACACCTTTGCTCAAAACCTGACCACTTTTCGTGACGGTCGTAGAGATTGTACGGAATCAAATTGCACCACTTTTAAATGGCTGTAACTTTTTACTCCTTGGGCATTTTCTAGTGAAATTTTGCTAGGAATTGTACATTGTACGGTGTCTCGTATCGGTACCACAAACGTTTGACCATCGATCGAAAAGAAAAAAGTGGCAAAAATGGATCTCCGTATAGCGTTAAGGATCACATGCAGGTAGTTCAAGCTTTAAAGAGGAATCCCAACAGTTCAGTTCGAGATGTAGCGAAGAAACTGCATCTCACCAAAACTTTCGTGCAAGATACGAAAAAACGTGAAGGAATACACACAGACAAAGGCGCCTAATCGCGATGAATCTAAACCCAGATGTTGACGAAACCACATTTTCTCGGAATGGATGATGAGACGTATGTAAAGCAGACTTCCAGGGCTCCAGTTTTTGCCTGCTCATCATAAATTCGATGTCCCTGAGGACATTAGACAGCAGAAGATGTCAAAGTGTGCCAAAAAATATATGATTTGGCAAGCAATATGCTCGTGTGGAAAGTGGAGCACCCCATTCGTGACAACTGGAAAGGTCAATGGCAGGTGAACCTGAAAGAATGCCTCCAAAACCGAATTCTCCCTCTTTTGAGGTCACACGATGGTCCTACAATTTTCCGGCCGCATTTAGCCTCGTGCCATTACTCAAAAACGGGTTTGGAGTGCTACAAGGCTGAGGATGTCAATTTCGTGCAGAAGCATCTAAATCCCCTGAACGCACCGGAACTGCAGCTAATTGCAAAATACTGGGCCATCATGAAGCAGACACTTCGGAAACATACGATGGAAGTAAAATCGAAGGAAGATATAAAAAAATGGATTGCCACGCAAAAAAAAGTTGGTACAAATGCTGTAGTAGAGTGTTATGAGTAGTGTAAAAAAGAAGGTTCGTGCATTTGGATATGGAATTGAATTTGAATAAAATAAACATGCGAAAATAATCATAACATGTTTTATTTTACTCCTTGAAAATTTGAAGGTGATTGGTTGAAAAAGCGAATTATGCCGAATATATGTGTGTGTCGCAATATGATTCCGTACACCCTTTAATGCGTTTTTTTTAATTGTACCCCATAGAAAACAACGACGTAGTCTTACGTCAAAATAGATCACTGTTGCCCCATTTACGGTACCTGGAAAAGTCATTTGTGCTGCCCTGTTTTTGTTCATTTTGCAATGATCAAATCATTAACTGAGCTAATTATTCACAAGGTCTATTCTACCATTTGATTGTTTTTACTTTACATTGTCTCATAATTTTGAAATTTCGTTTCAAAACATAAGTTTGAGATATTTTGAATTTTAAAAAACGGATGTCGTGGTTCCTTATTAATACTAAGGATGGCATGATAAGCTCACTTCATGCCAAGTTTGTGAGAATCTATGTCTCAAAATGTCCTCAAATGTGATGACTGCTCTTACTCTCCAAATCGTCGAGCAAAAGACAAGCAATAACACAAAAGAAGAACACTACACTAATGTTAAAATATGTATACACACGCTGCAAATAACTTTTATCGCATACAATTTAACCATGTTATGGCAGCTAGCAACATAAACATGCCCCCCCTCTCATCTCTTGCAAGAAAGCCTCATGTACAAAGCTGCTTACCCGTCTCACTCGAACAATACCAAATAGACAAGCTAGTAATATGGATGGCACTGAACGGAGACCGACAACCGACAACGACGACGACGAGACAGACGAGTAGTCTCAGAAAAGCTGAGCTCCCATTTGGCGTGAAATTATTTTATTCTCGCTCGTAACATAATTCAGAGACGACATGAGGACGAATACATACATGTGAGGAAATGAAGGTTTTTGGCATACACAAGACAAGAAGAACCAACAATGAACTACTCGCCAGCTCTGGAGACTAACTGGAAGCGACTGGCTAGCTGACAGAATGACTGCCCGTAGAACTAGCCAAGCCAAGGCCGCCCCAAGTCGAGGTCAGTTAATCAGTGATGCCGTCAGTCAGCTGGGACAGTCCGCATATTGGAGCTTTACTGCGGGAAACAAGGGGCTCCGCTATTTTGCGAATCTCCGAATTTATCGGATTTTTCAATAACATAGATTTTAGGTATCCGAGTTATCAATTTAAGTAGCTTTCACAACATTGGAACAATCGAAAAAAAAACCCTAAATTCCCAGTGACCCCTCGGGTGATGTCCTGTCCGTCCAAGATCCAGTCAATCCCATCGTCCTGGGATAAGCACAGCGGCTGAGGGCAAAACAAAAAATTACGACAACAATAATAAAGCTCAAATAAATTTGTGCTCCCGCTCACATCAGGGATCGTAAAGGAATGTCAAATTCATAAACATGGCCCCTTTAGCCGCTCTAGTGTCGTATGTGGCAGCAGATAAAATAAAATAAGTATAAAATGTAATGTTTTTGTTATGTTCCTGGAATAGTCTCGTCGTCATCCTGGTAGCATATATCGTGGTCCTCGTCGTCGTTGTCCCAAGTAGTGGCCGCATTCAGCTTACTCCTGTGAGCCGTCGTTGGCAGCCCATCCTGAACCTTTTGGCAATATTCAAAATAAATCTTAATGATACGACACTGTTTATGTTTGTCAGTGGTGAGCCAGTTCCGCTTTGCAAATGGGTGACCGACTCCCTTCCTCCCTTCCGGCGCCCATGTATGTTTCAACTTGGAGAAAAACTACATCTTGTCACTTCTTGTTTCCACTCGAGCTGCGACTGCTCCACCGACCGTCCGACCGACCGACCGCCAGATGAGAATCTATTATGCAGAGAAAAGAGAAACACGATTCCCTCAAGCTCACTCCATACAGTCGTCATCCACGTTTCAAGTCCACACGGCTTCATGCGGAAGTCTTTTGCACAATTTTCATTTCAAACCGTTTGGCCCCACATCACTCGGGGTGACATATGCAGCATCACACAATCCTGGGCACACCAGAAGCAGGACAACTGTACTGTAGTACGGAAGGAACATGGCAATGACATTAAGCTGCTTCGGTTACGCTCTTGTATTATCCTTGCATGTGGTGGGGGGGAGGCAGGTTGATGAATAGAGTGAGAGAGAGTGATTCTGCTAAAATCCTAATCCAAATTAAAAACTAAACTTGACGTAACGTTGACAGTTTGCTTCATTGGATGGGATGGTTCATTTTGAGTGCTGGTGAAGTCGAAGCGTCCTTTCTCATTACAGCATTTCCAGCCAGAGACGCTAAAAAATATATTGATTTTGTCTCGACAGTTTCCGATTTTGAAGAAATTTTATCCATATGTAAGTTTATACGCAAGATAACATTTTTCATTGGAAAATCCTAAAATTTCCTGGACTAATTTCATATAAGGGCTTATTTAAAATATGATTTTTATTTTTATTTTAAATCATGACATGTAAACCATTACTCTGATCAAAATGTCGTCTGAGAAGAAGCTGTAGGTCATAAAATGATCTTAATGAAAAAAAAAAAAAAAAAAAAATACACTGAACCTAAAAAATTCGTAAATTCATGCTAAAAAATTACAAAAGATTATTTTTTTGAAGGTCCTCACTAAGATTATTTTTTTCAAAATTTGAAGTTATATCTTAAAATTTGGTGAACAGCTAAAGACGGTCACTTCTTTAATTTGAAAATTTTTTGATTATAAATTTTTATAGATTATTAAAGCTTTTAAAATTGTGTATTTATAATAGGTAGGGAACGCTCAGCATCCGGGACCTATTTCAGCATCGGTAAACGTTAACCTACATTGCTCATTTGTGCAGTATGGTGCTTCACCAGATGAAGCACCATACTGCAAAAAATAAGCGTTGTAGGTTAAAATTTACCCCGTGCTTGGAATAGGGTCTCGGGGTGCTTAAGCCGTTTCCTACCCTATAATTCAACCAAAAATAGACTAAACGTATTTTTGTTTTATAAAAAAGACAATATATTTTTTTTTCGTAAGCCCAGCCGTTCTGAAGTTATTGCAAATTTTATTAAAAGGATTTTTTTTGTAACAACATTTTCAACCATTTTCAAATGTTAGTCGCGATGTCCACAACAGCATGCATGTTACATGATAGATTATTGAATAAGAACTAAATCTTTTTCAGACATGGAGGCTCTTAGTCTTACCCGTTTCTGTTTAGACGCAACGGAAGCAATGCAAACTGATGCTATTTGAAGTACAGGGTGCAGCAGAAAATAATGCGAAAAGGTTCAAACTTGAGTATTGGGTTAAGTCGTGTAGCTAGTGACTAATTTCTGTCGGAAGTGTATTTTTTAAAGGGTGATACGGTCAAAATTTGGTCAATATCAACTTGACGTATTTCTTTCAATTTTGCATTTAAAAAACCTGAACACCCCTCATTTTGAAGGTGTGTGTGTGTAGAATGATGATCCTATTTTGATTTTGGAATTCACTCTTCAGTTGTCAAAATGCCGTCCAAGCAAGAAGAGCAGCGTATCAAAATTTTGCTCGCGCATCGCGAAAATCCGAGCTACTCGCACGCAAAGTTGGCAAAATCGCTAAAAGTTGCCAAATCAACCGTTACAAATGTAATTAAAGTGTTTGGGGAACGTTTGTCGACAGCCAGGAAGTCTGGATCGGGGGAAATCGAAAACCGGAAGCCGCTGGAGACGACAAAGAGAGTTGCCGGTAGTTTCAAGCGAAATCCTAACCTATCTCTCCGAGATGCCGCAAATAAGCTAGGTGTATCGTCTACAACCGTGCATCGAGCCAAAAAACGAGCCGGACTATCGACTTACAAGAAGGTAAGTGACTCCAAATCGCGATGATAAACAAAATACGACGGCCAAGCGCGATCCCGGAGGCTGTACACGACGATGCTGACGAAGTTTGACTGCGTGGTAATGGACGACGAAACCTACGTCAAAGCCGACTACAAGCAGCTTCCGGGACAGGAGTTTTATACGGCAAAAGGAAGGGGAAAGGTAGCAGATATTTTCAAGCACACGAAACTGTCAAAGTTCGCAAAGAAATATCTGGTTTGGCAAGCCATCTGTACCTGTGGCTTGAAAAGCAGCATTTTCATAGCTTCCGGGACTGTCAACCAAGAAATTTACGTGAAAGAGTGTTTGAATAAACGTCTGCTGCCTTTCCTGAAGAAACACGGTTGTTCCTGTACTGTTTTGGCCGGATTTGGCATCTTGCCATTACGGTAAAAAGGCCATGGAGGTGGTACGCCGCCAACAACGTGCAGGTGGTTCCCAAGGACAAGAACCTCCCAACACGCCAGAGCTCCGCCCAATTGAGAAATACTGGGCTATTGTCAAGCGGAACCTAAAGAAGACCAAAAAAACTGCTAAGGACGAGCAGCTGTTCAAGGCAAACTGGCTTTCTGCGGCGAAGAAGGTGGACAAGGTGGCTGTACAAATCTGATGGCAGGGTCAAGCGTAAGGCCCGGCAATTCGGATTTGGAAAAGCGGAAGCCTAACTGAATATTTTTCCTGAATTTTATACTAATTGAACTTGAAAAAGAAATTTAATTTGATTTTTTAAATAAACGATTTCACCGATTTACACGCGTTTTCCCTTGACCAAATTTTGACCGTATCACCCTTTATGTTTACTTTCATCTAAACATTCTATTTGTTTTATTGAAAATTCGTCAAAATGTTCGCGAAAGAAGTGATTACCAGTTTGTTGCTCGCCCAGAAGAAGCCAACAGAGATTGCCAAGAAGGTAGGGTGCCATTTGGCAACAGTTTACCGCATAAAAAGTCTCTGCAGGATAGTCCGGGAAGCGGACTGAAAAAATAATAATCCTGTTCTCCGACGAAAAGCTTTTCAGCATCGATTCTGTGGCCAACAGCTGCACGGACCGGTTCATTTCACCGCAGAAAATGGAGAACGTTCCGGAAAAAGTGAAATTCAAATTTCAAACCAAACATCCGGCAGGTGTCATGATGTTTGACTTGGTAGCGTCCAACGGTTTGAAAATGCCGCCTGTTTTCATTATGCTTGAGTTAAAATCAATAACGAAGTGTATATCGGTATTTTAAAGGACCAAGTGCTTCCCTGGGTGAAGGCCAACTTCTCCGAGGACCAAAACGTTATTCTACAGCAGCATGCAGCGCCGTGTCACATGTCCAGTCGAATCCACCAATGGTTGAACGATAACATGAAGTTCTGGCCGAAGGATTTGTGGCCCCTAGCAGTCCAGATCATAATCCGTTGGATTATTCGATTTGGGCATATTTTGAAGTACGAGCCTGCAAAACATCACACCCTAGTGTGAAAACCCTGAAGTCAACCATAACACATGGCAGTCAATGTCCGCACATGGCAGTCAATGTCGAAGGACTTCGTCCGAAAGGCATGCTCTGGCTTCCGGTGTGGGCTCGAGGATGTTATTGATAAAAATGGAGGACATATTGAATAAATGTGTTTAAAAAGACTTTATAAAGATAACTGCAATCGAAAATGTTGATATTATTGCTTCAATTAGTTGAAAATGGGATTTGAAAGAAATAGATCAAATCTTCGCATTGTTTTCTGCCGCACCCTGTATAACTCCAATGAACCCAAAATATTCAATGTATTCAAATAATCTGAAATGTAATAAATTTAATGAAAGTTGAAAAAAAAACATTTTATGAAATACTGCTTCTTGTCTCCCTGAACAAAATAACCCGAAACACACACATATCCAAAATCATCAACTTGATTCTTTTCCATCGCATCCAAACAGAAAAGGGTAACTCTGATTGCCGTTTGAAGTAAACACACTACTGTCATCTGTTCAGCTTAATCATCCATCACAGTGTGATCAACAGATGGCGCAGGTGTGACCATGATTTGTAGTGAAAAGTGTTCGATGTGTTATGTCTGTTTGTCTGTGATATGAATGTTAATAAACTTACAGAGATGGATTAATATAAACATATAAACAGTAACTATAAATGAGAAGAAAAATTATAAAACTATAAATCAAACCCTCTAGAATTCAAGAAGAATTAGTAATCTCCATTTAATTCCAACTACCTTTGCTTATCTTCGACAGATACGCGTATTTCGTCTACAATGTGCAGACTTCTTCATTGTCTCGTACTAATAACTCGACTGAATGAAAACCTTCGCCACCTGCCGTATATATACTATTTTCTAAATACAAATCGTTTACCTATCATTATGTTGTTTATACCTATCTTATTATTTGTTTGTTTCTACCTATCCTGAGTCAAAAACAAGTGTACTCAATATCTACCTCGCTTCTTTCTCATCTATACCTATCATACTTATTGTGTAGCAGCGGGTGCTCCGCTTTGTCGGGTTTGATGTCGTTTGGGTATTAAGTTGAAGAGCCATGTGTAACCGTTGCCTTGGTCTTTGTTTAGTAGATTAGTGTTCTGTTGTTTGTTTATTTCTAAGCTTTCTGCGACGTCTAATTTCCAGGGTGTAGATGTAGTCCGTAATATTGTGATGCTCAACCCTCTAGGATATATAAACAGTTCCATAAAAAACTCGAGTTGTTACGGTCTTTGGTGATAATTTTTGATGCTGCTGATCAAAAATTATGCAGAAAAATCGAAAACTGTCAAATTTAAAAAGATTTTTTTTCCCTAAAGGGGACAAAAGGGAACAATTTTGCATAGATCTTGTAGATGGAAGTTTGTACTTTCAGTTCACGTTCTCTGTGTTTGAAAATATTTGCAAATGAAGGAATAAGATATCTTGCAAAAACGTATACTTTTTTACACTTCAGCCCTTACAACTTTTCTAATACAATAACTAGCAACTATCTTGTATCTTCAAGATGTGCATCATTCTATACCCTAAAAGTCATATTTGCAGAGCATTCAAATTTAAATTGAAATAAACAAGTTACAGCAACAAAATTGTTTTTTAAGTCCCACCTTAAGGAAAGTTAGAAAAACTGTTATCTTAAAACGATACGTAGATGAGATAGAATTAAAATATCTTCAACAAAGTTTCATTAAATTAAAATATCTACAATTCTGTTGAAGCAAAAAGTCCTCTAAATCATAAGAATAAAAAGTTGAAATTTTTATTATGAACATAAAAGGACCACCTTAGCCAAAACTCAAACCAAAAGATAGATCTTATTTTGAAAATCAAATTTTCCGAAGACATTATCTGTCTTAAGTAAATAGTTTTCGAGTTATCGATTTTTGTCGCGAAATTTGTCCATTCGGACCATAGTGCCATGTCAGAAAAAAATGCCTGTTTTTCAAAAATCTATTATGAAAAATACATTTGATGTGGACATCCCGACTAACAATCAGAACGGTCCAAACAAATTGCAAAAACATAAATTTCTGATATTAAAATTCAAAATTACTTGAGAACGACTAGGCTTGCGAAAAAAAATCCGAAAGATTTTGAATTAAAATTGATGTATTAAATCTATTTCTGGTTATTTGTTGTTAAAAAATTATCATTTCCAACATTTTCAAAAAAAAAAATAAAAATATTTAAAAACCAAAATTTAAAAACTTAAAGAAGTGACCGTCTTAAACTCTATACCAACATGAAAGACATAACTTCAGCTTTTTGAAAAAAAATTAGGAGGACCGAAGGGAGGTTCCTTTTAGAAAATCAACATATTATATTTTTTAAACATGAATTTACGATATTTTTAGTTTCAGTGTATTTTTTTCTTGAAAAACACTTCATTTCCTACCACTTTAAATTTAATAAAACCCACAATTTAAATACGCCCTCACAGAAAAATTAGTCCATGATAATTTTGAGTATGTATGAATTGTATGTATTGTATGAAAAACGTAATTTTGGGTAGAAACCAACATATGGACAACATTTCATTCAAATCGGAGACAGTAGAGTCCAACCGGTTTGCTATTCGGGATGGAAATGCTCATTAGGGTTGCCATTTGCGATGTAATGCTGAAACGGTTTTAACGTCTTCCCGTTGAATCGGAACGAGAACAACACCTTGAATCAGGTGCATAGTTCCAGTAGGAATTTGAAAGAGCCAAACGAGATCAACCGCTTCACACGCACTCGTGGCAAATTTTAATCGAAAAGCCACGAGCGCCTCTTCTACCGCTGTCATAAATCATGGAAAAGATCTCAATAAAAATATTAATAAGCCATCCAATCCGTGTCATGCACAAAACCAACCAACAGTAGAAATCCATCTAACATGGCGCTCGGCTGCTTGTTTTTTTTTTTTTTTTTGGGAATGAGGCCTTGAGCAGCGTGGACATTTTTCTTCGGAGCTCGTCTTGAAAAACCGGTCAACAAGTTGCTTTTAAAAGTCACCTTAATTAAAATTAACGGTCCTCCAGTAGTGGTGGTGCGCCGGTCAGTGCTGAATACACCCGGTTGGCCGCCTTCTTGGAAAGCGATCGACGGACGGTGGGGCATCTCACGCACGCATCGCGCTTCAAACTGGCAGGCAGCAACGGTCACCAATCCACTCCGCCCATAAATCACGAGATATTATTTCCTGTTCGAAATTGATAAAACATAAAAACCCACCACCAGCCGCATATATCATCGCCGTCATTCCAGTTTATCACTCATTAAACTGTGCGATCATGAATCGTGGCTCGTGATGGTGAAGGGGATAGGCAGGGGAGGGCAGCAGCCGCATGCCGATTAGTAAACATGGATTATTTTTATAAACGCACGGCCACCGGAACTCACTCAAATTTGAGTGTTATTCACCCAGCATGGCCAGGGAACATGGCCATTAGATTGATGCAAACCTCGGAATTTCAACTACAGTTCCTAATCAGAGCCGATTAGCCACGTTTGAAATGTGGCAAAAATTATTTCGTTCGAAAATTTCGTTAAATGTCTTCAGACATTCTTGGAATGGAAACCATGATTTTTTTTGGTAGATTAATTATGCCAGGAACTCCAATGTTAAGACGGGCAGTTGATTGGACACCTTAATAAGATATCGTAGACTGTTGATGATGTTGTTTATTTCCTGAGATGGATTTTTACCGTGTCGTTCATTCAACCTTGGTTGCGTTTTTAAAATTAGTGGATTAGTAGACCGGATTGGCTTTCAGAATTCAATTAGTTGTTGATCAAATTGTGGTGATAAGGTTATATTTTTAATGATTTATCTCAGGTGAAACCAAGCGTTTGGAACAATAGGCTCTAAAATTGGTGGGAATATGTGCTATGAATAATGGAACACCACAAATGGAGCAGTTGGGAGGATCTTCCTTGTCTGTTATGTAATTGTGGGTCAAGTAGAAATGTGCAATCCTAAATCTTGCAAAAATGCGGCGATCTTTGCGTTCTTTGTTACCTGTGCAGTGAGTTGGGGATAGTTTAAGTTTTTTGATAGCGAATCATTTGCAGCAAAACCACTTCTCTACTTTGCTCTTTGTTCATCTAAGTAGGAGAAGCATGGGCATAATTGACCGCTGAGGTTGCTACTCCGTTATTGCCAAATCAGCTGTAATAACATAGAGAACCAAAAGATGATGCTTAGGTCTTACATGCATCCTCAATGTGTAAAACTTGATGTTGCTATATAATGCCGGCGCCAACCCCAGCTTGATTGCAGATCAAATAAGAAAATGGTAGGAATATGTTGACGTGATAAAGGGTGTCCACGGTTAAATTGCATCACTTTATACTCGTCCTCAACCGATTGTCATGAAATATTTAGGGAATAAAATACAATGTATAATCTTGGTTCAAGTATTTTTATTTTACTGTGTTTCTTTACCAAGCCAAAAGCCCGAACTTTACTCTCAATACCACGTCTAAGATTTTGTACAACGCTTGACCCAACATTTTTTCCGCTTTCAACCATGACTTAAACATTTCCTGTTCTGTTGTGACAACTTAAGGATGCTTACAAAGTTCGTGCTTCATTATAGCCCAATATTTTTCAATTGGTCCTACCTCTTGAACGTTTGGGGGATTAAGATCCTTCGGCACGAAATTGACAGCATTCGTCTTGTATCACTCCAGAACATCCTTGCAGTAGTGACAAAAGCCTAGGTCTGGTCAAAAAATTGTAGAAACGTTGTGTGTTTTGAGAGACGGTAGTAGTCGTTTTTTCAGGCATTCATTCATGTACATTTACAAGCGAAGTTGTCACGAAAGGATTACTGCGTGTACCACACGAACCAATCTAAGATACTCTGGAACATCGAACTTGTCTTTCGCAGTCACATACTGGTTGCTGGGAATTTGTTTAAAGTCCGCTTTGACGTGCGTTTCATGGTCCATGATGCAGCAGTGTGGTTTCGTCAACATTTCTGTGAACAGCTTACGTGCACATGTTTTAGCTGTCCTATTCTGTTTTTCATTGCGGTTTGGAGCTTTCTGAATTTTGAATGAACGGAGCCCGGCTCGTTTCTTGGCCTTCTGCACGAAACTTTTGGTCAAGTGTAGCTTTTTCGCGACATCCCGAACGGAACAGTTGGGTTTGCGTTTAAAGGCAGCAACCACTCGCTTGTGATCCTTCACACAGTACGGAACACTTTTTATACCACTCACTATCTTCAGATCGACAGTTAAACGTCCCCCGAAACGTGTTATGACACGAAACTGTAGACTGGTGAATTTTCAACATCTTTCCTGTGGCTCGGCGCGAAAAAAGTGGGTTGTCGAGGTGCATGTGCAAAATGTTCTCGCGCACTTGCTGTTCCTTCGACTCCATTTTCGAAACTACGACACATTTCACAATGAAAACACGCTGAGGTAATTTTACCCAAGTTTTCGTTGAAATCCTCCCAAAGGGCAAAATGTTACAGCTTACTGAAAGTGATGCAATTTAACTGTGGACACCCTTTACCCGGTTTGTTAAAAGCCAATGAATCCCCTCCATTTCCACGAGATTCAGAGGGGCCATGATGAAGCGAAATCGGGCTGAAGAAAAATGCTCAACGATCGGTTCAAGGAGTGAGGATATAAACCGCAATCGTTGCTAGTGTGCTGGGCAGAGTTACCTCCAATAGAAAAGGATCGAGTTGTAAAGGTCGGGCTGAAGCCCATGAAATAAAAGGAAAGTGTAAGCCTCAGTGGAAGAGTGAAGACAAGAAGAAGGCGAACAAGAAGAAGAATCTGACATCTGAAAGATTACGAAGGTTTTACGGCGTCGGAACGCCTACGAGGTGTTTCAATTACGGTGCGAGGTGTGTGAAAGCGAGGTGGAGAAGCAACTTGGAGGCCAGTTGCCAACAGCCGAGGAAAAATAAGCGAGAGGTAGGAGACAGAACATAAGCAAGTGGGAAAGTGTGGTATAAAAAAAAACGCTTTGGCAGGAATAGTCCTGGAGGAAAGTTGCAGTAGATTTTGGGGTGGTCAAATGTTGTTTAGGTGTCCCTTGAGCGCGGTTTTCAAGCGCGTACACCTACCCAGAGGCAGTGTAGAAAGGGGTCTCATAAGTGCTGGAGTTGGTAGTCCCTCCATTAGTTACAGGCTGCTCAATCTGCGTGATCTGCTTAATCCGACAATTAGGCGTAGGAAAGGCCCATTAATTATGTCATGCAGTAAGGGGGGAGGGGGTTTGGGAAAACGTGAAAGGGGGGGGGGGGGGGTTAAGAAAAAGTCACTTTTTGCGTGACATAATTAATGGTCATTCCCTTAGTGACGTTTAACGCACGCGCACTACAGTGTCATTCAGATCAAAGGAGTCATTCCTTCACCATCATTCCATGTGCTAGAGAGGGAAAGGGTATTGAACGTCAAAAAGCCTTATTGTCACAACCTGGGGTGCGTTCAAAGCTAAACACGGGTGCGTTTAAAGCTAAACAGCTTAAACGTTCAAACATGTGCAAAATTTCGCCACAATCTTAGTAAAGGTAATCGAGATGGCTTCCAATCAAGAAGTGCTTCGACAAAAAAGTATGAGTGAGGTCGTAGAAAATCCAGGACAGTCCCACAGGTGGATCACGAAACAGTCGGGAATCGACAATTTCACCGTGTCCCGTGTGATAAGGTGTCTAGACAACCCACTGGCTAACTGGTAGCGGAAGAAAAGCGAAGACGACCGACCCCGTGAACGCAAGGAAGGTGAGGGATTTCTTTAAGCGCAATCCAAACCATTTGATTCGGAACGTGGGCAAGAAGGTCAATTCTTCCGCCTGAATCGGCCAGCAGACAATGAAGTTGGGCGTGACTTCAAGTCTACAAGATAAGGCAGGTACCTAACCGAACCGATAAACATGTACAACGACTGGTTGGTGAAGCCGAAATGCATCGTAATGGACTACGAGACGTATATCAAAGCAGACACCAAGTCCCGCAGGGATGTACACTCAGTAGCAAAAAAAAGCCGAGCAAAATTTTCTTCCAAAAAACGCATTGTTCAACCTTCTGTACCTTTCTCAATTATCAATATATTTGGCTGAAATTTTGACAACGTTATAACTATTGTTTCGACCTTATGTGACCAAAATTTTATGTTGATAAAGTTTATAAATTTGAAGTTATCATAGCATATGTGAAAAAAGTCATTTTGGACATACCAATTTCAAAAAACCGTATTTCTGTGAAAAATTTAGGTAACATATTAAAAATTCATTTTTTAATTCGTATTCATCTTATTTATTCGGCCCAAACCTGTATGATGACAACGCCTCGGCTTTGTATTTGCACCGATAGTTCAGCGTGGTCAATATTGGGTGAACAAGGAAAATACTCATGTTGGAGCCTCAACTTTGACGCCAGCTGAATTCCAAACAACTTGATGGAAACAGTTCAAATTTTGTCAACATAAGTTTCTGTATTATTTTAAGTCATGGAGAAATTTTTAATATGTTACCTCAATTTTTCACAGAAATACGGTTTTTTGAAATTGGTATGTCCAAAATGACTTTTTTCACATATGTTATGATAACTTAAAGTTTATAAACTTTATCAACATAAAATTTTGGTCACATTAGGTCAAAACATTAGTTATAACGTTGTCAAAATTTCAGCCAAATATATTTATAATTGACAAAGTTACAGAAGGTTGAACAACGCGTTTTAAGGAAGAAAATTTTGCTCGGCTTTTTTTTTGCTACTGAGTGTAGAAGCCCCAGATGATGAAGTTCGACAAATTTGTCAAGCAGTTCTTGATGTTGCAGCTGCAGATTACCTGCGGAAAATTTATCAAGCCGTACATAACGATCGACACCATCAACGGCCAAATGTCTAAAGAAGAATTCCTACAGAAGTTCCTGCTGCCCTTCATCCGGTCTCACAAAGGTGATACTCTGTTTTGGCCGAATCTGGCATTGTGCCATTACGCGAAACCAGTGATGGAGTGGTATGAAGCCAACGATTTTTTTTGTGCCCCAAACTCGCCAGAACTTTGCTCAATAGAGAAATTCTGGGTGATTATGAAGGATAGATTTCGGAAAACTGGGAAGATTTTCAAAAATGACAAGGATTTGAAGGAAGAGTGGCAAGGATTTGATGGGTAGCATTAAGTCCAAGGCTCGGGCATTTATCCCAAGAGAAGAGGCTGAATAAACCAATTCTGCAAAAAATTGCTCTTATGTGTTTATTAATTTCCTGAGAGTTTCAAAAATATCTGACTTCAAATGAATTTTTGGTGATTATTTTTGTGCTACAAAAATGCTACAGTTTTTTTGAGTACTATATCGAGCTTTTAATTACAAAAACCACATTGAGGAAAATATATATGTCAAAACTTAACCACAATAAGCTTGGATGAATTTTTGTTGCAGACATGTGTTCGGATGAGCCGTGATTCGACATTATTTTACAAAATAAATAAATGCATATATATTTATATATATATAATTTAATGAAGTCTCTGTGAATAAATTCAAAAAAAGGAATTTATTTAAACATAAAAGAACAGAAGAAACGTATTGAAACATTAATTAAAAGGTAGATTAATAAATGCTTAACTGCCTTTTTCTGAAAAATTAGGAAATTTTTTTTTAAAGATAATATAAATTAAAATATAAAAAAAAAATATATTAACAAATAAATCTTCAATTTAATTTCCAAAACAAATTCCCTTAAGAAATGAACATACAAATCAAGTTTATATATATCACACATAATCTTATAGGTATCATATCAATCTATGAACGAGTTGAAATATTGTTCCAATACAAATTTCGACAAGCAATAAATATGCTAATAAATAAAAATATTAACAGATTATTACATAAATCGACGCAAAAATAATAAAATTTAGTAAATTGAATAAGTTAATAATCACACATATCAGAAAATAAGAGTAAATAAATTTCAATGAGCATTTTTAACCAATGCATGAGTAAATATATGAAAAGCAAAAATGAATAGCTGGAAAGATAAACAATAAAAACTAGGAGTGAAAAAAAAAATTTAAAGTCATGTATTGAAAAATCTTTTACTTCATGAGTGAATATATATGAATTTTAAACAATCAACTCAATTAAAAAAAATTAGAAATACAACGAAAATATATCGAAAAAGTAAAGTAATAAATAATATCAGTAAATGAAAATGTAAAACAAAACATACATCATTCTCTATTTATAAACAAATAAATCCCCTTAAAATGATTTAGTTTGTAATATTGTTAATAAATTAATTGAAAAAAAATTTGTTCTACTAAACATGAGAAAAAACAAATGTTATTATAAAAGTTTATTAACATGCAAACTTTTTTGTATACAAAAATAAAATTAATAAATCCACAAATATATGAGAGATGAGAATACATTTAGCTCAAGTGATTCATGAGAAACTAAATAGCCAAATTGAAATAATTATTTGAAATCAATAAACAAACTCATATAAGTGAATTAATGAAAAAAGTATAAATTGATATAAGATCAAAATACAGAGGTTCACAAATAGACATTTATTAGCTTAAAAAACTATATGAACAAACTAAGCATTACAATCATAATGGAATAATTAAAAATGTATCAATGTAGAAAAAGAGTTCAAAATAAATAGAATAATTATCGGCTGGTAAATATAAAATTGAATAAATAAATAAAAAACTCAATAAATTTATAAAATTGAAAAAAAACATCACATATTAGTGTATCAATAACTTTGCTTTTATATAAACGAATAAACGAACAAACCAGCTAACGAACAAGGTAATCAAATAACAAATAGAGATTAGCTCAAGGGAAGATCGCTCAGCACACTTTTCTCCTGTGTTATTTTTTTTAGTGTGTCAACAAGCGTTGCAAAGTTCTGTGAGTTCCCGTAATGTGCCGAAGGTGCCAATGTATTGACAGTTCAAATTGTTATTTTTTGCTGAGTCTGGCAACCAGGCAATGCATATTGGCAAGGATGCTGGTTACCTATTTCTTTAAGCTCAACTGTCAAACGTGTGTCTCAATGTGCCACACGTGTGCTGTGGATTGAAGATCAAAGTGTCGCTGTAAGAAAACATATTCGTTTAGTGTGTAAGACATTGTGGCTGGCACACAGTTCAAAGTGACGTAACCTTGGATTAGCTAGAATATGCATATTTTTTTTTTGAGAAGTGAATGAATAAATTACTAAGTAGCTCAGTAATAATATTGAAAGGAAATATATGTTTAAAAAAGTTAATGCATGAATAAGTTACTTTAAAAATACAGAATACATACAAGCATTTGTAAAGATGGACAAAAGAATAAATAAAATGGTATAAATTATAAATGTATATCTGTATGAAATTATTCATATTAAATACATAATGAATTAACAATTTGTTGTATCACAAATACATGTGAATAATTAACTAATATTAATATGATTAAAAAAAACATCAATTTAAATTTTACGAACTGATTTATTAAACGATTCAATAAGATAAAAATTCAAAATGCATTAACGAATATATGTTTATATTAAAACGAGTTCAATAATAAATGAAATAAATAATTTGAAATAAATAAACAAACTCATATAAGTGAACAAATTTGAAGGCAAAAATTTAAATCAAATATTAATGAAGAGGTTTATTAATAAATTTAAGTATAATTCAGCATAAAAAACTATATAACTTAACTCATTGATATAACTTTAAGTAGAAAAGCATTGTAATGAAATACGTACAAAACTATTAACACAGAAATAGAGTTCAAAGTTTATAGAACATTTTGAATTATATACATGAAAATTAAGATATATATAAAAAAACCCAAAGGATTTCTAAATTAATTTAAAAATAAATCACACATTGTGTCTTTATATAAATAAACAAACGAACAAACCAGTAAATGAACAAGGTTATTAATTCACAACTCTCTATTTGTCTCTAGGCAAGAATATGCATGAATATGTTTTATTCAAAAATGAATGAAAAAATTGAAGCAGTAAATGCATGTTTATATTTATTAACAACAAAACAAATAAATGTCTATGAAGATAAACGATTAAACGAAATGAAAATTTTTAATTATTTATTTAAATATGTAAAAATTATGCAGAATAAAAAAATATTTATTTATTCATCATTTTATATTGATAAATGAATTATTGTAATAAATATTTGGATAAATCAATTTATCAATTGAAAATACGTTCACTGATTAAAAAAATGATGCAATAAAGTTTTATATTCAAAGCGAATATATAAATATATGATCATTAAAATGCAAGTTGAATAATACTTAATTAAATAAGTCATATTAAAGATATTGATAAGATGATATATAATAATAAATTATATGAAATTTTTATATTTATAAAAACATCAAATGAATTTATTCAAAAACTTGATGAATTACAAAAAAATACATGAATATCTCTTATAATCAATTCTTAAGAATATCATTAAAATGTTAGTTGATAATACAATTCTTGATTCATCAAAGGAATATATAAATAAAAAACTCAGAAAATATGTACATATTAATGCAATTATAACTGAACAAATTTATGAATAAAAATAATATTTTATCAATAAAAAGTAGAATCAGCTAAATATATTCCCACATCATTATAGGTGTGAAGAAGTAAATGAGAAAATTACAAAATATATAAAAAAAAATATACAAGGATAAAAGTAATACGAAAAATCATAAAACGTTAAAGCTTTCATAAAAATAAAGGAATAAAAACATAATCAAATTGATACAGATCTCGATCTATTTTTTTTTTTTGTATGGCACCGTTATTAACAAATGTTATTTGAATAACGGTATAAATAAACGAGCTTTTGTTATAAATACAGAATCGACCATGCAAAATATATTGAACAATAATTCAATGTGTAACAAAAATGAAATATTCAAAATAAAAGACTTCCGAGTATTAATTTTATAAAATATTAAAAGTGAAGATAATGTTAAGCTTATTTGAACAGTAAGTAAATAAATTGATATTTTTTTTTAGGTAATGGAAAATTGACAAAGAAACGACCTGATGGTCAAAATAATAAATCAATACATGAATAACTTAATAAAAAATTTAATGAACATTCAGAAAAAAAAATCAAACCAAAAATAAATAATTGAGTTTATGATTCCTCATTAACAGATAAGGAGTAAATTATATGTATAAAAAGGTAATAAATGATAAATTTACGACCGAATTAACAGAAAAATAAATCAGGAAATATGTTATGAATTTACAAGAAAACGAAATAAGCCAATTAAGAAAGAATAATCCAGATAAACGCTCTCTTCAATCCAATGAAGATATGAATTAAATTTAATTAGAATTTTGGTTAAGTATCAGCTGCAGAACAATCATGTTGATCACTTAACATTTAGTGATCAACAGGATTGTTCTGCAGCTGATACTAAACCAAAATACTGAGTACTATTCTATTCATATCTGCACGTTTTCTTGTCATGCTTTAATATCATAGTTCAACTTTAGTTTAAGGATTATAATTGTCGTGCGTTTTGTTTACTGAGCAGATTGTCGGGGGTTCAATCCCAGCCCCGTCGTCCCCTTCTTTGTCATTTGTCACTTGCTTCTGTCTATCACCAATAGATTTAAAATAAAAATCAGTCCACTGCACTTCCATTGATCGCATCACTTACCACAGTTAATCCATGATATAAATATAACCTGCCTCACTTACACAAAAACTATCCTTCCCTTAACAATTGTGGAGACGCAGAAATAATCACAGTCTTTAACCAACGATTGACAAACTAATCATGCTTCACTCCACTTCGAAGACCGTGAGGACGTGGCAGGCGCCGGAACTGATCTATAAATAGAATGAACTAGTGAACTTGTACATTGAAGATGGTGAAGCTACTCCCAAACTCCATCTATGTGGTTCTCTATAAAATTACACTACTTCTGTTCGATAACGGAGTACTCTAGCAAAGGAAAATAACAAGCTGATATCATATAAGTAACAAGTCCTGATATCTCTGTTATCGTTTTGATTTCTGCTGTTATCGCATAACAAATATTGCTATCACCTTTGGCAAATTTTGAACACTATTTTTTTAAGAACGTTATAAGTTGAATTGTAAAACTATAAATATATCCAGCGTATTTAAACAAGAAATTTTGCTTTTAATCAAAATATTTTTTTCAATTGTTAGCATGAAAATTTGATTTCAAATTGATAACATAATTTGTTACTATCTCAATAAATTTGCTAACAATACAGGATTTGTTATCAAGTTGTTCACAGTGATAACAAAATAAGTTATTATTATGATATTCAACGGGTATTTTTATGTTATTCATTCTGTTATTTCGGCTGTTTATTCAGCCTAAATGATAGCATATTCAGTGATCAAAAAATGATAACCTGGTATTAAAACTTGTTATCAATTTGGTATAATCCTTTGCTCGGGTAGCAACTACGAAACGCACGTTCTTATTTTATACAATTTATAAATTGAATAATTGGCATGAATTTATGTTAATAACTGTTATAAACAGAAGTTAAAAAAATCCTAAAAATAACTTGATTTATATCCATTTTGTGGATTTTCTTTGTTTATTTTCGTACAATACAATAAATGCTTTCGAGAAGTCTGTTTTAAGCTGTATTCAAATTGAAACTTATAATTTTTGAGCTCTCGAAAATCCCAATTTTTCAATAAAGTTATATCTTATTATGAAATGTGTGACAAATAGCATCGATCTTATAAAAACGAAATGAAGGATGTTCAAATTTCCACATGTCAGCTCTTCACAGCACTCATAGTCCTCCTAGTAATGTGCAACAAGCGCAAATATCTCGTCCCACGAGCGCAATTAGCAGTTCGATCTCATTTCCAATCTCCACCACCAGCAGAACAAACAACCATAGCCACACACACACACACCCACAGACACAACCTTGCTTTGTAACATTGATTGAAATGTGATTCAGCTGTCACCCGCAGTTGAAGCATCCATCCATCCAATCTCACTTTGGTGGATCTCTATCTACCTAAAGGACGAAAGTCTCGCGGGGGAGACGCGGCGCAAACGGAAGCGGCACAATCAGACAGACAGACAGACTCTTTCAACTTCAACCCTATTTAATTTATATCAACATCAAACTCACCATCACCGCACCACGCCACACAGCCAGTAGCATTAGTGTGTATTATGTGATGTGACAACGACAGACGAAACCTAAAGCCGTAAGACCGACCGATACGCACGGTGACGGTGATGGAGCGGTGGCAGGGAATACGGAAGGACATCTCCTCAGTCAGTGGATGTATTAATCCGCCGCCGTCGTCGTCGCATCTTTTTGCTGTGTACTCCAAATTTGTCGCTGGAAGGCATTAACAAAACTACGACGTGCGTGCCTGTAGACTGGCGGTGACATTGAACTCTCGTGGCCGCAGCATGTGCGTTTGTGTTCAAAGATGATCCAGATTCGTACGGCAAGAGCAGCGCCCGGTGAGACGGAAAAGAATCTGCAAATATTCACCGCCAACCGACCGACGGACCACCCAATCGTCTCTATGGTGGAAACCGCCTACACCCGAGCGTCACCGATTTCACCTTTGTGACGTCAAACGAAGCATAGAAATGTCGTTTTGAGTGATGTTTGAAGGGTTGAGATACGGAAGGGTGGGTGCATATCTCCCAAGGAAGATATCTTTATCGAGATGTGACGCCGCCACGACAGCAGATAGAAGTTGACAATAAACATGTCAGTGTCAGAGAAACAGTCAATCAACGGGAAAGGTCCTTGAAGCTGAATCCTCGTCAATTGGCGCATGGTTGAATGGGGGTTGGGTGATGTTAGTTGATGAATTGAAGTTTGAGTGATTGAAGGAAGGAGAGATTTTTTTCTTCTCTCGATTGAATCTAGTAAACTAGAATCCATATTTCATAATTCATCGGATCCAACGAGAGCTCTTGATCGAACAACGACGATGACACCAATAATGGCTAAGCTGGCCGATGGCTACGATGATTATGACGATGATGATGATATCCAAAGTCAGCTCAAGGGGGATTCCGATTGTGATTGACAGCGAAAAGCTCACTCTCAATCAGCGTGCTTCAAGCATCATCTCGCGTCCGTTCATAACATATGGGTAGAGGCGGCCTCCGCGGCGTGCGAGAGATTGACAGCAGCAGCAGCAGCGCCGCGTTGTCGACGAATCACCCCGGTTGCGGAAATCTGACGGGGGGTCGTGCACAAACTATGCGACGTTACTTCCACAGCGGGTTGTAAATCTGACGATTTTAATCCAAACGTGGTTTTCAAAGTGATATTTTCATAATGCCGGTTCAAATCGGTTGGTAAGAAAGTAAAATCATAAGGGCATCTTTAACGGTGGTCCTAATCGTGGATGGGATTTAATTTTTTAGAACAAATGCAAAAACATCGCTGCACCGGTGTTGTAAATTTTGTTTTATACCGGATTTATTATGCATATTTTTAAATCTGGTATAAATTTTGATCTATTCTTGCAGCAATTTGAAGCAAGAAAAATACCGTTCCAAAACACTATACGCTGCTTGGTAATACCAATTAATGAGTAAAATGTCAGCTTTTGAGCCGAAAAGTGCTCGCACCAAAGGGTGATTCTGGTGCCGGACCGAAAGTAGTGTTGCTCACCTCGGATGCAGAACCTCAAGTTTATCCCGGTGCCCTTGAATGGTTCTCTTAGTTTTTTTTAACAACCACTGCATGTTCCAGAAAACGCTGACTAGTTCGAAATGGAGAGGCTGTTGTAGACTTTACGACTTATTTGGTAGCAATTCTGGTACAATTCTGAATAGTATTTCGGTTGCCCGGAAATGAAAAGTAATGAAGTCTTCAAAGTTAACAATCGGTTTTTTGATGGATTGGTCATGATTAATACTCGCAAAAAGCTCATAAAGATTAATTTTAGAGAAGCCTATTATATAGACATTTTTAACAGGTTTACTGGAGATCAGGATGTTCAGGCTTATCTTCTAGGGGATTCATTTTACTATGGCGGTTTCGATAAGCTCTGGAGGAATTTCTTGCGTTTTCAAGGACGTGATCCTCTCCGTTTTGACTCTTGTTTTCCGCTTCCAAATTATAAATCAGCATTTTCTAATGTCGTTTAAATGGAATGCATACATTCATACCCTCATCTTCTGCCAAACGAAAGAACAAGTATTCCTTGGTACGAGAGAACAAGTTATTTGGTCAAACCAATCAAAGGCAAAAATATGGCGAAAAATATGCGATCTCTGAAAAAAAAACTTCTGATCTCTGGTTTTGAATGATTGACAGAATGACAGGTGTTGGTGGGTTAAACAACAAGAAGTACAACACCGGCGTGAGGAGCATGAAGTTGGTCTATTTTAGCTGGTTCTATTCATGTTTTGTTAATGCAAATCAAGTATAAAGTTGTTCCAAAAATAGACCACCGCTGAAGATGCTCTAATAATAAGTTTTTAAACAACCTGGGCATCAAACCAACAAATGTGCTGGACAAGTAGGCTTTGCTCAAAGGTGGAGGATTTTTAATTTGACGCTTTTCTTCTTGCTAAAGTTGTGAAAGTAGGACCGAAATGCAAAAAAAAAAAGAAGTTCGCCGGGATCATCATTAGTCACGCAGTACTGCTTAGTCACTACTTAGTGAGATAACTGAATCTGATATGTAAATACGAGTGATCCCGATGTGTCGTGGACAATTTTCTGTGCAGTGTGCATACGGAGCAGGAAGCTGTTGAGCTGGCAGAACAAGGTGAAGGGGAACTACAAACAGAGTCGGCCAGAAAATGTTTGGTCGATAGATCGACTGCCCTCGAAAGCGTTCTTGACATGATCTAGAAGCCAGAACGTGATGTTTCGTCTTTCAAGGCGTATTCAGAGAGAAAACACAATTGATTCTACTGGACGACGCGATTCCAACGAATAGGGAAGTCTTAAGAGTTGTGATGAGCATCTTCGATCCAGCATATCTGGTGGTCTGAACTTGGTTGGGATGCGCGTTTACATGACATACTTCTCGAACAGTGGAGGCAATGGATCCAGTTGTTGCAGCATTTGAATCACGTGGAGATCCTACGAAGGTACTTCCCAGGCTACGTTCCTGATGATCATCGTTCCTTGGAGCTGTACATTTTCGTTGACGTTTCAGAGGGAGCATTTGCAGCGGTAGCATATTTTCGAATCGTTGAAGGTTCAAAAGTTCGTTGTTCTCTTGTGTCGACAAAAACTAAGGTGAAGCTATTGTCAATCCCTAGGCTAGAACTATCTGCAGCCGTTCTAGGAGTAAGGTTGTCAAAACCCGTTATTGAGAACCACACGATTCCTATAAAACGTAAAACGTTCTGGGGTGAATCTTGTACGTTTCTTTCTTGTCTGCGGTCTGACTCTAGAAAATACCGGCAATTCGTTGCGTTCTGGCTGACAAAAATTCACGATCGAACGCAGGTCGACGAATGGCATTGGGTACCAACCCGTTTAAACGTTGCTGACGAAGATACAAAGTGGGGCAAAGACCCCGATATCGCTACCGACAGTCGCTTGTTTGAAGCTCCAAGATTTCTCAGTCAAGATCCTGATCAATGACCTAAGATTCTCGAAATGGGAGCACCAGGCTTGGTAGCTTACCTAAGCAGTTTCATCGACATCCTTCGCTGCAGAATTAGGAAGCAAGCCTCTGGAAAAACGGAGTAGTTGAGTCGAGACGAACTGCTGAAGGCCAAATCAATGATTTTAAGCTTATCCAACAAGAGGCATTTGGAGATGAATTTGTTATACTTAAAAGAAACCGAGAGTTTTCAGATGAAGAATAATCTTATTATGGTCAGTTGAAAAAGCATTTAAGACCCATTTTGCCTCCAGTAAATGCATTAAACGGCAAATTCGCATTGTGGAAAATCACCATATAACAGTTTTATAGTAGCCATTGTGAAGATAAATTGGTCATATGGCAAAACTGTGGTTTTATTCCAATCGCCATATTGAAATATATGAAATAATTGAAATTTGGACATATAAATGCACCAAATTTTAAATGTAATACAAATGAACTGCAGATCACCCCTCTCGTGGGTCAAATTTTCCACTTTGTAGACGGTGAGAGGGCTTATCTAATGCTATAAACACGCATGTGAGACCAAGAATTTAACCAGTAGTGAAAGTATCAGTCATTTTTTCGCTGCCACGTCGTAGAACGTTTATATAAAGGCACTAACATCACGTGTGATACTGACGGGTTATGCCACAATTCACTCTTAGACTTCTTACCTTCAATCTTAGGAAAACGACTTAAAGTACACTTTTCATTTTCGTGCAACTTATGTTGTTGTTTATCCATTTGTTTTATGGAATGAATAACCAAAATATCTGGTATAATAATAATATGTCAATGTCATTGCAACATCTTCGAAATGGGTGAATGTTTGGATCAGGGTAATTATCTGATCATTCGAAGTGAAGCACAGAGTCACTGAAAAGTGTTACTAAAAACAGACAATGACAGGCAGATATATTAGAAATAGGACGTGGAGGGCCCGCTTAGGAAACACAATTTGAAGCTGTAGAATAAACCTTTCCATGTGGTTCATTCCAGTAACAGATTTGGTGAGTCATATGCAATACTCTAGGGTTATTGTTTTCTAGTTACCTCCTTATTTGCAAAGTTCAAAGAGTTCAAACACGGCAAATCAATCCAGCCGCTCTAATTTAAAGTTTGTGGGTGGTTGTAATGCGAGACGAAGAGATTTTATCCTTCATACCAAACTATAAATAAATAGAAAGAAAAAAAACAATAACAAATAAACGCGCTAAATGAAAACTCGACCCGTTCTATTCGACGTTTCAAAAAAGTTCTTATTAGAAATATTTTAAATTTGGGGTAGCAGTATTTTTTTCTCCTTTATGGTTAGTTTAGAATGACTCAAACTTTTTAGCCAGAGAAACAAAAAGTCGTAATGAGAATGTCACCAATAATCTCACTAAAATCTTTTTTTCTCATTTTTATGTAACTCTTTCCATGCGGTTTTGCAGCCACCATGGTCGCGAGCAGTTGTGAAATTCAAGTACCTCGTGGAATTTAAGCCCCGCACACGGCGTAGGTAGTGTTCATTCCGGGTTTCAAGAGTTGAATGCTGCGTAAGTCAAACTCTACAAATCAGTGAATGTCATGAAAACCGTAAGCCGTATGAAATATGAAAGAAGATGGTTTGTATAATAAAATCTAAATGTGTACCCTGGATAGTAAAAAAACCTAAATTACATTTTCCAATAACAGTAAAACAAACGCATAAAACAACCTGACTGACTGATTCTTATAACACACTTTAAAATGCAAGATCATTACATACTAATTCAAACTTTTAAGAGTACTATTAGAAAATACCGCAGTGCTGTAAGTAGCTAACATAGGCACACCATTGCAATTGAGGGTTGTCTTGAAATATCAATAAACACTGCATATTCTTATTGCAATAATTTTTGGGGTTGACTTCAGTTCTACCCCAAGTAAGACGCAAAACATGATTTATAATTGTTTGTATTATAAATGTATTATAAACGTATTGCAAAACATGTCAAGTTTGAAGCGGTTTGTAACTCTCGTATTCTTTTTATCACTCTGACAAACAGACGAGCTAAAATACTTTTTTCACTGCTGCAAGTGAATAATACTTTATTATTGTTTTCAAAAACATGGTTACATACATTTATAATACATAAACAGGACAAGACTTATGGGCAGTTCTATATGCTGTTGAAATTACATTACACCAACCATGTTTTGCAAAACATGCTCTTTTTTCTCATTACGATGAATTTGTTGTACACGATTGTGGTTTCAGTTCCAACGGGAAGCATATCATAGATGCTCAGAGTTGACTTTTCAACAATCTGAGTTGGTTTAGCGAAGAAGCTACCGCCAAGGTCTAGTGTTCAAATCCCACGCTTGGTGGTATTTTTTTGCATGGGTATATTTTTTCCATTTTATGTTTCATAAGGCTTCACGTTTTGCGCTTTTTGCGTCATATAAAAGTATGAAATAAAGCATTATACACCTAAATTTATAACCTGTTTTTGTCTTTGAATAGTACTTTTAACTTGTTTAATACAAGGTGTGTTGCTTGGGACCAGTTTTCAACATAAGCTTCTGTCTAGTTAGAATCCGGAATCACTTATTGTGTTGCATCGACACGGAAAATGACCGCTGCAAGAATTCTTTTACAGCGGTTTGTTGACTTAGGAGCCCACTTTCTGTGGTATAAATTTAACGGTGTTTCGTGCAATGAGTCAAAAGTTATTCCAGATGGAAGCCGAGAGGAGGGAAAAAATTCAGCACAACCACGTTGATAATCCAAAGTGGTCCTCAATAAAAAACGGCAAAAACGTTGAAAATCGCCAACTCAACCGTGTATGAGGTGCTCAAACGTTTTGAGGAGCGAAAGAGCGTGGATCAAGTACCTCAAGGTAAGCGTCGTAGTGGAACATATGACCGCAAGCTGAACCGGAAGGTGTTGAGATCCGGAAGAGCAAACTCTGGACTATCAGATAATGAAATCGCACAAAAATACGCTGCTGCTTACAGTACCGTTCGAAAAATTTGCTTGCGAGCAGGATACCGTTATTATCGAGCCAGCAAGCAACCTAACAGAACGTTGAAGCAAAGTATCGTCCCCAAAACTCGAGCTCGGAGATTGTACCAGAAGGTTTTGACTACGTACAAATGATGCCTGCTCATCGACGATGAAACCTACGTCAAAATGGATTTCGGACAGCTTCCTGGCCAAAAATTCTACATGGCGACGGCACGATGAGATGTTCCTGTGAAGTTTAAGTTTGCTTTTGCCAAAAAACTGATGATTTAGCAAAGGATATGCAGCTGCGGAGCAAAAAACAAAGTGTTCGTGACGAATAAGACGATGGACTCGAAGCTGTACTAGAAAGAATGCCTCAAAACCCGCGTACTACCTTTCATTAAAGCCCATTAAGGTCCCGTGATGTTTTGCTTAGATATGGCGAGTTGGTAATACAGCCTGGAAGTCATCCAGTGGTGCCGCGATAATAACAAAAATTTCATCGATAAAAACATAAATCCACCCAACTGCCCACAGTTTCGGCCCATCGAGAGATTTTGGGCAATAATTAAGCGGAAGCTTAAGAAAAGTGGAAAAACGGCTAGATGACCAAAATGTGGAACAAATGAGTCAAGAAAGTTGTCTCCGGAGGTGCACAGCGTTTGGTGGGAGGAATAAAGAAGAAAGGACAAATAAAGAAGAAAGGGCAAAAAAGGGAATAAAGAAGAAAGAACAAATACTTCACCAACGTGATTTTTTTAAGGTGGAATCTCTCAATGCTTTGTATAGTCAGCATGATTCGCTTTCTGTCAGCTATCTTCAACCAGGTGTAATTGCTGTTTGACTTATATGTTGAATCATTCAAGCGTAGAATTTTGGAAAGGCGTTAATGAACAATAGAGTTCCAAAACTGGCAAGGCCTTGACGGGACTCTGCCCTTAGTGCTTAGGATAATTATTTTAAATACTAGACCATGAATTAGAATTTTTATGCTGTTAATTTATTTTGTGTCGGGTATACTTCAGAGTAGATTTGTTTTCCCCATGTTTATGTCGTAAGAAAATATAAAGGGGTTTTGCGCCTCGCTTATAGACTTTTCCCCATCAATATTCAATGTCCATTATGACGACTTTTCCGATGAAGTTTAATAATAATTATGATAGTAATCAATTTCCTCCAAGAAGGTGTGCCTAAGTACCCGTGGAGACACTGATGATTCTACACTGATGAAATTATGTTGTTTTACACTACACAAGAAATGATGGTGATTTAAAATTTCATTCATTCGATATTGATGCAATTCGATTGATTCAATTCTTATATCATTTTAGAAAACAGGCATTTTGGTTATTTATTCATTAACAGTAATAAAAAATAACAAAATAACTTTTAGTTGTTGCCCTTTGATTAATAAATGAACTACACACTCAGAAAAAAATCGTGTAAATGTGTGACTAAAAGAATGCACATAATTGGAGCGGCTTTAATGATATTTTAATCTGTTGCTTGGAAAATTACACCAATCAAGTATTATTTGGACTGTAATTTTACGACACATTTCAAGACGATGTAATATTTCAAGAAGGTGTAAATGTTCGATAGATGTAAAATTATTCTTGAAACAAATGGTTGAAGGAAAATGAATTTCCATGACTGTATAGTTTAACCCGAGCTTGATAATCAGGAGTTCATGTTATAATTGTTACATGTATGTGATAGGCTCTATTTTAATCATCAACATCAAAATCATTGTTCCTCTTTTGCTCGGTGGCAACAATATTAGAAGATAAAGGACCACAATTCCTGATCACAATGAAAATATTACTTCTGAGCAATTATTTTTTTAGTGTGTATTTTATATTATCTTGTCATTCACCATGCCAAATAAAAAGCGAATATCGTTGAACCCCATGTATGTGCCATTAAATAAACGTACTACGACATGGCAGAGCAAAAATGTGCAGAATATGTGATACTTTAACTACCCGAGCAGGACGACATAGCTTGATAACTGGCCTTGGTATTAAGGAGCTCAGATTAAGAGGTAAAATACCTGAGGATAATACCATAAAATTGTTCTCACAATGTCATGTGGATACCAAATTGAGGTAAGACAATACCAAAATAGTACCTCTAAGGTATTTCCAGGTATCCAAAATAACAAGTTTTGTTATTCGATAGATATTTTGCTTGAAATTCTTAGGTATTTCGCTTAGGTATTTGACCTCTTAATCTGAGCTCTCTAATACCAAGGCCAGTTATCAAGATCAAAATTAGGTATTCATATATTGTTGTCTCCCGCTCGGGTACTGGTCAAATTCTTTGTCTTCCATACATACCTAGAGCATGGTATTAAGTCATCCCACCTCTACTGAGGAGCTCCGGTACGGTGATAGGTTTGACCTATGGTTGGAGCTCCTAATATCTCTAATAAAAATAGATAAAGTCAACGAAATTTATATTAATATCGACAGACCGATAATACCCTGGACAAGATGCCTGAGTTGGAAATAAAAGAACAAACAGAGTATTTAATGAATATGTGAAACTGTAATTGAATTTTGAAGTTCTGTTAAGATATTTTAAAAAATGCTGTTGCTGTTTTAACCTGATCAAAAGAACAGAACATGAAATGGAATTGTTTTTGTAAAATCTTTCAAATGTACTCTTATTGCATTTTCCAACTATTTGCAACAGATTTAATAATGTCTAATAATTAAGAACTTTTAACTCTAAATAATGTTACAAATTTTAGCATCGGCCGGAATAAAAAAAAAATTTCTATACCTTCGAAATTTTCAGCCTTGGGCTGGTTAATCTCCGGTCGTAGTCACTCAATCACTTTTTTTTTGTTTCATTTTCGTAACTTGTTCGGGCTTGAAATTCGAACTTATAACTCAAGCGTAACTTATGCAACTCGTAACTTATGCATGTCAACCACTACGTCGGAGTCGCTCCTTATAGCCGGAATGGAAGTTATTTTGAGCGCATCTCGAATAAAACATACATTTTCATTGCACATGTTGATACCATTACCGAGAAAGTATACCGTTCACTAACTGATAATTGCAATACGAACGTAATTATCGCACAACCCCTCAGCCCGCGTGAATGAAGTAGATCCACACACATGCCAGCAATTCCATACCACAGATTCCGAAGGCTCTCTGTCTCTCCCGCGCGAGCTCTCACCGCCGATGTGGTGTCATCTCTTCCCGTGCTGAATTTGATGGTCATCTTAATCCCGTGGCGAAGCCTCGCTCGTGGCGCATAGATCTTGTGCGGCCTGCAGCCCTGCCAGTGGTGAAATATCCGCCATGCCATGGAGTTCGCCGTGAATAATTGACAAGATAACTCTCAGTCGTATTAGTATCAATCAAAACGATGGACATCACAAACTGCGCGCGATCGATTTGAATGGACTCTCATCTTTCTCCGAGGCTGTTGGACGAAACAATCCATCGTGGTCGAGTGTGATGTGGCGTGGCTCCGTCGAATTCGGCTATGACATGTGTTGTGGCTGTGCTGCATCAAAGCCATCTCGGTTCCATTGAGTCGATTCGAAGCAGGGCTAGGAAATCGCCGGCTGGGTTCATCATCGTCATCTATCATCCATCTCGAGAGAGAGTGGCTCTCGATTGACAACGATTTACGCTGGGCTTTGTAATAAATATGTTTATAAAATCTCGATAACCGCGACGTGCGGTGCTGATCGAGTGAATAGATTAACGAGCTTTTTTGACAGATGATAATTGGCACGAACAATGGAAAGTTGGACACTAATTTTCAACGCAGAGATCAAGAAACAACGAGTCATACTTGTGACCGACTCTGAGTTCGATAAGACTTGTCTGGCTGCTCTGGAGCATTCGTGAGCTTGTCTAAAATTAATGATTTGATTGTTTTGTTGTTTGGGAGTATTCCTCTTGTTATTTCAATTTCAAATTGTCTTCCGAATCACTTAGCGCAATGATCATTAACAAATTAATTATCACTTATTTTAACTCTGCCTCAGTCAGAAACGCTTTTCGTCACTCTGTCTATCAGGTGCATTGTTAAAAAATACAGTACTCAATTATTCGATGGATGAACACAACCATCGCATACCCATTGATAATCGATTTGCCAAATAAAAAATAAATTAAAAAAAAGCAAACTGGTGGCATAAAAATATAACAATTTCGCGCTGTGATCGACGTCAACGTCACCATCGGTCGTCGGTCGCTGTCGAATCATCATCGTCGTCACACAGGAGGTGATTGTCTACAGCCTGCTCTCTCTGGGTGGCTCCCATGTTCGATGTCGTGTCGATATTGCACCGATGCGGTGGCGGAGAGTGTCACACCTGTGCTCGCTCGGTAGCAACAACCCTCCAGTTTTTTTCCCCCTCGGAATCAGAGCCTTTGGCGTGACATGAAGGCTTGTACGATGTATTGAACGACACCACCTACCATTTCAGAAGCCAGAGTGTTGCTCATGTTTACGGTGTTTATTAGTGCTATCACTTCTCACTGGCAGCGCTCCGGTGAACACTCAGATTGAGGATGATCGTTTGATTGACATATTGATATTTTTAATTAAGTTTATGTCAAGTGTGTATTGATAAACTTTAAACTTTGATTTAAGGTCTGCTGAATTGAGGGGTGTTTTATTTGTGTGATAAATCGATAGAGGATGAGAGCATTAACAATCAGATTCTTAAGTGCAACCGTAAATGTGAACGTATATTTTTGAATCACCCCTGGCGCATCTGGATTTGAAGAAAAAAAAACAAACAATTAGCATAAGTTCCTCGATATTGGCCAGTAAAGTCACTTCCTGCTTAGACCATACATTAGAAAAACAATATATCATATAACTCTAACGTATTGAGGAAGAAATGAATATGCATCCCAAATATTGCAATTTGTATCAACTACCTATAGGCAATTAAAAACCTCTGAGAACCCAAAAGAACTTATGAATCCCATATGTATATCATTTGAATTTGATGAGTTATTGACTTTTGATGCCAGAATAATTGCTTAACCTCTGTCCGAAACATGTTAATTACTTGCAGACGTACGCAGACATCGCCATTCCGCAACGATATAAACAAAAGAAAAAAAAACTATTCGAACAAAAGCGAGAAAATTAAAAAAAAAAATAAACTTAAGAAATCTCAAACTTCAATATGTAAGAAATTAAAAGTAGTTCAGAATTTACCAGGTCTAGTTAAAAGCCGTTCTCCCGAACAATTTTCAGCAGGACAGCTAAATTTACTAATCAAAGGACTGAATTAATAATAAGAGGCATACAATCAGAAATTAATAGTACCCCGTTACACACATCACCAATTCGAAAAATAAGAACCCAAACAGCGAATATCCTTAAAAACATCAACACAACACATAAAAAACAGCACACTTAAACACAAAAGAATACTTAAAGAACTCAAAAATAAACCAGTATATTACTTAACATCAGATAAAGGCAATTCTACAGTTATAATAGACAAACAAGATTACGATAAAATGATGAAAGTAAAAATACAAAACGGGTAGAAAACATATAGAAAAAAAACAGACCCTCTCTCAGTAACGGTAAAACGTGTGGAAAAAACACTCAAAGAACGTGAATGAGTATTTGGAAATGAAATTGCTAAATTATTTGAGAAAGAAAGTATATTTATATTTTTCTGAAGTTGAGAACTTTTAAACCTGCCCTGTCTCGCGTTGAATCGCACGTTAGCTGGCAGCATAAATTGAGTAAAGGAGATTTGGGGTGATGGCAACATTCTTTCATCTTAAAGGTGTCTAAAAAATCTTGATTTGGTGGGAAGGTTTTGGGTCGAGACTTCGTTCGTGTGATATCTCGCCTCATATCCAATCATTATTATAAAACGCTCATCTATACCGTTGTATACCGTATAGCTGGGCTGGGCAACATCAATCTCTATGAATGTGAACAAGGTTAACAAAATGCAGATTACGTTATCGTGGAGTCGGATCTGAGCCTTATGATTTTCTTCGGGCTCGAGGACACCACCGTACCGAAATACAGGGTGCGGCAGAAAATAATGCGAAAATTTGTTCTTTTTCTTTCAAATCCCCTTTTTAACTAATTCAAGCAATAATATCAACATTTTCGAGTGCAGTTATCCATATAAAGTCCTTTTAAACAAATTTATTGAATGTGTCTTCCATTTTTATTAATAACATCCTCGAGCCGGAAGCCAGAGCATGGCTGTTGGACGTTGTCCTCCGACATTGACTACGATGTGCGTGTTATGGTTGACTTCAGGGTTTTCACACTAGGGTGTGATGTTTTGCATACTCGTGCTTCAACATATGCCCAAATTGAATGATCGAACAGATTAAGATCTGGACTGCTAGGGAGCCACAAATCCTTCGGCCAAAACTTCATGTTATCGTTCAACCATTGTTGGGTTCGATTGGACGTCTGACACGGCGTTCCATCCTACTGTAGGACCACGTTTTGGTCCTCGGAGAAGTTGGCCTTCACCCAAGGAAGCACTTGGTCCTTTAAAATACCGATATACACTTCGGTATTGATTAACTCTAGCATCAATGAAAACAGGCGGCATTTTCAAACCGTTGGACGCCACCAAGCCAAACATCATGACACCAGCCGGATATTTGGTTTGAAAATAGAATTTCACTTTTTCCGGAACGTTCTCCATTTTATGCGGTGCAATGAACCGGTCCGTGCGGCTGTTGGCCACAGCATCGATGCTGAAAAGCTTTTCGTCGGAGAACAGGATTATCATTTTTTCCTTCTTCAACAAGGAAAGCAATCTCTTGGAACGAGTCACTCGTAGTTCCTTGACCCGGTCCGTAATCAAGTGGCGTTTTATTCTGGTTCTGGAAGATGCATGCAGGTCTTCTTTGATGATTCTCCGCATGGATTTCTCTGAAATATTGGCATCCTTTGCAAGTTTCTTATGGAACGCACCGGTTGCGAGCAATTTTTGCACGGACCAATTTGATCACGTTCTGCGTGCGTGCAATGCGCGGACGTCCGCTCTCCGTCTTTCGCTGCTTATGACCATCCTGCAGGGACTTTTTGATGCGGTAAACTGTTGCCAAATGGCACCCTACCACCTTGGCCATCTCTTTCGGCTTCTTCTTGGCGAGCAACAAACTAGTGATCACTTCTTTCGCGAACATTTTGGGTAATTTGCAATAAAACAAAACGAATGTTTGGATGCAGCACTTGAAAGTTAACATAAGTAAATACACTTTCGACAGAAATTAGTCACTAGCTACACGAATTAAGCCAACACTAAAGTTTGAACATTTTTGCATTCTATTCTGCCGCACCCTGTATTTGGCTGTACGTGATTTGGAGTTTATGGTACTCATTTATGTTTTTTTGACTAACATAAGCCATAGATTGTAGTAGGTTGACATGAATGTTTAGTTTTAGTTTTTTTTTAATATCTGAGATTGTGTTTTTTCTTCTTCTCGAAAATGTTCAACTCAAGAGTACAACAAAAGTTATTTAATTATTAGTTACGATTAGACGAATGAGAATTTAATATCGATGAGATATATATACCTTGCTTTAAATTCCACCTATCCTCCAATCCGTTAAAATGTTATTCCTATTAACCTTGGAGAGACCACAGTAATCGGTTCTACCTCCATAACTTCAGATCTAAGATAACTGATGTATATGATAATAAAATCTTGGCCCATTAAAGTTGATCTTTAATGGATCTGTTCGAATGAACAAATAAGTTAAAAATAAAGCTTTGGGTTGGTCAAAAATATTCGTTTAATAAATGCTTCAGATAATTCTTTGTATTGTTAGCCCAGATTTCAGAATGTTTATAAACAAAGGGCATTTCGATCAAAATTTGGTCGACATAAACTTGACGCATTTTCTTTCATCATGCATTAAAAAAATTGCACACCCCTCATTTTGAAGATGTATGAGTGTAGCATCACGCCTTTATTTTGATTTTGAGATTGGCATTTCAATTATCAAAATTTTGCACGTGCACTTTTGAAATTGTTGAATGTGCCTAAATCAACTGTTATCAGCGTATTCAACGTGTTCGGTGAACGTTCGTCGACAACCAGGAAAGCTGAATCGGGAAAAATCGAAATCACGAGGCCACAGCAACGACAAAAACAGTTGCGCGCAGTTTCTAGCGGAAGCCCAACTTCTCCGTCCGAGGTGTCGCAAACAAGCTGAGAGTGGCGCCTTCAACCGTGGATCGAGCTAAAATACGAGCTGAACTGTCGACTTACAAGAAAGTGGTGACTCCAAATCGCGACGATAATCAAAACACGTCGGCCAAAGCACGATCGCGAAAGTTGTACACGACGATGCTGACGAAGTTTGATTGCGTGGTACAGGACGATGAAACTTACGTCGAGGCAGACTTTAAACAGCTTCCTGGATAGGAATTTTATACGGCAACTGGACAGGGAAAGGTGGCAGATATTATCAAGCACATTAAACTGCCAAAGTTCGTGAAGAAATATCGGGTGTGGCCGGCCATCTGTACCTGTGGCTTGAGAAGCAACGTTTACATTGTGACCGGAACCGTCAACCAGGAAATTTACCTGAGCGAGTGCCTACAAAAACGTCTACTACCTTTCCTGAAGCGACACAATTGTTCCGTCCTATTTTGGTCGAATTTGGCATCTTGCCATTACAGAAAAAATGCCATGGAGTGGTATGCTGCCAACAACGTTCAATTGGTGCACAAGGACTAGAACCCTTCCAACACGCCAGAGCTCCACCCAATCAAACAATATTGGGCCATCGTCAAGCCGAAACTTAAGAAGACTCAAACAGCTATTGTGAGCGAGAAACAGTTACTGGCAAACTGGCGTTCTGCGGTGAATAAAGTGGACAAGGAAACTGTACAAAATCTTATAGCAGGTGTGAAACGAAAGACCCGGCAATTCACATTCGGTAAAAAGGAAGCTTATCTGAATATTTTTCCTATAATTTGTATTACCTGAACTTGAAAAAGAAAAAAAAATTGACTTATTAATAAAATCTTTGATCGACTCACACACATTATTGTTTCACCAAATTTTGATGGGAACACCCTTTATATAGCAGAATTTACTCATTACTGCTTTAGATTGTTTTTTTTTTTAAATGAAGTTATCACAAACCGCCATTTTGAATTAGACATAAATAAAAGTGCATCAGAAAACCCCATTTGATACAAGATATTTTGAAATTCATCGTAACACACCAGGTCAAACTAATAATATCAACCATGTTTCCCTACTAGACAGTAGAAGACACTCTTTCATACATATATTTTTTTAAGTTTTAAAAGTAAAACGGTAAGTAAAGTGGTTTGTCCCAGTCCAGCTTTGTGAAACGTCCGAACTCAAGCAGGAACACAAAATGCTTTTTTGATGAAAATTTGGTTCAACAGAGTGGCCAAGACAGAGTTGCCAGCATCGACTATTTCTGGGTGAGTCTCTCTCCACACCAAACAATGTTTAAATGTTTCCTATGCATCATCATGAAGGGTTTTTGGATCCAATGCCTTCATTTGTTGGACGAATGTGCAAATAGTCGCTATTCGACAGAGTTACAGTTCTATAAGCTTCGGTAAAAAAATCTTCAAATTGAGAGCAATTGCTCTCATCTGTTCCCATATACATCCAGAACATGAAGAGGGTTTTAGTTTGTGGATTCTGTACCAACTGTCTTGAGACAAGTGTAGACACATGAAAGAAGTTCTCGTTAATAGAAGTTTATATTAGAGAAATTGTCATACATTTAAATTTAAAGTTCATCAAACGGAATTCATGTTTACCGATTGATAATCAAAACAACATTGACAGTAAATTTTTAACCCGTACTTTGAAGTGGCTTCATTTTGCATACTTCAAAGTTCATTTGTCATTGAAGTGACAGAGTGTACTCATTGTTTAAATTCATCTAAGGCACGGTAACCACACCGAAAAAAGTATATATACACGAAAATAACTGATGATGCAATTTGAAACATCAATGCAAATCCAATTTCAAACAATTTAAATAACTAGGCCAGTAATTTATAACGCAAAAGCAACTCAAAGCAACCGTGTGTTCGTTTGCGCTTTTGGAAACCAAATTTCGTATTTGATAGCAGGTTGTTTGATTCAACCCAACGCTCAAGTCTTGATAGGATCATGTTTTCTAATAATTTCCTCAAAATGGTAGTGATAATCAGACGCTGGTTTCCCAGGCTTTTGAATAGCTATTACTTTAGGCTATCTCCATGCGGGTGGAACTATGTTTAGTTCCATGAAACATGTTAAGTAATCGCCTTTTAGCAATATCGGGGAGATTTTTTTGAAGGTTGAATTTGATCATATCGCTTCCCGGAGCAGAGTTATTCGATGAAAAAAGTGCCATTGAAAATTCCATCATAGTGAATGGTTCGTCCAGAAACCCGCTACTTCGGGTGGTATCCCGTAAATTTGGTTGTGTTGGGACAGATTCTAGACAATCCTTTTTAGCGATGTCAAATATCCACTCAGTACTGATTCAGCTACATGGAGTATTCTTCACTCTCATTGGGGGATGATCGGTTTCGCATGTAGCAAGCCTTTCTCAAAAGCAAAAGGCTACAAAAAGGCGCACGAGAAAATAGACATTAACAATTTCAACAAATTTTCGGAGAACTGATCCGGCAAAGGTTACTTGTAGTGAGTCCAACGGGAAATATGTCTTTCTTCCATTGATGCTTCTATTGATGCTGCGTGCAATTGTTTGCATTCCAGAACTTCAAAGGTAGACGAAGCAAAATTTGGAAGTCGCTCCATAGCTTCCATGAAGTCTACACACGACAGGATCGCTGATGGCTCGGGATGGGATGTAGACGTAGTACTCAGCATTGTTATCGACGTCACTACCAATTTCATTTGCAATTTTATACGAAGGTCCCGTAAGAAGCAGTTTATTAAATTCGGTCCCTGGCGTCAAATTTCTTATAATACCCAGAAAGTCGGGGGTTTTCACTTTCTGCCGAAAGTAGACAACCCAAGGAGAGGCAGAGGACGGATGGTTAAGGCGCGCCCTAAAAACATCTGTGGCAGGCAAGGTTCCTCCCGTAAAATCATCCATGAAAAATGAAAAAGGTAAATCTGATTTTTTTTCATCTACCCAAAAGATTCCACTGTATGGGGAAAAAGAACGCAACCCACTAACAGACGAGAGGAAACAAAAACAAAAATGTGCTACTTGCCCTTACGCTGCTGTTGTGTTGGCTATTGTCTTTGCTGATGAGAATCCGTGCTGTATGCAAGACACAGTTTGCTGAGCGGCAGTGGATGGGACGATATTAATGAAGGTGCCAGCCAGTAGCTGGACTACTCGGCTAAATTTCTGCGATTGAAAATAACCCACATTTTTCAGTTAGAGAAAAAACACGAAGTGCGAAGAGCGAAAACAAACACGACCGAAACACTGTAGTGTTCGATACGGAATCAAAATAAACAACTTATTCCATTCCATTTGAATGAAAAAAAAATTATCCCGAAAATCTGAAGCGTAAAAACGTGTAAAATTTCCTTCGTTCACTTGCAAGCCAAAACAAGCGTAAACACCGAAATCAATTGCAGCACTCTAGGATACAACATTCTAGATTAAGACGTTATCTGGATGAAATTTAAAAGAAATGTCCCATGAACTAATGCCAAATCCAGTTGTTGAAGATCTTAACTATCCTTACCTGAAAAAAGACGAAGAAACATTTTTATAATCATTTATTTTTTATTTTTTCACATTGTATCCAAATTACAAGAACAAAATTTGTTAGCATTACACTTACACATCCTTGAAATACATTTGCCTATTTGTATTATTTACTTTGTGCCAATCACCTATACACACTACGGTCACCGTTATCGAATGATGTATTGTACTATCATGCTCTAAGGAATGTATCGAATATAAGCTATCCACATACATTTGCGTTGTACGCATGTATTTGTGATGGGTTTTTATGCTCTCAACACTGCATGCTGTGCGTTTGACTGTCAGCTTTCTTTTGTTTACTTGTTTGTGCGGTTCAAATTCTGCGTTTTCAAAATGTCGCGTATTGAAAAGGAAGTGAAAATTAATGTTCTGGACACATGGCTAAGTGAGAAGGGTATTACTATGCGAAAATTGGCGAAGCGGTTTGGAATTCATCATGCGAGTGTTAAAACCATCATTAATAAGTTTGGGGAACACTATTCTTTGGATGAGCTACCAGGAAGAGGCAGAAAACCCGGTTCTTCCAACCCGAAACTGGAGCAGAAAGTGGTATCTCTAATCATGAAGCACAAATCAATGTCAGTACGTGATTTGGCCAAAAAAGCAGGAACGAGTGTTGGAATGATCCAGCGTATCAAGAGGCGAAACCACCTGAAGACCTACAAGAAGCAGAAAATCTCGAAACAAAGTGCAGATCAGAAGAAGCGAGCAGCAACAAGGGCCCGGAAAAGTGTTTTCGCGTCTTTTGCAGCGTCCGGATGCATGCGTTTTGGTGGACGATGAGACCTATGTAAAGGAGGACTCAAAAACCCTTCCAGGTCCACAATACTTTACTGCCGTCGTTGGGGAGGATGTGAGCGATGCGGATAGGTCGAGTCAAGTGGAAAAATTCGGTCGAAAGGTACTGGTATGGCAAGCAATATGTTCCTGTGGTTTTAAGTCAACCATTTTTTACACTACCGGAACTATAAATGCGGAAATCTATCGATCTGAGTGTCTCCAGAAGAGATTTTTGCCTTTATATAAGAAGCATAGTACACTTCCACTGTTTTGCCCGGATTAAGCGTCGGCTCACTGTGCCAAAACCAATTGGCTTGCGGAAAAGGGTATAGATTTCGTTGAGAAAAATATAAATCCACCAAATTGCCCTCAGCTTCGACCCATCGAACGTTACTGGGCAATCGTGAAGAGGGTCTTCAAGAAGACTGGTAAGGCAGCTGGGAACATGCAGGAGTTCAAAGAAAATAGGGCTCAAGCGTCCAAAAAATGTGATGCAACACTTGTCCGGAACTTGATGAAGAGCATTCGATCCAAAGTTCGAAAATTCGTGAAGGAATAACTTAAATTTCATCCGGTCTTCATTATGTTCAAGTTTAACCTCGTGCAATAAAGGATCAATTTTTTGTATGAATAAATGAATAAATATCGGTTTTCAACATACATTGAAAGAAAGTTTGTGGATAGCTTATTTTCGATACACTCCTTACCATGATCGTTAAATAAAGTAAATTTTCGATAGTCAACCAGTGCACACGTTCGGTATAATTTTCCCGTCAAACCGAAAAAGAAAACTCTCCCATTTTCATCGACGTCTGCCGGCCAAATTATTCTCATCACTGCCTAAATTTGAAGAAGCACTCCATTTATTCCATCCAGAAATTTGCTTGTTTATTTCAAACAGTGTTCACAGTTTCACAGCCAGATAATGCCTGATCTAATCTGATGTAAGAAGGATTGCAAGCGATTTTGTTGTTGACGCTTGCTATGACTTATAAATAAATGAGAGGAAATTTGTCTCATCTGTAAAAAAAAAATTTCTATGTATTTTAAATTTATAGTTCCTTTATACATAACAAGAGAAAATTAACAACAAAAGTTTTTTCCCCAAAACAAGAACGCGAAAACTGTAAAACCGGATTCTTGATAACAAAGACGGATGCATCCAAATCGACGTCGAAACCTGTGCAAAGATTAGATTCGCAAGCGCTGCCCAGGCCGCAAGAAACGAAAAACTAGACGACGCTGACCACGGTTGCGATCAGGGATGCCATTATGTCAGATTTATCTAGCACTGCCAGACTTTTTATCGACAAAAAGACAAAAAGAGAAACCCTCCATAATGCCAGACTTTCTGAAATTAGAACAGATAAAAAAAAAACAAGCGTCGTACAATTCCACTCTACTAGAGCATTAAGTAATTTGAGGGATTGCTTATTTTATCCACGCTTTTCATGTGGTCATATTATTTTCAGTGGTTGAGTGGTTAATCAACCTTGATGGATAAATGTGAACAAGCCTTACTCATAACGTTTTCAAGCGGTTTTGACGTTTATTTTGTTGATTCGTTTTCGCAAACATGTCATTCTGTCATATTGAAGCTGGATTCCGCAAAATAACAAGCGCAACTACGGCTTGCTTCATTTCGAATTGGAACAAACTTTTGCTCATATTGTGGCGCTCCTGGTGGACGGATTTGGAAGTTCTTGGCGATCACGTGTCGGGAATTTTGTCAGCTTCATTTCATGTATTGTGTATCATGTAAGCTTCATTTCATGTATTTTTGACATTCCGCAAATCGACTGTACTTTGTAAACAATCAACATGGAAGCTGAAAGAAGGGAAAAAATTGTGCACAGTTATTTGGAAAATCCATTGTGGTCTGCATCTAGGCTAGCTAAACAGCTGAAATTGCCCAGAAATACCGTATGGCGCGATATCAAACGGTATAAGGAAACATTGACGACGATTCGGAAGCCTCAAGCCAATCGTCGGAGTGGAACTGTCGACCGGAAACTGCGTGGTAAGATTTTGAAGTCGATTAAGAGGACTCCCAATCTGTCGGACCGTGATTTGGCCAGAAAATTCGGTGCTGCCCATAGTACCGTGAGGAGAACTCGACTCCGGGAAGGAATCAAGTCGTATCGAGCTAGCAAACAACCAAATCGGACGATAAAACAGAATAGTGTGGCCAAAATCCGTGCTCGGAAGCTATACGACCAGGTGCTGACCAAGTTCGACGGGTGTCTTCTGATGGACGATGAAACCTATGTCAAGGCTGACTTCGGGCAAATCCTAGGTCAAAAATTTTACTTGGCAACGGCTCGAGGGGATGTTGCAGCCAAATTTAAATTTGTTTTTGCCGATAAATTTGCACGAAAATTCACGATTTGGCAGGGCATTTGCAGCTGTGGCGAAAAAACGAAAGTTTTCGTTACAAATAAGACAATGGCGTCGGAACTATACCAAAAAGAGTGTCTCCAAAAACAAATTTTGCCGTTCATTCGATCCCACGACCATCCCGTAATGTTTTGGCCAGATTTGGCAAGCTGTCATTACAGCAAAGTAGTTCAAGAATGGTATGCAGAGAAAGGGGACCAGGTTGTTCCGAAAAACCTTAACCCACCCAACTGCCCCCAGTTCCGCCCTATTGAGAAATACTGGGCAATCATGAAGAGGAGACTCAAGGCAAAGGGAAAGGTTGTCAAAGACATCAATCACATGAAGACCTGGTGGAACAAGATAGCTAAAACGATGGACGAAGAAAGTGTGCGCCGCCTAATGAGCCGTGTTACAGGAAAAATTCGAGAATTCCTTCGAAACCGTGACGAATAATTTTATCCGTATTTTTTCTTATAAGTATGAAGAAAACGCTACATTTGTATAAAAAAAGATCTTGAATTCAATAATAAATAACTGAAGTACAGGAAATTGTTTTTGTTCCAATTCTATCTGAAGCAAGCTTTATGACGTGTGTAGTTTTCGTCCACTGAAAACGATTCGTAGCTATTTTGTGCGAATAGGTAATCCGCCAGATATTTGGTCAAATAATTGTCAAGTACTTGGCATTGGTCGAATAGTGTAATTCCACGCATGTCTGTTGCTGAAGTATGCGAATTTGCGAGTAAACAATGACTCATTTTGAGACAATATCTGTAATTGATCTATCAATATTTGTAAAAGCTCTGATCCTTTTCAATTGTTAGTCCAGATTGTTACAATTCCGTGTATTGCCAGATTTTGCCAGATTTCTTACTTATGACATGCCAGATATTTTCCAAAAACTAATGTCAACCCTGCTTGCGATGGAACAGTTTTGGCAGAAGATGCTGGTATGGCAACTACTTTTCGATACACTCTTTAACTTTTTTGAGCTTCCTTAAATCATCTTTCAATCTTTGCAAAGTTGTAGGGCATGAACATTCGTATGAGAATCACCTCACAAACTTCTACCCACTTTGGATATATGGATAAACTGATTTGGCTCAAATTTTAATCATGGCATGGGTGGCATTATGAAAAATAAGTTTAGAATTTATTTCAAAAAAATGTAAGCACATATTGGAATTTACTGCCAAGAAACTTGTTCTTAGATCTTTCAGTTCATCATTTGGCAGTTTTCTTTCACGCAAAATATGAACGAGATTTTTTTTTGTTTATCTTTCTTAATCGTAGTTTAAACTCATGCCCATCCATTGTCCACGCTTTCGGCACCGATGACAGCATCTTGCAAAATATGCCTCGAAGGTCCAAAGTAAATAAAACTCTCCACAGCGAAACAGATCACCAGACGAGTGATAGCCACGGACAGCTGTAAACTCACTGAAAAAAGACATTCACCCGTCACATCATCAGTCAGCCACACTTCAAAGCCATTGAGCAAACATGATTCGAATGGGAGCAAGAAAATTCGAACGCACAACCACGGTGGCGGGTCAGACAGGCCGATTAAAATTTATTATCGCCAATTAATCAACCAAATAACGAAAGCGCTAAGATGTGCGTCAACCAGCATCACGCCATATCTTTCAAAACCATTTCACGGGGAAATATTTTCTGAAACATGAAAAATTCCTCCCTCCACGTACCCTCATTTACTCTCGACCTGACCCAGACTGATGAGATTGTTTGGAATTTCTGCTCCTCCACGGCGACCGTAGCGACTCCACTGTGTGTGTTGATGAATTCTCGCGGTAAGCGTCAATGTTCTCAATCACTCACTTGCCATTTCGTTCTTGGGCCGTCGTTGTCCGTCCGGCGTGTTTAGGAAAATTGAAAAACTCAAACGGGCGCGCGGAAAACTCGAAACCCGAAATGATCCGAGTCCCCGGCTCGGCGCAAAAACAGCAGGCAGCACACTTAATTTGATGTGGCCATGTCTACATCCTACCGAGCATCATCCATCAAAAATTGTTTCCATTTTTCATTTGTGCGCGCCGCCCCAAAGCGGTCTAGATCTGTTTTTTTTTCGTTTTTGTTCACGAGAAAAATTCACACTTTCAGCAATCATTCGAAACCGTAACAATAACAGTCTCTTCTGCAATAATTTGGTCGGAAAAGGGTGGTATGAGATTGAATTTTCGTCAGAGTGAAATAGAAAACAGGGTTGCTATGAGTGATAACAATACTGTTGAGTACGTTTTGCCGAAATTTAAAAAAAAAGACACACTATCCTAAATCCATTGCGTGATTCACAGGGAAGTTCCCAGCGATTTTCTTATCTCGCTCAACGAATCAATGCGATTATAAATTATCCCGACCGTGATTAATCGCACTCAATTATGGCGATAGTTTTCCTCAGACCTCCCTCCCATTCTAGTTACGTGTAATAACTCCACCAAACCATCATAAATTATACTTGACCAGCTAAGCAAACATCATCAACGTCGTCATTGTCGTCGTCGTCGTCGTCTTCGCCATCGAAAATGCCACCCTACGGATTCGTAGCGAAAAGACGACTAACTGTCAACCTTCCCCATCATCATCAACAACTGAGAGAAGAAAGAGTGTCCCTGCTGCACCAACCAGCAGCAGCAGCAGCAGCAGCACCATTCCATCAATCCTTCTTCCGTTCGTCACCGTTTCGTTTCCTCCAGCTTCATCAAACCGACCAGAGGTCATGATAAAGATGTGAATCAGCCAGCAAACGGATAATTCAACGGACGACGCTGAAATTGATTGACGATTTAGCATTTTTCATGACACACTCACTCGGACACTTGGGCGCTTGGACCCGAACGCAAGGCGGTAATAAAACCGTTGTCGTGGAGTTGGAGGTGTGGAGGAAGGACAGGGAGAGGATTTGTCATCCAAACCCTGGGGTCCCATCGATCGCAGCAAATGCATTTCCGTCTTCTCTAGATGGTTACTTCTTTCCGACACCCAACAGTGGCCGGTCCGTTGGTCGTCTAGGTGGGTGCATGAGCTTCGCTCGAGATAGAGATGGCAATCTGATGTTTTATTATCAAGATTGCACTTTCTCGTCACTGCACCCCCCCCCCCCCTCCCCCGCCTGCTGTTGATGTCTCCTCGATGTGGTCATTGTGTACGTGTGGTTGGCCAGCCGGGGACCAGATGACCGTCAATTTATTACTGTCCCACCAGTCACTCTGATGAATGATTGGATGTGTATTGGATGGAAGCTGCAGTCAAAACATATTTGAAATGTGAAAACATTTGAAAGCGCTCTCATTGTGACGGTTTTTGATTATTCGTCAATGCGATAGGTCGAGCGTTGCAAGTGGTTCATTAATTTCTTCAAACATTTCAGTCAGTAATGTTACATTGTCGGTGACTTTAATCTTCCTAATTTGCGATGACACATCGATAAAAACATCAATGGATACATTCCCTCTAACGTCTCGTCTGATACTGAGCTGGACTTTACAGAAGCAATGTTTGAAAATGGCTTGAGGCAGGTTAATAGTCTCGTCAATGGAATTGACAAACATGCAAATGACAAACTTGGAACTTGTATTTTACGAATTTCACGGCAACTCATCCAGTGGTTGGCAGCACCCTCTCAGAATCCAATGAGACTTAGTGGATGTTTAGACTAAAGGATGTTCCGATCAAAATTTGGTCAAACAGTAATGTGTATGAGTCGATCAAAGTTTTTATCAATAAGACAAATTCTTTTCCTTTTTCAAGTTCAGTTAACACAGAATACACGAGAAATAGCTTAGCTTCTTTTTTACCGAATGCGAATTGCCGGGTCTTTTGTTTAACACCTGTTATAAGATTTTGAACAGTCTCCTTGTTCACTTTATTTGCCGCAGAAGGTCGGTTTGCCTTGAACTGTTTATCGCTCACAACAGCTTTTTGAGTCTTCTTAAGTTTCCGCTTGACGATGGCCCAATATTGTTCGATTGGGTGGAGCTCTGGCGTGTTGGAAGGGTTCTTGTCCTTTGGTAGCACTTGAACGCTGTTGGCAGCATACCACTCCCTGGCCTTTTTTCCGTAATGCCACGATGCCAAAACCGGCCAAAATAGAACGTAACGATTGTGTCGCTTCAGAAAAGACAGTAGACGTTTTTGTGGGCACTCTCTCAATTTCGTGGTTGACGGTTCCGGTCACAATGTAAACGTTGCCCTTCAAGCCACAGGTACAGATGGCTTGCCACATCAGATACTTCCTCACGAACTTTGACAGTGTAATGTGCTTGAAAATATCTGCCACCTTTCCCCGTCCGGTTGCCGTATAAAATTCCTGTCCAGGAATCTGTTCAAGGTCTGCATTGACGTAAGTTTCATCGTCCTGTGCCACGCAATCAAATTTCTTCAGCATTGTCGTGTACAACCTTAGCGATCGTGATTTGGCCGACGTGTTTTGTTCATCGTTGCTATTTGGAGTCACCACTTTCTTGTAAGTCGACAGTTCAGCTCGTTTTTTAGCTCTATCCACGGTTGTAGGCGCCACTCCCAGTTTCTTTGCGACATAGAAACAGCGGACAACTCTTTTTGTCGTCGCTGTGGCCTCCAGCTTTCGGTTTCTCCCCGATCCAGCTTTCCTGGCTGTCGACAAACGTTCACCGATTTATGAAGTTTGCAGAAGCAGATAATTTCTCATCTCCATGCAAAGCGCTAGGAGTGGACAGTAATGTCATTGCTAGAACGAATAGACATGAAGAGAAAGTGATTGATAGTTCCGTATAGGGCAACGGCAGGCTTTGAAATTGAAAGCTACAAGATTGAAAACGAGCGGAGTGCATTTGGACGTTAGTATCCGATCAGGCACACAACCCTTTGTCATACTACCCCATGCAGGATAGGCAAGGGGAGAAATCCCCTTGACTGACAAAAGGTTATGCAACCGATCGGGCTCTTATACTACCTATTGCTTGTTTCTAGTTCTAGCGATTTGTCCGTCTCCCAATACTTCACTACACCGATTACTTTTAATACATTGGTAGCAGTTCATTTAGCCACATTCAACAATTTTTCCAACTTGGCGTGAAAGTAGTTTCTCTTTCTTCGACGACATTTTAATAACTGAAGTGCTAATCTCAAAATCAAAATAGAGGCATGAGGCTACACGCACACATCTTCAAAATGAGGGTAGTGATTTTTTTTGATGCACGATGAAAGAAAATGCGTCAAGTTTAAGTCAACCAAATTTTGATCGACACTCTATTTGGAGCATGAAACGCTATATAAAACTGAATTTGTTTTGGATATTTTGCTATCAAACAAAATTTTCCGCAATACTCGAGCTTTTTTTTTTTTGATTTTATTTACTGTTAAATGAATCAGAGGAGCAAAGAATCGAAAAAAGCAGAACAACAAAAACGAAGAATGGTTTCACAGTGAAGTTTGACAGCTGTGGCCATTTGGCGATATGCAGGTTTTGATGGCAGCCAATAGGTTTTATGATGGTTCTCAAGTGGTCAAAACATTTTTTACTAGAACATTTTCAAAATCTTTATGCTCTCATTAGGGTTTTATTAACTTGTTTTCACAACCATCTATAGAGTGCCACTTTCTACACATTTCAGCTAAAGGTGTCCACAGTTAAATTGCATCACTTTCAATAGACTGTAAAATTTCGCCCTTTGGCTTGATTTGAACGAAATTTTGAGTAAAATGACCTCAGCGTAAATTGTCTACACTGCGAGAGTTTCATTGTGAAATATGTCTTAGTTTCTAAAATGGAGTAGAAGAAACAACTAGTGAGCGAGAAGCACACGCACCAGTCTACAATGTCTCGCGTCATAAAACGTTTCGGAGAACGTTTCACTGTCGATCGGAAGAAGGTGAGAGGTAGATAAAGTGGCTTTAAACGCAAACCCAACTGTTCCGTTCGAGATGTCGCGAAAAACCTGCACTTGCCCAAAAGTTTCGTGCAGAAAGCCAAGAAACGAGCCGGGCTCCGTTCATTCAAAGTTCAGAAAACTCCAAAACGCAATAAAACCGCAACAGAATAGGACAGCTAAAAAACGTGCGCGTAAGGGAACGTCCATTAATTATGTCACGCAAAAAGTGACTTTATCGGTTCATGAGGGGGGGGGGCTCTGTCACGTTTTTTATATGAACCTTCACATTTTTTTGTATGGATCGTTACGTTTTCCCAAACCCCCCTAACCCCTTACTGCGTGACATAATTAATGAACCATCCCTAAGCTGTACACACAAATGTTGAAAAACCCACACTGCTGCATCATGGACGATGAAACACACGTAAAAGCGGACTTTAAACAAATTCCCGGCAACCAGTATGTGACTGCGGAAGACAAGTTCGATGTTGCAGAGTGTCTCAGGAAACAGCAAGTGTCAAAGTTCCCCAAGAAAATCATGATTTGGCAGTGGATTTGTTCGTGTGGTAAACGGAGCAAACCTTTCGTGACAATTTAAACTGTAAATGGTAAAGTATACATAAATGAATGCCTGAAAAAACGACTGCTTCCGTTTCTCAAAACACACAACGTTCCAACGATTTTTTGGCCGGACCTTGCCTCTTGCCACTACTCCAGGGATGTTCTGGAGTGGTACAAGACGAATGGTGTCAATTTCATGCCGAAGAATCTTAATCCCCCAAACTCTCCAGAGTTGCGGCCAATTGAAAAATATTGAGCTATAATGAAGCACGAACTTCGTAAGCATCGTTAAATTGTCACAACAAAACAGGAAGTGTTGAAGTCATGGTTGAAAGCGAAAAAAAAATGTCGGCTCAAGCGTTGTACAAAATCTTATGCGTGGTATTAAGAAGAAAGTTCAGGCTTCTGAACTGGGTAAAGAAATACAGTAAAATAAAAATACCATAACCAAGATTATACATTGTATAATCTTCCCTGAACTCTTCATGAGAATCGGTTGAGAGACTTGTTACTGTGGACACTCTAAAGTGATGCAATTTAAATGTGGACACCCTTTAGTAGTTAATGCTTAGCATCAAATGGCAAATTCGAGTTTTGTAGACGCCCTAATCTACGAAAGGTTGCAACGCTGCCATTCGTTTAGGAATTTCACCGCGTTGCACACTCTAGATCTCCTAGTGATTCTCTCCTTGCTGAAGAACATGTAGGTACTATGTAGTCCATTGCCTTAAAAATGTTTTGATCGGTCAGTCTTCCACATGCATATCGTTTGTTCCTTGCAGTTTGAACACGACGAACGAGGCGCTCTATATGAGCTGAGCACGTTGTAATTTGTAGAATGAAACATACCGTTTGTAATTCAATTCGATTTTCTCATGATCGGTTTTGTGATGACCACATCTTTAAGTTCGAGAATCGAGTATTTTTAACGCCAGCTTCATCTCGCAGTTGACCTCACGAAAGAACGCTGAACCATTCTGCCAAAGTTGACATTTGCTTAATAGAACCGGCGTCATTTCTCGGGATACGATATCCGCCGGATTTTGGTTTGTACTGTCGTAACTCTAATGGCATCTTTCTGTCAGTCGATCGATTCTACCACACGTTTGCGAATGGAAATATGCTGTCGATTCAATCGTTTCTTAATCCAACCCAATACTATTTCGCGAGTACTTTTTCAAATGGACGTAAGTTAAATTTTGACAAAAATGAGAAAATCTGCATTGAATTTTTTTGAATTTATTTTTATTCCTATTTAAAAACCGGACATGTTTTTCCCAATTAAATTCAACTGAATGACACAATGGTAAAAGATATTACATCACTGTGCTTAAAAATTACACAAGGAGTGAAAATCCAGGTTTCACTTAGATAAATTTTTCTTACAACGGTCTGCAATAGAAAAAGATAATACGTCATTTTGTTAAGTCGGTATGATAGATGGCATGTTACTTGCGTCAAAATGATACGTCATTCTGCGAATGACAATGTTGATTCGTCAAGTTGTCATATTTCACACAGATTAGTCGAAATTATCAAAATGACGTATAAGTTTTTTCTGCAACAAAACGGTGTAAAAATATCTCTGCTAAAAAATCATTTTTTTCTAAACAAAATCTTAATTTTTAACCTTGTGGTGTAAAATCTTTTACTTATGCGTCATACGAGGCATTAAAATGATATAATAACGATTCGAAAGTTGCTTTTCAACACAAGCGACGTATGTACATAATTCTCAACAAGTGCAAAAGTGATTTTACACCGTTTTGTAAGAAGTTAATTAAAACTTTCAGTAATAATCCATCAGAAAATTCAACAAATATGAGCATATTTACAAGATTTTTTAATAACATGCCAGGAACAACGCGTTTGTTTACATTTTGTAACTTACGTCCTTTTGAAATAGTACTCGAGAATTTTAATATCGCACCATAATTTTATTTCTTGAATATCCAACTTCAGCGTCGGAATCACAACATCCAACAACTAAGAAAGCAGTAAAGTAGCACACTGCTCCAGTCTAGGAACACTGTTGAGATACACATACCCCAATATGCAAACTTAGGGGCATGGGTGGAACCATGAATCTCGATAGTCTCCATATCAGACACCACGACGCAACTTGGATTCTGGAAATTGTTTAAATTACTCAGCGAAGTATTGAGCTCCGACCACCGCTGCGCTGGAGTAGATCACCTTCTGCAGGATCATCCCATCCAAGGTTGCACTGAATGATCATCTTTGCTTCGGTGATCAGCGGTGAGCAAAGTCCCAATGGATCAAATAACTTCACTTTTTGAAACAGGGCAATACATTTTGTTGCCTTGCTTTTGCTATTAAGCTATTCAGACGTCTTGTTCAATAGAAATAGGAGTTTTTTCGGGTTCCACAGAAGAACGAAATCCTCAATCACTACAGTTGCGCTGGAATCCTGAATAGCCACAAGGGTCTCTTGATTCAGTTCAGGAATCCCTTGAAGCATAGGCTCGGAGTTGGAACACAACTTTCAGATTGGGAGTCCATCTCTCTGGATCAATGCTATCCGAACCACACAAGAAACGTCCATTTAAAAATCATTCCGAATTTTTTACTATCTGGATTAGGGACCTGACAACAAGAAACGAAACTGCTGAAGTGCCGTAGATGACGGTTACCAGCTCCAAAACCTTTAGTGCTTCAGACAGATGACCTCGTCAAAAATTTCTTTGGTATCGAGTCTGAGGAGGATCGACGAGAATTTGTCGGTACATTTTTAATACATCTACGGGAAAACGTAGATGTACAATGCTGAACAGGTCACTTTTGTGGTTGGGTCCAGTCATCAAGCAACACGAATCCTCGTGATAAAACTTGATGATTGTAGAATACAGTGATGCGGGAGAAAATACGTTTGGAAACCGGGAAGATCTTCTTTCTATCCCACTTGACGGCAGTGGCACAACGATTGGATTTTGTGGATGAACGCCAGTTACTGAATTTTCAGGTCTGGAGCTCACGCCAATCTCTTTTCCAACAGCAGAAATAGTTTCAACGCCAGAGATCTTTAGTTTATCAACTGGTTGACTAATTCACGGAAGGAGAGCTAGACCATAAATCGTCCATAATCATTACGATGATAGGTACGTTGAACTGTTCTTCGAAGCGTTCTTCTTCAATCGTCATTTGCTCTTGCTCGAAGAGCTATGCCGCTGAAAGCATGTTCTGAATCCAATCCAATTTATTTCTACCATATATTGAAGACAATATCTAATATCCTGTTTTATTTTATTTTGTCTATTTTGTTTTTTTTTTGTTTTTCGTTATGCTTGTCTCTTTTCAGTAACATTGGAGCGGCCTATTGCTTTTGGCGAAAACTGCTACATATTTTCAGCGTATAGTTAACCAAAACGAACCCTGCTGCTAACCTTTCCCCAACTATCCAACATCCCAGTGATTTCTCGTGGAAGTGCAGAGGATTTCTCGGCTTCCTCCAAAGCGAGTATCATGTCAACACATTCCTTCCCATTCCCTACTTGACCAGCATTCAGGCACGGCCGGCGCCGGTATTGCTTTATAATGGGTCACCAGTTTTTACACATTGAAGATGTATGTTAGTCCCAAACATCATCTGTTGGTTCTTTGTGCAAATACAGCTGATCTGGCAATAACGGCATTGCATCCGTGGGTGGTCAATCATGCTCATGCTCATGCTCAAGTCAAGTCAGTTCTCCATGTTTGTGGGATTCTTGGTAGAGGTGAAACTGTGAAGATGTTCATTTAACTCACCAACATAAACTGTTCCGATAATTATAAATACACTAATGATTAATCGTCAATTCCAAATGCGTGCAAGATTCAACCAACTTTTGGCTGCGTCCTGTTGTTTACATCCAAATTTAACTGATGATTATTTTCAATTTTTCGCAAGGAAGTTTGAAAATGCCTGGTCTTTCGCCCGAGGAAAAAAACGGATTGTGCACAAACGGTGGTCAGTGATCTGTCCGAGGTGTGGTGAAAAAGCTAAGTACTTCGGCGACTAATATTATGCGTGTCAAGGAGTGAATGGGCCTGCAGACTTGTCGAAATCAAAAGCAGCCAAAACGAAGCACCAAACAAGCTGAATCTGTGAAACCAAGGGCTCGAAAGCTGTACGGCAAACTACTGACCAAAAAATCGGGCTGTGTTATCTTAGACAATGACACCTACATAAACCTCGATAGTAAAACTCTGCCGGGACTACAGCTTCATACCTCGTCGAAGGGAAAGGATGTTTCTGGATGAGTGAAAGCTTTTTACACCGAAAAATTCGACAAAAAGGTACTGGTGTGGCAGGCCATATGTGAATGTGAAAAAATATCTGAGCGGTTCCATATCATTTCAGCAACGAGTAATTTTCATATTTTTTTATTTGCATGAAACCTTGCATACAAGTTTTTGTGGAAGAAAAACGCTGTTTTGCATATTTGGTTCGCCATTTTGAATCTAGCCTTACTTATGAGAAGGGCCTATGAAAAATGCACATGATATCTTCAAAAAATTGTATCTCAGAAACTGTTTGTCCGATTGGTTTGATGCCTTCGGCAAAGTTTTAGACAATTGTTGGTGCTATATAAAAAAAATTTGCACGGTGAAAAAAATGTTTTGTTTCTGTGTTTTGAACTAAAATATAGATTTTCCCTTAAAAGTTACATGTCAATAATTTTTTGATTATTCTGATGTTATAGCTGATTAAAAATGCTATTTAGAACCCAGTAGGTTGTTCTGGAGAAACATTAGTTACAATGAAATTTTTTTTTTTTTTAAACTACAATTTTCAAAAAAGTTATTAAGAAAAGTCAAAAAAGTTTGTCACTCTAATTTTATGAAAGAACATCAAGTTTGCAAGCAAAAAGTACTTCGGTAACATTTTTCTAAGATGCACCGTTTAGAAGATATTACTGACTTAATATTGATTTTTTTGATAACTTAATAAGTTTTGGCCCTTTTTGGATGTATTTTGTGTTTTTCTAGTTTCAAAAGTATTTTTTCGGAATGATTGAAAAATTTTGAGTTAAAATTAAAATGACAGTTAAAAGATTCGAGTGAAATTCTCTGCCTCAAAAGTATTTTGAAAAACAAGTTACAAAATCCCACTACCAGGAACAATGATTTCTTCAAGTGATTTTTGGTGCGTTGTGCTGAAAACTTGCTAACAAGTATTAGATACAGGTAATTAGATACCAGTTAGCTGTACTACGTACAGTTGGGGATTGTAAACATGGTATTTGTTGGAACTAGTCCACCATTACCACGCTGGCCATAACGAGGCTAGCTCCGTCGATGACCGTTTCTTAATAATAAATAAAAAGAACGCAGTCCTAGTCACCTTCCATCAAACTAGACGGCTGCCGACTGATACCTCAATCAACAACGGCCGCACTTTTCATTCATTCCAGGTATATACAATTTATCAAATACAATAATCAATCAATCAAATACATTATCTCTTTCCTTTCTTGCATCCGATGCCATATTTCTACTGGTTTTAAATTCGTCTACAATTTTTTGTACTGACCATGATTTTGGTAACAATGATAAAATTGATAGTTTTTCTTGCCTTGTGGCTGAATTTAAAAATTTAATTTTCATATTTTCAATGACTTCATCAAACTCGTTTGCTTTTTCTGTTTTAGCGTCTAATTTAAAAAGATTTCTTCGTACACCTTCGACGATTTCAGCGCACTTTTTTCAGGATAGTGAACATTTTTAACCTTACCTAAATCTATAGGCGAAACACGAAAAGCTGCTATTCTTCGGTTGAATATTTCGACGTCTACAGGCATCGTGATGTCTTCATTTGATTGAATTGTGCTTAGCGTTGACGCTGATGGTATCGTGACCAAACTTTCATAGCTTTGCGAATCAGGTACCTCAGGTATGGTCTGAACAGTTGGCATCCTTGAGCCGCCGGCTACGCTTTGTTCTTCGTTTTGGGTGAGGTGAGCTCTTGAATCAATATGTAGACGGCAAGACGAACAAATACGAAAATCCTTGGTGTTCAGTGTGGATACCTTGGAAAATTCAATTGATTTTAGTTTTTGGATGATACCATCCGTGAGATATCGCAGCTCTTTCGAACACTGAATGTCTTTGAATGGACGAATACATCTTATTTTACTCATTTTGTTATCTGTAACATAGAAAATATTTTCCAATTGTTAGATTTGTACGAAAATATCACCAAACATATAATTAAAATGTGTATTTAAAACTTACCTTTGCACCAAAACGTGTTACACTTTCCTTTACAATTATTATGTTATCAAACAACACTGGATCTCGTTCAAAAACACAGGATTATGAGCTGAAATTACTATAATCACTATGCTACTAGCAACCTTTCTGCATTTACTGTTTGGTAGATACTGGATTAATTCAGAACCGAGTCAGACATTATTATACAGCTCACGGGTAGAAATCATAGAATACTGGGTAAAGACTGTTGGAAGATAGGTGGAGTTGAACGCTCAGGTATCGTCGAACCTTCAGGTACGAGTTTGGAGAGTTGGAGCCAGGTAGATTTGCTGGCGTAGGTATATTGTTATTGAAGAAGATTGTAAATTGTATATACCTGGAATGAATAAAGAGTGCGGCGGTTGTTGATTGAGGTATCAGTCGGCAGCCGTCTAGTTTGATGGAAGGTGACTAAGACTGCGTTCTTTTTGTTTATTATTAAGAAACGGTCATCGACGGAGCTAGCCTCGTTATGGTCAGCGTGGCCATGGTGGACTAGTTCCAACAAAGACCATGTTTACAATCACCAACTGTACGTAGTACAGCTAACTGGTATCTAATAACCTGTATCTAATACTTGTTAGCACGTTTTCAGCACAACGCACCAAAAATCACTTGAAGAAATCATTGTTCCTGGTAGTGAGATTTTGTAACTTGTTTTTCAAAATACTTTTAAGGCAGAGAATTTCACTCGAATATTTTAACTGTCACTTTAATTTTAACTCAAAATTTTTCAATCTTTCCGAAAAAAATACTTTTGAAACTAGAAAAACACAAAATACATCCGAAAAGGGCCAACACTTTTTAAGTTATCAAAAAAATCAGTAATATCTTCTAAACGGTGCATCTTAGAAAAATGTTACCGAAGTACTTTTTGCTTGAAAACTTGATGTTCTTTCATAAAATTAGAGTGACAAACTTTTTTGAATTATTTTTAATAGCTTTTTTGAAAATTGTAATTTTTTTTCAATTTTTTTTTTCATTGTAACCTATTTTTTTCCACAACAACCTACTGTGCACTAGATAGCATTTTTAATCAGCTATAACATCAAAATAATCAAAAAATTATTGACATGTAACTTTTAAGAGAAAATCTATATTTTAGTTCAAAACACAAAAACCAAACTTTTTTTTACCGTGCATATTTTCTCCATATAGCACCAACAATTGTCTAAAACTTCGTCGAAGACACCAAACCAATCGGACAAACCGTTTCCGAGATACAATTTTTTGAAGATATCATGTGCATTTTTCATAGGCCCTTCTCATAAGTAAGGCTGGATTCAAAATGGCGAACCAAGTATGCAAAACGGCGTTTTTCTTCCCCAAAAACTTGTATGCAAGATTTCATGCAAATCAAAAAATACAAAAAATAAAAACTGGAAAAATTTCCCACTTGTTCGTGGAATCGCTCATCTCGTTCATTAATTACGAAAGACACAATCAATGGCCAAATCTACATGAAGGAGTAATTACAAAAAAAATTGCTACCCTTGATCAAACAGCATAACAAGCCTTCAATCGTTTGGCCTGATCTTGCTTCCTGCCATTACACTAAATATGCATTACAGTGGTACAAAAGGAACAATGTCGTAATTTTACCAAAGGGACGAATCCACAAAACTGCCCAGAGATTCGTCCTATCGAAACTTCTTGGGCTTTGACGAAGGTGAAGCTGAGAAGACACATGAAACCAGCGGATTGAAAAATGTTGAAAAATGTAAGAAAGATAGGCCAAAAGTGGTGAAAATGACAACCCGCATAATCACAAACCATCCACGAACCATTTACCTTATTGTTGACAACCGTTTCCGTTATTGTTACGGCATTTACTCTTATAGTTGACAACTATAACTTTACAATCTCCTTTATAGTTTTAACAATATGTCAAATGGTAAAAGGCCTAATAACAATATGCTGAATAGGCGATTAAGTTTAGTTACCATAAAAAAATGGCAATTTTCACGAAGAAATGTTTTGCTGTATGTTATGCCAAAAAGTTGGTATATAATGCACATAATAAAAAACCTTTCAATGACAATATGGCATACATTAACAACATGTGTTAATGTAGAGGTTATATGGTGAACACGAGATTAAACTATTTGATAACAATAACTTAAAATGTGATAATTTATCTCACATTCGAAATATAGTTTTGACTATATAGCTAATTATTTTTCGTTATGCGGGAAGAGAAAGCAATGTGCAATAGCTCATGAGTAGTGTTGAGGGAAAAGTTAGAGAACTCGTCTACCCTACAAAAAATCAAACAAATTCAAATGAAGATGGAAATAAAACATTATTTTATACTTTGTTGAGAATAAAATAATCAAAAATCACACATTGTTCTTTTTTCTTTGAGACTTTGAGTGTATTTATTTTTTTCGGAACAGTCTAAATAATCTTTGTTTTCTGCAAGAGAAACTGATGTGTACTATTTATGTAGATGCTCTTGCAAAACAATTGTTGCAAATAGGTTAAATTTACTGCGGTGTAATTAATTGGAGTCGTGCTCAAGTAACTGCAACCAACTTTGATCAATCGTCGTTGTCAAATGAACAAAGCATTTTTATTTTCATAAAGAACATACCTGCATTGTACGAAAACAGTACAATCTGCTAAAATGTTGAAAAAAGCAGGATCCTTTGGAGATGTGCTAGGTCATCAAAACTGTCCTGGAGTTCAGAACTTAATATCTACAGTTTTACCTGCTCGGAAACGGAATCCCACGAGACTACAACCCTGATCATCAGCCAGCCACTATTATAGACGTCTGTTAACGTCTGGGCTATTGTTCTTCATCCATTATAAACTGGTCACTGGGGATGAGGGATCGCTCTGCAGTGATAGGTACAATGTAGCAATTTGTGTGTAGGATAATGGTAACTGAAGCTCTAACGTGATCTTATGCCATTAATGAGAGTAAGCTCACAACCGATCGGTGTGCTGATCTGGCTCACTTTTAAATTACCTAAAACTAACAAGATTATCCTATGGTTGGACGTTTCAGAATATTCATTGAATATGTTTGAATGGTTATCGTAGTTTTGTATAGCCCAAGAGGCTACGGTTACTACTGTAAATCTTAAATTCTGAACTCAGGTCAATTTTTATGAATTTGAACATTCCAAGACAATCTGAAAATAACTAGTGACCTTATGGAAGTTTCACTGAATGTGTTTGAATGCATATGATTACCTTTAATAAGTTGTAAAGCTAATGTTACTTCGGAACTCAAGGGCAATTTATCTCGAGATATTCTCAAGATATCTCATTCTATCTGTCTACCTTCAAGAAGACTCACGTAAGTTGGTCAAATACATATTGTTACTTTGTTTGGTCTAGAAAGCTACAGATGCAGCTGTCAATTTTCAGTTTTGAATTCCAGGAGAGTTAGGATAACCTAGAAATTTATCTCATAATGTCTGTTGGTCTTCCAAGATATTCAATGAATATGTTTTGATACACAGGGTAGCTTTGCATAGCACAAAAGCGATCGTTGTAACTGTAGGTCCTACGTTCTAATCTCAAGAATAGTTCGGATGACCCAGAACATATTGCTTTATAATGTTTTTTGACCTTTAAGAATAACAACATGTTTGCATACATATAGTTACCTAATATAGCCCAAAAAGCTACTGTTACAACTGTAGATTTTATGTTCTGAACTCAATGACATTTTGGATAACCCCGATCATGTCACTTTATCTCTTAATGTTTGTTTACGTTCTAAAATATTCACTATATATTGAATACGTAGCGTTACATTATATAGCCCAAAAAGCAATAGATACTACTGTAGATCTGAAGTTCTGAACTCAATGACAGTTTTGATGACCAAGAACATCACAAAGTCATCAAATTTGGATTGTTGACCTTTCAAAAGGTTCATTCAATATGTTTAAATACATATCATAGTCTTGTAAAGCCCTAAAAGCTACTGTTCCATCTATAGATCTGAAATTTCTTCAGTCAAGTGCATTTTGAATAATCTAGAACACCCCAGAAAGTTTAAAAAATATTTTATTTTTAAACCAATTGCATATATTTTTTTCTTCCTGGACTTTTTTCTATTCAGGATGTTCTAGGTTGTCAATAAGTCTTCAAACCCCTTTTTTATAATTCCCAGACAGAAAAATTGTTGTAGGACAAATTTGCCGAAGACATTGTACACTTTTATTAAGTCTCTTTTATTAAGCAATTTTTCTTTTGCGGTCATACATAACCACTTAGGCCTAAAGAAGTTTATATACTTTTTAAGATAAGGCATAACATTTATAAATTTTTCAAGAGTATGTGGCCTGAAATCAACATTTTTCTATAACAAAGTTGATGAGTAAAAATATTTCCGATGCACAAACTTTGAAAATGTTTAGAGAAAGGACTGAGATTAACACTCAAAACCTCACCACTTTTTGTGACGGACGCGATGCGTTTTTTTTTAATTATACCCCAGTATAGAAAAGTGACGTTGTCTTACGTCAAAATATTCGTCGTGTTGATGCCTACTAGAGCATGCATGTTTGACAGTTCAGATATGTTGACTCAAATTAAACTTCTGAAGAAAGAGCACAAGAGTGGGGAGGAAAAGTTTTCATACTAATGTTTTTAAATATTCTTGATTTGTATATTGATCTTGTCCAAATGGAAAGAGCTGCTACTGAATCCGTGGTTCATATCTTTAGGGTATGATGATATGTGAAAATTAGTGAAGGTGAAGTCCAAATTTTCGATTCGAAGCGTGAGACGATCTTATTTTATTTTGAGGTTAACAGAAATTTTTCGCCTGTACAGCACCAACACCAACATGTTTGGGTACGGTAGAAGAAGAGCAGTGATTGGTTGGTCCACACAAATTTATTTCATGCATTGTATAAAGTAAGCATTTTGCTGATGAGAAGCAGTACGCAATTTTGCTTACACTATACATTGTGGATGAAGTCATGTGTTCAAGTCATAAAAAACTGTTTTTGAAAAAGGAGCGAAATTACTAGAAAAAAATGTTAATGTTTGAATTTGATGTTTTAAATTTCCAAAAATTTAATTTTATTAAAAAAAATCAATAATGGTTAATCTTAAGAAAATGAGTATTTTTGTAGTTCAAAAATACAATAGAGTTCGTCAACCATGACGTTTCACGCTATTCTTCACGAGTTTTCATGTGTAGTGATATTATTCGAATTTTATTTCCGCCAGTTTGAATAAACGGAGAACACATTTTCCAATGCTAGGAAGAACATTGAACAGTAATTGATTCCGCCAAATTTCTTCCACAACTTTCCAATAAAACATTACCTCCTCACATCGATGACGATGTCCTTCAGACGATTACATCCTCTGAATAATACAGGACATTTAGAAGCTTGCACAACGGCAACAACATCGACGATAGGAAATACAATCAGGTTTGCACGATTGCTGATGCTGCTGCTGCCACTATAGCACCAGAAACAACATCTACTACCACATACCACTGCACACCACCACTCACCACCACCACCACCGCCGGAAAGAGAGTAAATTGAGGACGATTAATTGACAGCCTGTCAGGGGCTAACTATATCATTAGGATTTGCATCTTGCTTGTCATTTGTCAAAATGTAAATTTCCTCCAGGTTTGCTGCTAGCTGCTCTCCGAGGCTGTGCCTTTGCTCAGCAAGGACACAAGCCGACTTCGCTTGCCTGCTAGCAGTCAGGCCTTGAAGGAATGCCGGAGTGTCACTCCTAGTGAACAAGTTTGAACCCCTTCCTCATGCTGCTGCTGCTGCTGCCGCCAAAGTGCGGTACAATTTTCCCCAATTGTTTCCATGATTTGCTCTGCACTCTCTGCACACTCGGCCGTGCATATTGTTGTTCCTGTTCTCGAGGCTCACACAACAACTGAAAGTGTAATTTGTTTAACATGTCAGCCGGTAGAAGAAGGCCCGTTGATGAACGACGACGACGACGAAGACGACGCGACGAGGGGCGGAACCAGAAACGAGTTGAGGTTATGTTTTGTTATTGTCTGCGACATTTCTGAGCCTCCGATTTGCACATCAACGGCGACAATGATGGTCGTGAAACCGGGAAAGTTGAGTCCGTTGTAAATGCGGTATTAATGGAGTCTAATGTATTCGGAGGGTATTCGAAGAAAGTATATCGAAGAACAAAAAAATTGAGACACAGAATCATGCATCACGAGTCAAAAAATGAAACGAGTCAATCCTCGGCAGAATAAATCTGAATACTAATTGTTGCGCGTCTCATTTCTGCTGCGACAATATTAGTCCCTAATTGTAATAATCTTTGTCACAAAACAAGTATTTTGACAGTTGATAAAGTGAGTGGTGATAATTGTGACGATCATTAATTTTAGGCTAATTTAAGGGGTGTTAAACACAGGGATGATGTTCACTTAAAAGAAATCACCTTTAGCAAACATTTTCTTGGAAAAAAAATTAAATAATGATAGCTATACATGGAAGAATCAATTCAATTTCCTTGTTAGGTTCAGACAGCTTGCAACAACAAGAGGGAGGCCGTTGTTAGAAGTGCTTTCCGACTATCAATATCGGCGAGGTGGCGACAGAGGGAGAGTGAAATGGAATCAACCTTTAGAACGTGCACCCCATCCCTTCGGCTTCGGCTTCGATTAAATTAATTCAACCGTGTACGTACGAACCCATGAACGATAAACGAGAGTGAGAGTCTAGAACATGATTTCATCTCAGGAGTGGGTACCAACAGTGTAGTGCCGATGAAACCGCAAAGTCGCACTGGATTCTACGTACACAAAACGTTGCGGAGTGGCGTCTCAGTTGAGGGTGAGTATGCTTACACTTGAACACATTTGGGCATATATTAGCCGTAAAATATGACTCTCCGAACAATGGCAAAGTACACACATACGCTACTAGCAGTGTGCCATAATTGGGCTTGCCTTTGGATGGTGTCTTGTGGTGAAGGCAAACGGGGCTAATCGTCTGTTTTGACTTTCATTTGAACCAAACAAGCTTCGTTTATGGGCTCCCATTTGGATGATAGCTAAGATTTGTATTGAAGGGACATGTTCAGTGCCTTTGAGGAGAAGGAGGTTTCTAAAGGGAGTATACTGATTTTGGATTGATCATATATTCAAAACACATTGCTCAAATTTCAAGAGAGAGATTATGCAAAGAGAGAAATATGAGCAAATGCTCTTGTTTGAAGTTCAGCTTACGCAATATCGTTATACCTACGATCGGATGCAAATGTTTATTACTGGGATCAACGAAGAACGTCAATGGAAACACAGACTTAAAAATGTGAGCTATAATAAAAATAGCCTTAGGTAGCTCAGTTTTTCGGTTATGGTGTCTGCAAGTCCTTTCTCTCCTTGGCATGCACTACATTAGTCACCGAAGTACTTAGCTTTTTCACCACACCTCGGTCTGATACTGAAAGATGAAGCATCGAAAACTCTCAATTATTAACTAAGGAAGCGCAATTAGAACACTAAGATTAAGCCAAATGATAAGCAATAAGCTTGAAATACTATGGGGGAAGAAAATTATTTGAAAATTAACATTAAGTTACCTGTCGTGATGTTTGAGTGACGACTATCTCACGAAATAACTGAAAATGTGGGATTCCACGTGAAACCAGTGTGAATTATTTGATGAATCAGCTATTGTTTTCGGAATGAAAGCAAATGTTTACAGTAGTTCAGTAGTACAGTCAGTTTTTATTAATGAGTTTGAGTAAAATGTTCAACATTTGTGATTGACGCCTTCAAGACATTCTGGGAACACTTTGAAGTGCGAACTCAGGATTTTATGTCGGAGTAGTGTTTTGTTGATGAATTTGTGGTTCTGCTGGAAGTCAGATATGATGAAAAGGGGGAAACCCCGGCATAGAGGTTAGCATCCATATCTCTCACGCCAAACTCACGAGTTCGAATCTCACCCGGACACCCCAGGCTAAAAATCTCGATAATCAATAAAAAAAAATTAAAAAATATAAAGTGAAGTGATTTGCATTTAGATCGCCTTCACGGGCCTAGTGAAGTTTTGGTGCTAACTGGTGAATTTTTGGCGATTGAAGCAGATTTTTTCTTTTCGGACGAGCTTCGGACCGATGTTTTTTTGCGTCCTGTTTCATACAGAGTAACCAGCCGGTGCAGGGTAGACGAGTTGCCAACAGCTCCAGGCAATGGTATCTTCAGCAAGCATGGGAAAAATCGGTTCACTTTGCGCAAATTTCTCACTCACACGCACAAACATTCAGAAGTGAGCGTTACCACGTTTAAATCTAGGATTTGTTTTCGAAAGGGCGAATCTAACAATGAGAGATTCTCTCCTCTCTCGCTCTCTTTCATTAATTACATCGGAATTATAAAACTTTTGAGCGATTATTTAGTACAGATAGAAACACAACAGTGCTGGCTAGCATACTGTACAAATAGATGAATGAAAAACGTAAAGCTCAATGGAATATGAATGCAATAGAAAGTGTTCATAGAGAGTCTCTCAATTTCAGATTCGCCCTAATGAAAAAAAACCCTAGAAATTATTCCGATTCTGTTCATTACTATTCTGCTTTCATTCTATTCGTGGAAAACAAAATTGAGCAAAACTGGCAGCTGATCGTACAGCGAATGAATCGGACGGTAGCAGTGTGGACGATTTCTCATTGCCTATTTTTCACCCGCTGAATCATTAACGATTGCATTCAGTTTGGTTCAGCTGAGCAAGATTGATTGAATCACACTCATTTCTTCAAAACATGCCTTAAACATCATTTAACATTTCAAATAATAATCTAACATGATGGTAAGCAATATAATGCAACATGAAAACGTTTTAAACCGTATATCTGCTCTGATCCTTCCAGCTGATTGCATTCACTGAGTCAAAATAATATCATTCGGTGTATTCAAATCGCTTGCGTTCAGTGGCAACGCATTCAATCAGGTAAAACGTAAAAAAAGTGAATTTGTTTCGCATGATTCTGTTTTCCTCGTTTATTCTTTCTACAGTTTTCGTTTTCTAGGATTCGTGTACAATCGTTCGATAGGAAACATCACACTCGTTCACTGTTCTGTTAGCAACCGAGTGTTGCTATTTTAAATCGGTGGTGCACTTGCGAGTGAATGAGTTTTCCCATGCTTGATCTTCAGAAATGCTAGAGACAAAATAACCCATATGGAATTATTTGCCTCAATAATTTATTCGGTGAGTCCAACGTCTTTTCTCCTAATAGAGTTGCCCTAGATGGCCACAATAGTTAGTTATACCGTAGCAGTTTTTTAATGTCAATAATGGAACTCAAAAAGAATACTCTCTTGACTCTTAAAAGCTAGCGCACAGCAGATTAAAATAAAGTTGACAGCAATGACTGGGTGAAGAATAGAATAATAAACGATCGTGTTGCTGTCTCGCTCATCCTCACAGGGCGATTTGCGGGAGCGTTCGCTTTTTTGAGAGGGAGAGGAGTGTTCAGAGTTGGGGAGACGAGTCCCGGTCACTTTTCTTTCCTTCACCGCTTTTTTTTACAATGACTGAGTTGTAGCGGTATCTTTTCTTCTACTGCCTATGTGAATACATGCATACATGTGAAGTTTAATGACGACGAATTTACTTATATGTGATTTTGAATTTTCTATAATCTAGGCTAATTATTACCAGACTTTTGGTTCAAATATCAAAAGTTCAGCATTCAAGTTCAAATATTCAAAAGAAGCATAAACTAATCTTTCTTGCATTTATGCTCACAACGACAACAATACAAATCAACACACGTTCCATTGATTTGAAATAGTAGAGCGATTTTAGACACTCTTCCTGGAATCGCTCTGTTTCTTGGAATCCTCTCTGTGCTCTGAAAAAAATTCTATAGTTATACCGACAATTAAATCATGATCAAGATGACTATCGCATATAATGGTTATAATAATTAAGAAAATCAAATTCACCACTTTATAGTATTTTTGACTATGATCATGTAAGCAAGGACTATTCCGACATTATGGCAAAAGTTGGATCAACTATATATTTTAATGGTCGTTTTGACCACGATCATAGTCGGTTCAAAAGCACTATACTGCAATGAGTCATCCCAACCCCAACAACGGCAAAACCGACCATCAAATTTGTCTCTGTGCGGCACATTCGCACGGCCATCCATTTGACTCCGCTGTGAGTCGTTTTAGGCTGAATTTAAAAAGTTAAGTCACACAAATTTGATCACATCTCACATCTATCTGATTGAGTCGATGTTTTTGATTTGTCGACTTGTAAATACTAGTTACATTAACTCAATTTGAGTGACTCCACTAATGACGAAAGTGAGTCAAAAACGACTCAAAACTGGGTTAAAATGGCTGACCGTGTACGTAGTTGGCCTGACCGGTGACAACAAAAATGATGTATTCAAGAAGCCGCTATTTTCTAGGATGCTTTCAAGCATTGGCTGCGTTAGTGTGAGATTAGATTAAATTAGATTAGATAAAGCGTTGATCTTGATGCCTCACTCGATGAAAACAAGCGGTAGCGGTGCTTTGGAACAGTTTAAGGAACCGTTTTTGTCGCTATTTGGAATGTCTTTTGACCTGCAGGCCCACAATCTGTCGGTTTGAACATTGTAAGACTACTGCAGGAAAAATTTATCGGAAAATACAAAGTCTCGTCCAGCGTACCGCTATAGCAAAATTACACCAACACATAGTTAGTGAACCAGTTGAAAAGGCATATGAGTATATATTGGACACGGTGTATGATGGTAGGTGTAATAGTTTTTTTTTCCCTGACGCATGGCATTTCAAACAGAGTTAGATATTGTTTTTTCAACATCATACACATTTCGGCATTCCCGCAATGCCAGAACGACCTTTGGTTTTTGATTCAGTAAAATGTAGGTTTGTCATGGATCTTCCAAAATATGCATTAGATCATTTTCTGTTAGATGTGTTCCAACTTTTTGGAACCAGGATTTGATGTCATCTAGAGATACCGTCGCACTGTGTGGCAGCGAACCCAGTAGTGTGGCCAAAACCTCTAGCGCCGTGTGTATGCTTCATATAGGTCTAAGAGTTTAAGAAAAAGTTGTTCAATTGAAAAATTTCCATCTTCTGATGGTTTTGATTAGTTCCTATTTCCTCCGCATAGTTGGCGCTCGATTCTATTTTTCCAACGAAGCGTCCTAGAAAGATAATTTCTTCGCCAAAGTTGTTTATTAGGTCATGTTGAGAATTGTTGTCGAGGGCGTCCAAGACCTATCTTAAGCAGAAAACAAAATATTGGTCAATATCTAAAAAATACTGCAAAAATTTTTCACTATTTTTTGCTAAAGATCTACAATATTAAATGTTAAGGTTGCAATATAGTCAAATGTCAAATGTTGCAACTTATTAATTATAGACACATTTTGCGATATATCATACATAAATATAAATATTTTTACAATAATGTTGTAAAATGGAGGTGTATTCAAATAACAATTACTCAAAATATAAAAAAAGTAGCAGCCAAAATTTAAGCAGAGCTTAGTGTAAACGTGGTTGGATATTTGAAAGCATGTAGTTTACCAGGGAACAGCAGGGCTTTTTGTAAAATTTTATTTAAATTTATTAAGGTTTATTTCTCTCAACTTGATTAGATTTTTTGAAATCGTGTGAACAGCAAAACCAGTGTTCACAGTGTAGCCAACATTAAAACCCCAAAAATTAAACCCTCCAACTAGGCAACTGAAAGACATTAACATTTATGTTTTTTCTCACTAGGTGCTAAATATGATGAATGTGACATTATACGAAATTAAAAAGGGTGGGTCTCACAAGAGTAAAAAGATGAAAATATCTCAAATTTTGATTAACTTTACCTTACCGTGAGATTCATAGATGCCAACATGATAAACAGAACATTTTTGATCGTTCGAGTTGTCGAAGAAAATGTGTCGATTAATGCGTTTCCAGATTTTTTTTATTACGCAATCAAGGGTATCAGATTCAGTGGGTTGAACGTTATAACCATGTTTATAAAAGCGTAAAGTTGAAGATGAATCTCGGTGAAAGTAACTTTAATACCGCTTCACACATAAGATCACGAGTAAAAAAAATGTGCTCTCGTTTGAAACCATTGGGCTACTATAGTGGCCACATTGTGGCTTATAACCAAATCGACCATGGGCCCTATAGTGACCATGAACATATTTGATGTTCATGGCCACTATAGGCTCCCTGTTCTGGAATGACCGGTTCGAAATCAAATAATCATATGACCACAAAACGTTGAAAAATATCCTATTGGAGAAGTTTCATGAATTTTGATACCCATATTACCTGGGTTTCCTTCTAACTATGTTCATGGTCACTCGAACCTTAACGAAAATCTGTTCCGGAATAACTGTCCCGGAGAGAAGTCATAAGATGGCCCCGTTGAGAAATTGTCTTTTGATAAAATTGCATGAGTTTTGATACCTGTAAGTGCGCCCGTCGATAAGCGAGCCCATTGTGTTTTGCCTTCCATCGTGCCACCTAGGAAGACTACCATCGCTTGACATGATCAGTCATCGATCAACAGTCGTAATTTGTCAGGAAGAGATGATTTTGCAAAAACGCCCAAGTAATACATAAAACGAAGTTATGTTATTGAATAAATTTCTTAAAATTAGTGTTTAAACTACCTAAAATCAAATTAAATTGAACTCTTAAATCTAAAACTAACTAGTGGTTGTACTTAAATTAGTTGATAAGCGATAAATAAAGTACTTGTAAATTGAGATATCCTCGATTTTCGATTTAGACATGGAATTGTTTTCCATTGATGAACAAATGATTCTCCTTTGAAATAGCGAAAATTCATCTAGAAACTAGTGAGAACAATTACCAGCTTCTACTTTTTTCAACAAATCACAGCAGCAGTTTCACGGACAGTAGGGGTGCTCAAGAAAGATCTGATATGTTCAGGATTAAAGCGAATTACTTAAAGTAAGTTTTTATTGGTAATAAGTAAGTTAGACTGCCTAAAGATTTAATTTGTGTACGTCTGTAGGAATTTGTAACTCTCGCTCTCTCTCTCTCTCTCTCTCTCTCTGCAATAAAGTTGATAAATTCGACTAATTCTGGCGACCTTCGCAGCTATGTTCCCAACAATATCCATATCGATAGGGTTTCCTTTTAAATATGTTCATGGCCTTTCTAGGCCCCATGGGCCATTCCGGGGAAAAGTCGACATATGGCTTAAAATGGAAAGGACACATTTTCTACTATTTTGACCACTTATTTGTCACTTTAACTTTTTTTTTTAAACACTATTCTTAAAAAAAACTTTTTTGAGCGTATTAGTAGAACAATTGTGATTGGGAAACTAGGAGAAGGGTGTTTCAAGGTTTATTTTTTTTATTTTTTAAATTTTTTTTAAAAAGTTTTAATTTTTTTAAAAGTGTTAAATAGTTCCCTAGTTTCCCAATCACTTATTTGTGTTTATTTTCTTAAAACATTATTGTTAATTATGTGTTAGACTAACTGTTTTTGTAAGACTTACAAAAATTTCCAGCCCACTTCATTCTAAGAAGAATATAGAATTATATTTGAATAAGTTTGCTAAAAGTTATTGAAATGGTACTCAAACTCGATATATTAATGTATTTTTGCGTTTCATTGAAATAAACCACCCGCACAAGTGAACAGCATTCTTCTTCTTCTTATTCCTGGCCTTTTTGACGCTCATTAAACGTGATTTTGCCTGTTTCTCATATTAATGTTCTAAGCTCACTCCCAAAGTTATTAATTGTTTTATGTGATCGACAGGGTACCCAGGTACCTTTTCATGTTTTACATTACGAAATTTCATAGTTTATTTAAAATCAGGAAGCTGAAGTTCAGTGACATCCTAATAAACAGTGACATCCTAATAAAAGTTGGAAGGTAACTTTTTGCATAAAAACATTGCGTATAGTAGCTTCGATTTTTTTACCCATTAAGTGATCGACTGGAAACCCGGGCACCCACCAAATTCAAAGGATTATAACTCTGGCTATTATTGACCGATTTTAATTCTCTTGGCACCATTCGATTCAAATCTCATTCGCTTTAGGGGCATTGTCGACAATGACGATTTGGATTCATCTGGTTTCTGTAAATTCGGGTTTTCGGGGCTGTGTTCCGGTACGGAAACACAATATCGGAGCATCTATTGAATTCCCAGGAATGGATGTCAAAATCTTTGGAATAATTCCTAGAAACTATTTCTTTTCTATTGTGGGCCATATGCTGACTTGTTCCTGGAACGGCCATTCTGTAACAGCTTTCTGTGGGGCCTCGAGTTGTCATAAACATAGTAAGAATGAAACCTTATTGTTATGATTTTTAAGAATGAAACCCTGGCAATATGGGTATCAAAAATCATGAAATTTCTTCAATAGAATATTTCTTAACGTTTTGTGGCTATCTGATGATTTATGCTTGGAGCTGTTATTCCAAAACAGATTTCCGTGGGGTCTCGAGTGGCCATGAACATTTCAGAAGAAATCCATGGCAATGTGGTTATCCAAATTCATTAAATATAGGACATTTTTCAACGTTTTGTGGCTAGCTTTGTTCATGGCCGTTCCGAGGATAGGATCAGATCGCTACACAACGTTGAGAAATAGCTTTCTGGTTAAATTTCATGAATTTTGATACACATATTGTCAGGGCTTTTTACTAAAATTGTTCATAACCACTCGAGGCCCCACGAGAAACTGTTCCGGAATGATCGGTCCACGAACAAATCATCAGATAGCCACAAAACGTTGAGAAATATCCTACTGGTGAAATTTCAAGTATTTTGATACCTATTTTGCCAGGATTTCCTTTTGAATATGTTTGTAAGCGCTCTGTGCTCACGAAACTGATACAGAATTGCCGTTCAGAAAAGTCGGCGCATGTATAATGGAATTGAAACAGTTTTTATGAATTATTCAAGATGTATCCATTCCTGCAAATTCAATAGATGTTGCGATATTGTTTCCATGCTAGGTTATGAAAAACAGATTCTAGTGAATGAATTCAAATGATCATTTCTGATAATGTCTCCGAAGCAAATGAGTTTTTAAATCTATCGAAGTCAAACGAATTGAAATCGGCCAATAATTGCCAGAGTTATAATCATTTGAATTTGGTGGGTACCCGGGTACCCTGTCAATCACTTGAAGGTGTTTTTTTTTTGCATTAATTTGTATTGAGTGTGGCAAGCACAATTATACTCCATGCCCATGGAAGTCGAGAAATTTTCTTACCCGAAAAATTCCTTGACCGGTTGGGAATCGAACCCAATGCCTCCGGCTTAATAGACCGTGCGTTAACCGACTACGCTATCCGAGGCTATCCCAACAGCACCCTAACTATTGGTTTTTGTCAGTCCTCAAACTCGTTAGTTTAACATGTTTTTGAATTTTGCTGAAATGAACGATCCACACTTGTGAGTGGCACGAACGGCATCCCTACTGTTGGTTAAAATCAGTGCCAGAGATTGAATAACTTCAATGTGCATCTCTGTACAGAAAATAAACTAGGAACATAGTCCAATATCTGATTCGCAGCCGACGTCAGTTGAATTAAGCACACCAAAAATGATCCTGCTGTAAGTCCAACCATTTTATCCAACATCCTTGTGGAAGTGTAACGGATTTCGCGGCTTCCTTCAAAGCTATTTAACATATTCCTACTCATTTCCTACTTGACCTGCATTCGGGCGAAGCCGGCACCGGTATAGTCATAGTTTTGATATCTAGTTTTTACACATTGAGGATGTATGCTAGTCCCAAGCATCTGTTGGCCCTTTGCGTAATACAGCTGATCTGGCAATAACAAAGTAGCAACCTCGGGTGGTCAATAAACGGAGCAAACGACAGTGAAATCTTTTAGCATTGTGAAGCAGGCTCGTCCTCTTTGAAGATCATTGTTTCCAAAAGATGAACAACTCTTTTTTTTCTCCTTCCTGGACATAAACCACTGTGTCCATTAATCTGATCTGTTGGTATATATCTCGTATCCTTTGTTCAGTGCATATCGAGTTACTTCATTACTTTTGAGAAATAATAAAGTATCCGGTGTTGTTCCTGTTGTCATTGTTTGTTTTGTTTGTCAATGAATTCAAACTTCCGCTATTTGAACCCTTAGCGAGTGAGAGCACTTTTCAAATGCGCGCCCCATTATCAATCAAAACCGGATTCATTGCAAACAAAACAAATTATGACTCCGAAACTGACCATGCATCAGAACCCTAGTCCTTACCAATTCAAACTATAGAACATCAAATAGAAAATGAGAATACACATAAATGAAGGCTAACCATGTTTTCCTTATTCCAAGTTCATCCTCAGTAACTCAGTCCGAGTATTGTCGCTTTTCACAAGACATAAAATATAATATGGACATTATATGTCCCTTTGACTACAAAAACAAATATGTTCCCTAGTTTGAATAATGATAGATCTGATACCCCGTAACGCACCGCGAAAGGGTGATCTACCAGCGTTACAGGTCATGAAAAACTCTTTTCAGGAACTATAATATTTCCCTGGCACTATTAGACCGACTCTTGGTGATTCTTCTTTGAAGCTAAATAATACCGCAGATATTTATAGATATAAGATGCTCTTTAGTTAAAGCTAAATCGGATCTTCCTCTTCTTTTTTCTTAAAAATGCATACAATTTTAAAACGCCTTTGTTTGTTGGCAAAAAGGAACCGTAATACTTCCTTCAACAGGAACATTTGTACTCCTATTTTTGAGTTCCTTATCTAACCATTTTCAAAATGTTAATAAGACTTGATCATTCACAATTAAATTGAGCATGTACCGTATCGAAAATTATAATAACGATTACAGCATTTAGACAATTATACTCTGTGTTTCATGACTTTGTTCTCGTCCCGACGTGTAAATTACCGTTAAGAATTTTTAATATCATGTAATTTTGAAAACAGACGAAAACTTATCCCTTACTGGTCGCACTTTTTATGTGAATCCAAGCAGGCTTATATTACAATTAAATTTACAAGATTTATAGTTGCAAACAGTTTTTTTGTGACGTGATAATAGGGATAGTAACAGAGGAAACACTATCATCTCATCAACAACGCAATAAAATTATACAACGTCAAAATCACAAAAGAACAAATTCTGTCATCCGGAAAAACAAGCAACATTCAAACGGCCCAACACATCAAAGCATCCGAATTTGCGCAGGACATCACTCGCAGTGCCTACTGAGTCGTGAAATATCCACTGATTTCCATTGGCAACTACCACCGCTCAAAACAGTCTCATCATCATCGACAACAACAACAGCAACAGCAGCAGCAGCAGCATGACCGGATCAGTGAAAATCTCCGAAACATGTATGAATTGTTCAGAAGCTGATAAGCTTCGATTTTAAATTATAGCCGTCGCAAAAGAGGATCGCCAAACAATGAATTAAAATTTTTAATGTACACTTTCAATCACAGACGTCCTGTCCGCTGACACCTTTCGGCCGGGGTTTTGGTCGCTCTTTCCCTGAAATCAGAGCAGATTCGTGGCCGGGACCCCCCCCCCTTTCCTTCCTGGCTGCACTGCAATGGCTGGTGGACACATATTATGTTGCACCTCACAGTGACAGCAGCAATTACGCACTCTGAACCGAAAATTTCAACGCGGACATTTAATCAATATCAATTTAATGCGCCAGATAAAAATAACATATAAATCAAATTAATCTTGAAATCAAAAATGTTCAAATTAACACATGTTTTGTTCGCTCTGTTGTTTTTCCCCCTTGCCGACGTCACCCGAGTGGGTGGGGCCTTTCACAGCCTTCACAATTTGGCAGCGCGGCACATCGAATGACCCACAATCAAAAAACGCCCGCCATCGATTGAAGCACCGCGGCATCAGCGAGGTGGAAGAGGATTTCCGAGCTGAGGTGGAAAACATCGTTTTATTGGAAACATGGAAAACTGTTATCAAAGTTGATTCCCTATTTAAATTTGCAACGAGAGCATGATATATGGTGATAATTACACTTTTAATTGGTATTTAAAAATGAAAACAATACGAACGCTCTCGGAGACAGTACCGGCTCGTCAGGATGGCTAAAGCCGGCGAAGATTTTCCGCAGCTGCCAACAACGAACTTGACAGCGATTTCCATTCCGATTGGATTGGTCGCATGGTGGTGGCGTTATTATATGAGCTTTGGTCGAGTGGTTGTTTGAGCTGATCGATATGAGTTACTTGCTAATAAGGTATTTAGAACCCCCATCACATGAGGTAGCAAATCACCCCACTCACAGTCCATTTTACTTCCCTCGCTGAAAATAATGAAATAGATGATATGATGTCACTGGTACCATCTGACGAGAGCAAACTTTTTGCCGGTACCAAATCATGTTAGAACAAAACCGCATCATCATCATATGCACATTTCACGGCTGTGGTTTTCCGCCAAAATCTCTCTACACGAACCTTCATCCTCGAGCCCAACCAGACAAGTCACGCTTGTCGTTCTGCCCTGATCCTCTCTCTCGCGTTCCCCTCCCCCCAACGAAAACGGACTGTGTGACGACTTGATGTATTGTGTTTATGTTTTCTCTATTATCGCACCGCTTCAAATCCACCGCCAACCCCGTGTTCAAAAGAAAAACACACGAAACAACATGCAAACGAGGCACGTGGTGCCACAAACGCAAAAAGGCACCACCAAGGGATTAAACGATGCGACGACGATTGTCCCTCCGTCGTCGTCCCTGCCGTAAGTTGGGCCTCATCGTTGCTGGTACCTAGGTCTCTTGTGCCGGTGATGATACCCCGGATGGAGTGGCATCATTCATCGTCGTCGTCGTCGTCATCGTCGTTGTCCTGCGGAAGCAACAGGATCATGTAGCAGCAGTTCTCGCGCGCACGGTGAAGGAATTGACGATGAAGCATGAATGCAATTCTCGTCCTGCAATCCGGTCGGCCCGGTTTCCGCGCGTACGCTGCACATTCTCGCTCATCAACAAGTCAGTCATCAAGCCAACAAGACGAATGCCACCAGACTCGTCAGACGACGATGACGCCCTGCCGTTGCTGCTGGGGGTAGAAGCGAACCGTTTAACGTTGCATTCGCATTTCGGGGTTTGTGACATGATTGGAACAACCACCAAACTCCGGTTGCTGGGCCGTGGTTCCGACGGAGCGCTTCAACAGCAAACACACCGTGGCGGGCCGGGCCGTTGTTGATGGTGAGTGAAATGAATGCAGATTTGCTGCGTTGTTACGAGCATATTTGTATGCTTTGTGTCGTCGCCGGTGCAATGCTACCGAAAAACCGTTTAGCCTGAAGTGTGTTTACTGAGTATACAACCTCCGTCAGCAGCAACGGAACCGCCGTTAAAGTAGCTGAAACTCATGTCAAGCTGGCCGTGCATCATCGGAGGAGGAAGAGGTGCCAGTTTTTCGGTAGGGATTACGGCTTTGAATTTTTTGAAACTATGATAATTTATGATACAAAAAACTTAGTCATCAGTAACTTGCTTGCATGAAGAAGCAATTTTCTTTTCCTTTTTTCAGTTGCTAAGGTTTATCTTCTCAACTCATAGAAACCTAACCTGACGTGTTAGATCTCGAATGACCTGTTGATATGATCGTCAATGTGTCTCTGAACCTTTCCAGTAAAAAAGTATTTTGGGCTTCTAATGTTTGAGTCTCAAATAGATCTGTGCGCCGCCGTGCCACGCCACCGACGCCAATGATTAAAATGCGCCGCCGTCGCCAGTATTTTCGACCGGCGCGCCGCTTTCATCGTATATGCATCCCTTCAGTTATGTTTATTAGCCCATCAGAAACCTGCCTTTATTACTGGTGACAAATTATGACATCTCGATGAGATGTGCCATTCAGAGGGTGTGCGTGTGAAACGTGATCAGCTTAGTTGTTTCGTTCTAGAAACTTCAGTGTACATTTTCGTTTTTCGGCTTTTGGGAATTTCACAAGTGAGTTTGAATTTAAAAATAATGAAATGTCCGCGTTGAATGTCGAGAAAATTTCCACCACAAGTGTACATATTGATACCAAAAATAACGAAGCGTGGAAAAATAATTGGTGAACTAAACATGTCAAAAATGGTTTTACACATCATCTGCTTCCTGACAAAGTGTTTTGCAATGTATGTCTAATCGAAGCAGAACAAAAGCTCAAACCTCCGATTGTCTTGAAATTAAAATTGGCTTAGGTAGCCTACCCCCTCGGGAATTTTGTCGAAGCATTTGTTTCTCATATAGTTTCAATGGGCTGAGATTGACGTAATTTTGACACGGAAAATCAAATATCCAGCCGCATTGAAAATGCTCTAGGATTAAAATCCAGCGAAAACATATTCCGAGGTTTGAGGCAACCAATTATTAAGAAATAAACTAAATATTGTAGTGAATACTGGCGAATAAAACACAACTATATATCCATGCTTAGGTAATGTATTAAATATGGTAAGGCAAAGGTAACCCGAAAACTTTCATATTTTCTTTATGTTTAACGAATCGGTAGATTTGTTGAACGTTATTTCATAATTTTGTCAAAAATAAAAGAAAATGTTATGTGCCATCCAGATTACGAGCTATATCACATGATATAGACTAGCTTCATATCAATGTTCGTACATCTAGTTTTAATTGGAAATAATGCATCTGACGGCTCATATCAAGATTCGCTTTGACAAGTGATATAGCTCGTTGTCTGACCGCTCGTAGTCTTAAACAAATAGACTTTATTTCCACAACTTGATAGCATTTTTTTAGGCGTGAGAAAGTTAAAAAACCATCTCTAACGATTAGTGTAAATAAACAGTGATTGGACATAGATTCCAGATTCACAGATTTTAAGGTTTTTAGATTCTTAAAATTTGCGATTTATGGATTTTAAGATTTTTAGATTTTCTTATTTTTAGATTCTTAGATTTTAAGATTTTTGGATTTTTAGATTTTCCTGTTTTTAGACGATAAGGTTTTAAGATTTTTAGATTATAAGATTTTTAGATTTTTAGATTTTAGGATTTTAAGATTTCAAGATCTTATGATTTTAAGGTTTTTAGATGTTTAGATATTTAGATATTTAGATTTTTAGATTTTTAGATTTTAGATTTTAGATATCTAAATTTTAGATATTTAGATTTTAAGTTTTTTAGATTTTTAGATTTTTAGAACTTAAGGTTTTAAGATTTTTAGATTTTTAGATCTTTAGATTTTAAAATTTTTAGATTTTTAGATTTTAAGTAAGATTTTTAGATTTTGATATATTAAGATTTTAAGATTTTAAAATTTTAAGATTTTAAGATTTTAAGATTTTAAGATTTTAAGATTTTAAGATTTTAAGATTTTAAGATTTTTAAGATATTAAGATTTTAAGATTTTAAGATTTTTAAGATTTTAAGATTTTAAGATTTTAAGATTTTAAGATTTTAAGATTTTAAGATTTTAAGATTTTAAGATATGAGGATTTTAAGATTTTAACAATTTAACATTTTAAGATTTTAAAATTTTAAGATTTTGAGATTTTAAGATTTTCAGATTTTAAGTTTGTAGAGATTTTTAAATATTTAGATTTTTTGATTTTTAGATTTTTTGATTTTTAGATTTTTGATTTTTAGAATTTTTGATTCTAAATTCTAGAATTCTAGAATTTATTTTTTTAATATATAGATATTTAGATTTTTGGATTTTTCGATTTTAAGATATTTAGATATTGAGATTTTTAGATTTTTAGATGTTAAGATTTAAAGATTTTAAGATTTTAAGATGTTAAGATTTTAAGATTTTAAGATTTTAAGATTTTAAGATTTTAAGATATTAATATTTTTAAAGTTGCTGATTTTCAGATTTTTAGATTTCTAAAATTTTTAGATTTTTCGATTTTAAATTTTTAGATTTGAAGATTTTTGGATTTTTATATTTTTTAAATTTTTAGATATTAAGATTTTTAGATTTTTAGATTTTTAGATTTTTAGATTTTTAGATTTTTAGATATTAAGATTTTTGGATTTTTAGATTTTCATATTTTTAGATGTTAAGGTTTTAAGATTTTTAGGTTATAAGATTTTCAGATTTTTAGATTTTAGGATTTTAGGATTTTTAGATTTAAAGATTTAAAGGTTTTTAGATTTTTAGATTTTTAGATTATTAGATTTTTAAATTTTTAGATTTTTAGATTTTTAGATTTTAGATTTTAGATATTTAGATTTTAAGTTTTTTAGATCTAAAGATTTTTAGATTTTTAGATTTTAAGATTTTTAGTTTTTTATATATTTAGATTTAAAGGTTTAAGGTTTAAAGATTTTTAGATTTTTAGATTTTTAGATCTTTAGATTTTTAGATTTTTAGATTTTTAGATTTTTAGATTTTTAGATTTTAAGTTAAGATTTAAAGATTTTAAGATTTTTAAGATTTTAAGATTTTAAGATTTTAAGATTTTAAGATTTTAAGATTTAAGGATTTTAGGATTTCAAGATTTTCAAATTTTTAGATTTTAAGAGATTTTAGATTTTTAGAATTTTTGATTTTTAGATATTTGATTTGTAGAATTTTTGATTTTTAGATTATTAATATTTAGAATCTTAGATTTTTTGATTTTAAGATATTTAGATATTAAGATTTGTAGATGGTTTTTAGATTTTTAGATATTAAGATTTTAAATTTTTTAGATTTTAAAATTTTTAGATTTTTAAATTTTTAAATTTTTAGATTTTTAGATTTTTAGATTTTTAGATTTTTAGATTTTTAGATTTTTTAGATTTTTTTGATTTTTAGATTTTTAGACTCTTAGATTTTTAGATTTTTAGATTTTTTAGATTTTTTAGTTTTTAAGATTTTTAGACTTTTCTAAGATATGAAGAATTGAGATTTCTAGGTTTATAGATTTCTAGATTTTTAAATTTTTAGATTTTTAGATTTCTAGATTTTTATATTTTTAGATTTAAAATTTTCAGGTTTTTAGATATTTAGATATTTAGAATCTAGATTTTTGGATATTTAGATATCTAGATTTTAAGATTTTTAGATTTTTAGATATTTAGATTTTTAGAATTATAGATTTTTTAAAATTTTGATTTTTAGGTTTTTATATTTTTAGATTTCTTGATATACAGATTTTTAGATATTTAGATTTTTAAATTTTTAGAGAATTTTTAGATTCTTAGATATTTAAATTCTAGAATTTTTAATATTTTTAGATTTTTTAATGCATAGATTTTAGATATTGAAAACTAACCTCTTAGCTTCAGGACAGAGAATCCCTACCGGCCAGTTTAGCGCAAGGATGTCCCACTTAGGGCTTGTGCAGAAACCACGTGGGCTTATTGTTGACAATTTCAAACCCCCCCTCACCCCACGTAGACTTTTCTTCATACCATTTTTTTAAATTTTTGTATGGAGCGTAGACTTTGGTCAAACCCCTCTTCCCCCCAAAAAAGGCTACGTGGTTTATGAATAGCCCCTAACATATCAATATAAAGACAAATTTTACATCCATACATCCCACATTAGATCCCTTTTCCATATTTGCATAATAATGGCAATTTTATTCTATTTGGTGATTACTTATATTTACGCTTCTGATACTTGTTAAGTTTATCCATAAAAACGTAAGCCGAATTCCCCGTCGACTTGTGACGAGCAAATTCTATAATATTAAGTCTGACATATTCGTACACACACTGTACCACGTCAATTCACCAACCTTCGTCATATAACACTATGGATATCCGGGCTTTCTACCAAAATATAAGATTTGGAGTGATCCTTTAGTCTTAACATTTCACTTGAAAGCCAAACAGTTAAAGGGATAAGCACGAGGAAATGTTAAGGGGATAATTTATGCCCGCGCCGATCCACACCGCCGCCGCCGTTTGAAAATACCATAAACGCCGCCGCCGATTCAAAATAGATCGGCGCACAGGTCTAGTCTCAAACAAGTGACGGAGCTCAGAGTTAAGAAGCTAAGAACCTATCAAAGGATACTATTTTCGATCTATTGCAGTTTGTAACGATTGCACTTAACACTGCACTCCAAGTTCAATTAACTTTATTTTACAATTGGTAGACTTATTTTTTTGTAGCAAGTTTATTTTGCAGGGATAAGTCAGAATTCCTCAGATGGGTAGATACGATGATCGTATTAGACACCCTTAGAATTTAAAATAGAACTTACAAATCTTTCTTTTCATTTTACAGTGCTGAAGTTACTAACCAAACGAGAATGAAAACATAAAAAAATGTATCGAAAAGTAGTGAGCAACATTCAAACAGTAATTACTCTAAAATGGCATAAATTTGTTTAGTGTGTTTTGCGAGGACGTGTTTGTTTACAAGGTAATGAAAGTTGTGCAATCCATTGGTTTCGGTACAGTGAATCGTTTCAAAGATGACTCGAGTTGATCTGAACACGCGATAGAAAATTCTGCTCATTTGGTGTTCGGAAAACGGGATCACGTACATGTCAGTGTCAAAAATTTAGTTAAAATGTTCGGTGAGACTTTTTCCGTGTAGGATTTGCCCCGATCCAGCAGGAAGGGACCCGGTTTCCCGGCCAGCCCAGCCAGGATTTGAAAGTGGTTGAATACATGAAGAAAAACAATTGGCGCCGACGCGGGATTTGTCCAAGCAATTCTACACTAGCATCGGAATGGTTCGACGGATCGAAGCTTGAAACTCCCTGAAAATGTACAAGAAACAAAAGAAACAGAAACAGAAGAAAATCCCTGGAGCCGCGAGCTCTGGCCAAACCAAGAGCACGCAAAATGTATAACCGGATTCTTGAGAACAAAGTCGGAAACCTACGCCTAGGAAGATTCACGGGCGCTGCCTGGATCGCAGTATTATACGAAATCGGTGGACCGACACCACGGCGGCTGTTCGATACTAGACAGTCGTTTCCCAGAAGGCTACAATCCTGCCTTGTTGTGGTTTCTACTACAGCTGACCTGAAAGTTTCGCTAGGAAGGAAGCAGCGACGACAACGAACTGCGGTTATTGTTCTCCATGGTCGTCACTCAGGATCCAATACAATAAGCCGAACTACCGCTGCGTGAGGACCGAGAGAAAGATGAACAAGAGCAGAAAACTGGTCTAAACCACCGCATCGCTACGTCTAATAGAAGCCGATGAGAATCTCTGCACACATGTGCTGAGCTAACCACAGGTCAAACGATAACTCGATGATGAACAGCTGTTAGTTCGAACCGAATTGCCGACGTTACATCACCGAACACAAAACCCTATTTTATTTGTTTTAGAGATGTGTAGTTAGAATAAATGTGGTCAAGTGTATGAAAATAAATGTAGTTCTTACCAAAAAATCTAACGATCCTGGATAAGTCCCACAAAGAAACCCACTACTACAACCCACGAATTGGATTTTTCCAGCTTCGCCTTCCCCGCAATCAACAGCAGCAAACCGAACCCATCAGTGTTGGAGTTGGAAACCGAATATTCCACTGATCGAAGGAAGGTACTCATTTCTTTTAAATCAAACTCGCTGTTTAATACTGCTAACCAGTCGACCTGACGGACCGGTGGTCAGAGTCCGACTCTAAATATTCAAAAAACCATACTTAAGTTTATGTATGTATGTATGTACGAAACCACCATCCTAGCGTGGGCCTTGCCCAGCATGCGTTTCCACTTAACAGAAAGATCATGCTTTGTTACCATTCTAGATTCAACATACTGCTGTATGAAGGGCCAAAAAGGGTTGGGCAGGCCCGTAAGCAGAGACACTTACGCGAAACCTGCGGGAATAAGAGAATCTCCTTCCAGCAATATGATCCGATAAAACGAATAACAAAATACACAATTCAGTTAAGCTTTCCACTAGATGGTTTGTTTGAGAAAGGCGCGTCAAATTCATTACAACTGTTGGAGTAAAATGTACCAATCATGAATGATAGACACATCCCCTCCTAGACTCCGGTTGGCTGTCCACTCCATTGTCCAATTGCAACTTCAATGATGCCCTGATGCACCCTCCCCTCCCAGTATTTAAATATTTTGAAATATAATGAGGTGCATGTAATATAATATATATGATATTTAAAGGAAATAAGTACAAAAAGTGTACGTAGTTTAAAACGGGAAAAGAGGTAGCCTGTTCTGTATAATGTTTTCAAACTTGCATATCTTACAAGTCGAAATTTCCTTTCTGCTGGTTCTAGGGAGCAATAACATGTAACAGTTGAAGTCATAACCTTTAAACAAAATACAATCAGCTCTCTGTGTTACCAGTTAATGTTGGGTTAATACTTTAATTTAAAAAATCAGTGGGGTTGTGTACAAGACACGACCGGTTGACGTAGACTACGTTAAACCAAGTGATGCATCATAATGTCAGGGAAATTCTGTGTGGCTATCATGAGCGTTAAAAGGGTTTCAATAATTCGTGCCGGTCGCTTACCCTTTCCGATAGAAGCAGTTTAAGTCACAATATGACGGGTGCAGCTCTTATGGGACATTAGACCAGCGTTTTGAAGCCAATATGTAAAAAAATTCTATTGTACGCTCTTGAGATATTATTTGGTGGCCCTGAAAAGGTTCGTTTGGTTTTATGAAGTCAGTGTGTGGGAAAAATTCTCTTGAGTACTCTTTATAACTCTTTGGTTTAAATGATGACACGACCACGGTTGCACGTTTTACGATGTAGTATCTTTAAGGCCTAGAGGATAGTTAAGGATCTGTTGGGGAATATATAATTATTAAATTAATGATTGTTTTGCTCATTCTTATAATCATAATCGCTTAACATTACTAAATGTTTATTCGTATGTCATACTGTGCTTGAACGGCCTGTATCTCGGAATTCTCACCATCGCCGGAACCATCAACAATGTTTTGCATCGTTTGGGGGATTTCAGTAACGACAGGCAGCGGAGGAAATTCTAAAATACGTACATACAAACATGACTGATACCATGGCTCCTTTTCAACATTCACCATTTAAATACCATACCATTCGGATCATTTGTATACAATCTGAGTTGTAGTATGCCTTTGCCTAATTCAACTTCAAGGAATCAAAGATTTGCAATTAATGCAATTTTAGCAATTCTAGATTTCAAGGGTAATAATAAACATTGAAATACTCTAGAATTTAAATAACGATAAAATTCGTTATCAGAAAATATCCGACAGGTTTAGTGATTGTTATGAAAACACAATAATCAATTGCAACATTTTCAGATGTGTAAGCGTCTCTAAAAATGTTCAAAATTCAGGAAGTTTTATCAAACAGAAAATAACAAAAATTATCTTGCAGTTGTTGTTAGGTTATATACAAGAATATAGGGTACATGTCCCTTGACTCAGTCGATTATGTAGCGCACGATTACAATTTTAACTATAACTCATACATTAGTTTAGCTAGAAACGATATTCAACTAGTTATACCTTTGCTAAGACATGCTCAACAAAGCGTTTGCTGTACTGGAACATGAAAAGTCACCAACATTATTAAGTCGAAAACATTTGATGGATATGGATATCATTAAGGAGTCTTGTTCGAACGAGTTTCAGTAAAGTTTATTTATTTCATCGCTCCGGGCATTTATTTATATTATCGCTCCGGGCATTCGGCTATATTCGGTATACCATACGAAATATAAAGCTACTTTATAACATCTAAATGACTTTTTTATGTGCCATTCCATTTCAAAACATTAAAATTCCCACTATATGCATTTAGTTATATAGGTTTTGGTATGAATAAGCCCTTCAAAAAATACACAACCACTCACTCTTACTTTTCCATTAAAAACTTTTAGGTTCTACATTTTACTATGTGATGAATACATCACGCCATAGTTGGGAATATAAGGTTAAATGCGTACCTAAATAATGGTCTATGGTTTTCATGTGAAATTATTATTCATGTTTCTATGTGAATATCAGGTAAATTAGTGAGTTCATCATGGCTAAAACGTTAAGGAAATCGAAATATATATAAATATATTAGATCTCGCAGAAGAAAGAGAGTGAGTTTTATAAAATATCATTATTCTTTGCAATGGGTATGGGAGAAAAGGTTGGATAATATATAATAAATTCTTATTAATATAAAATAAACACCAGAAAAAATCACACATTAAAATATGTTCAGTGCATTATTTGTATCGATATCATTTTTAGGTTCATATGATGTAAAAGCACGCGGTGCATGTCATCACCAGAATACAATTAATACTATGTTGAAATTTATTTAGATAGGGAGCGATAACATAGAGAGATATTCAATCGCTTTGATTACATGCACTTTGTTAAATTGATTTAAATTTAATAAATATCAATTTCCTATACCTAGTCTCCAGCGTCCCAACTAGTAGTTGGCAACGCATTACCTCTTGCTGCTTTCAATTTCGCCCGATAACTACGAGCTCCCTCGGCATCGGTGCACGGTCGTTTCGGAGGATTTCCCGTATGGTCGCTCTTTATGCGCTTCCTGAATCTATGCAAGCGTTCTGGATCAAATCGGTTAGGCATTCTCACTTTCACTATGTTTCTCAAAAGTGACAAACAAATCGGCACTATATTAAATGGCGCACAAACCGAACGAAATATTAATTTAATTCTTATATCTCTCTGAACTGGATTGGTAGTCTTCAAAAGGACAAATTATTTATTAGTAGGTAGCGCCAACCAGCTGGGAAAAATGTTCCCGACGGCTCGCCCTCCATGGAGGTGTTTTTGCAGTTGCGCCGAAGGAATCGGCACCATGATATTAGGCGCACAAACCGAACGAAATAAAAGTTTAATTCTTGTACAAACAACTCTTTTAATTATATTGGTTGTCCTCATAAGGACAGGTTATCAATTTATGGATTGCGCTAACCAGCTGGGTAAAATTTTTACCGACGGCTCGCCCTCCATCGATCACCGAACTAAATTTAAGATTAGTTCTTTAAAGGCTCCACCAAACTGCAGCGTTTTTTTTTGCCGCCGCAGCGAAATCGCGACGGAAAAATCGCCGCGGTGAGTTAACATGGCGGCATATGGGAGCGCACAAACCAACGCGATTAAAAACGCATTATCGCGAGCCTTATTAATCAACTCTTTTATTTTAAAAATTTATTGTCCTCAATAGGACAGATAATTTCCACATACTGCTGCTCGCCCCCAAGGACGCTTTCCCCCAAACAGCAGCGTTTTCAAAGAGCGGCGAAACAATCACCGAAATGAGGTAAGATGGTGGCTTGCACTAACCGACGCGATTGTGCGCCCCCATAATCCGCCATTTTACCTCATCGCGACGATCGCTGTTTGGGAGAGCTTTGCCATATTACCACCAGCTGCTACGCGACCACCAGCTGCCTCTGCGACCAGCTCCGCTGCCGGCAAATGAAGCAGCTGCGACCAGCTGCCTGCGAACAGCTACCAGCGACCGCCTCCGCACAGCTTCAATGCTGCCAAGCGACTGAGGCAAAATTTTCTAAAGTGTGCGTTCCATGCCGTTCTCAGCCGCATGCGAGACGTACATGGAGAGACGAATGACATGATTGGTTAAAGTCTCTCTCTAACACAAAGAAGAAGAAGATGATGCAAGACGTTCCTTGCTTCGATTTGAAATCTGTGATAGGAAATTTGGTAAATTTACTCTGCAAAATGACATTATAAGACATCACTTTATATTTGCGTTATTTTCAATAGTTTACTATTGTTTGAGAATAATGTTTGACAATTGAATTGGAGCGCGGTAAAATTTCCGACCGATCGAGGAAGAAATCATGTAAATCTATCGTGGATTATTTGAGTTATTCGCGTACAAAACGTACGGTTTTTCGTGACGGTCGCAATATTTTAGATTTTCATTTGACACCCTACCCTTGCCGTAAGACGTAGTCTACGTCAAAAATGTGATGAACTAATTAAAAAAGTATTAATAGGCATACAATAATAATATGCAGCTTGTTGCATCTTTACAGCTCAATCAGTAGCAGATGAATGTTACTCTGGAATTTGAAGATCATTTTGCAATCGAAACTAACATAAAACATTTGATTAAACATTAAAATTAAAAAATATGTATATATTCATGACATATGGATAAACATAATCAGCAGAATTGGAAAACATTCAATAATTTTATTTATATCGAATGATCTTCAATAATAGAAACAACCACCACAAGATATAATGTAATACAATATCTGTACTATCTGGAATCAACTTCCTGTAACCTTGAAGTAGATGAAATTTAATTATTTTTTTTTAATAAATAATTTTATTATGATCATAATAATATACAGTGATTATATAATGAAAATAAAACGATGTTGTAATGAGATACTAAATAATATACATATTAAAATAAATTGCAGCTATTTGCCTCTTCTGCTGCAAAGTTAGATGATATAACCTCTGAAATGTCGAAAATTTCAAAAGTGATGTAATGAAAGCATGTTTATCACCGGGCAGCCTAGAAGAATGGCAAAGAAAATTTAAGCAAACAGTAAGCCGAAATAAATTTCATATGATTATGATTACTGCCCAAAGAGGGAGACTAAACAAATCCACAAAAAAGAAAAAGGAAAAAAAGGAACGAAATTTGAATTCTCCGATAACTCTTGATTCCTACTAGGCCCATGAATAATTCTTTATATCTGTGAAATAGAAAATAAAGGATCATAAACAATTTTAGTTTTTAAATCATTAAATTTGTTTGGATAAAGAAGGAAACATAAAAAAATAAAGTCGAATCCGTCGTATGATCTGTTCTCAAAACAAACGTTAAAAATCAGTCAATCCCAACAAAATGTGGGTTAGAAGGGCTAAAACTGCATAAATGTGAAGCTGAAATACCATAAAATATATTGCGAAGGGGTGTTACAATACAAAATGTCAACAAAAAATATATCTGAACTGTCTGCATGTCTGCTGATTGTGGTCCTGCTGCAATTGTAGACAGACCTGCATTATCATTGTCACGAAGGAAAAATTTAAGATCATACAATACTTGGGAACTCATGGATGATCTGAAATTATGTCATATATATAAAACGAATGTTTGTTTGTTAGTGACGCTAAGATGAGAACGCTAACCAATTTGGCGGTATCTTCGGATGATTTATCCTTATCACAAAGGTTTAGAGGAAAGAAAGTTGGAAACATTTAAGGACAAGTCGGTTAGTTGAAAAATAAAACAAGACATTTTTCCATTAACAAAAATCAAATTTTGTTTGTATAAATCAAATGTTGTAAGTCAAAAATGCGCAAAAATTACAAATGAATGATTTTGAATACAATAAATTCAAATTTCTTCACCATCAAACTAAGCAAACTTCAAGAAATACCCAGATTCCAACAATTAGTTGATAGAACATCTTCAATTCAGATGCCAGTGCTAAATTGTCACATTGAAAATGCAAAAAACGTTGTTGTTTTGGAAAGTTTCTTCATGATATCTTACAGCACTGTAATCAACTCATGTCGGTCCGGCAAGACATCATAAAAAAATCAACAAATTTTCATGCGTTGGAACTTCAAAAAACAAACAACTTCAGTATCCTAACATAATACACCAATTAAAATGGCCAATTGATCACAGATTATCAACAATTTGAAATGACTGCCGATTGTCATACTTTGAGAAGCCAAAATTGAAAATATCCAAGTTCTCCGGTAAGACAATTGACTGTCACTTTCAAATGAAGGACATTCTTGCCATTTAAAAACCCGCATTAATCCACCGATGGTGAGACTGAACCCTTCTTACATTTCACCAGAATTACAAACTCAAATGTGGGCAATATTGTACTGGATACATATTTTCATCAGAAATTCAAAGAAGATTCAGAAATATTCAATATGCCATACATTCAGTTGATAAAATGAACTATTTGTCAATCCTGAACGTATTGTTCAGGATTGAACAAAAATTAAAATATTACCATTAAAAGTCTTTAATGACCTGTATATGTTAGTTATATAAAAGGGGAAATTACATAAATATTTGAAATTTCATATAATCAGTCTATAGAATGAATAACTAGACAATCCTAAGCGTCAATTTTGATTATCGATATGGATTCAAGATGCTTAATAAGTACATATTCGTTAAAAATAGTAAATGGAGACTTTGTGTAATTTTCGAATAAACTCGTTGCAGTTCAAAACCAGACCACTCGAGCCAATCGATGCTGCTCTTATTCTATACAGTCGCATAGTGTAGCTAGTCCGCTGTATGTGCCAACGCTCCAGATGCGACACAATAGAATGCAAGTGGCATCGATTGGTGTGATTGGTCTTGTTCGGTTTTGCACTGCAACGAGTATATTGGGTCCTCTTTTATTTTCATTGTTTATAAATGATTTGCCATCAGTATTAAAATTTTGTCATATTCACATGTTTGCGGATGATGTGCAATTGTACATTTGTTCCACATATGCTAACTTAGAAAATATAGCACAACTTATTAACTCTGATCTGGAAAGAATTTTGCAATGGTCCTTGAATAATCTGCTTCCCATCAATTCTTCAAAAACCAAAGCTATGTTTATTTCTCGACGGAAGTTTCGTTCAATTTTACCTGATTTAACTATTAACAATGAGATATTAGAGTATGTCGACAAAGCTCGTAATCTTGGTGTAATTTTCCAAACAAATCTTGAATGGAGTTCTCACATACATGCACAATGTGGTAAAATCTATGCAGTCTTACGACATTTACGACTCAGTGCAGGAATGCTCCCTGTTTCCACTAAACTTAAGATTTTTAAATCTCTTTTGTTACCGCATTTTTCCTATGGCTCAGAGTTAATTTTAAATGCATCTGCTGCTGCATATGACCGATTGAGAGTATCGTTAAACCACTGTGTTCGATGGGTTTTCAATTTGTCTAGATTCTGTAGCGTAACACATTTGCAGCGGCAACTGTTGGGATGTTCTTTTATAATTTCTTTAAATTACGTTAGCTATGTCACTTTATTTAGAATCATACATTATGGTCCACACTATCTTCTTGATAAGCTGCAGCTGTTCAGAAGCACTAGAGTTCGTCACTTCGTTCTCATACATCATAACTCCTCTCATTATAGCAATACCTTCTTTGTGCGTGCAATTATATTGTGGAATCTGCTACCACCTGATATCAAATCTATTAATACAGCAGCAAGATTCCGTTGTGAATGTATAAACTGGCTCAATGAAGGGAATTAGCATGATAAGGGTGAGCGTTGAATTGTTATAAAGGGTTTACATAGTTTTGTTTAGTTTATTTATTTTATTTATTTATATTTGATTGCCTTTTGAAAACTGAATTCGTAGAATGTGGTTGAACAACAAGAAATCCGATTGTAGAAATTTATAAGGGTGAACCCTTACTCTGCAGGTATGATGAAGAAATACAAATACAAATACAAATATTGTCATCTCACAATTATGTGCTCTCAGGTATTGTTTTGGTCATATCTCCATGAAGGATTATCCAATCATAATGAATTTTGACCAGTTATTTGGAGATATCATAGCTTTGATTTGGCACCAACAAAACTAAAATCGGTACACAAATAGCTCAGTATGTAATCGGAGACTAAACTGTTTGATAACTATTATAATAGGCCTTCAAGTACTGTTTCGTTCATATCTTCGTAACGAAATGTCTAACCTGTAATCTACACATCCTCGAAGATAGCTAAAAAAATCATTAAAACCGACGTAAATCCTTTCAAAAAAGAGACAATGATTAGTTGTGTTCTTTAAAAAGTGTATGTTTAGAATACCTAAGACTTTGTACAACATTAAAAAAAGAGGTTTTAAGGGGGTATTACATTTTTCATTCTTTTTTCACCCTACAACTTCATCCAGTTAAGAGATAGAAAGTTTTTCTCTTGTACAAAGTGTCATGAATTGATCTAATCTACAATGTTTCAATACATGTTTATCGATATGAACCAGAAATAAAAAATGTTTTTTTTTTATCATGGTGTATACACCCCTTAAATCAAATCAAATGTTCACACAGAAATAAAGCAGTCAAGAAATGTACAAACACTGTAGAAGTTATCAATGGACCACACCTAAGAGTTTCGCTGCAAAGACGCATGTCCCAATTTTTTCTTAACTCGTCCTATTGTGTGTCGTAAAGAAGCTATGTGGGTTTTCATAAACCTGACTAAAATTTGAAACCTATTTGCACTTCCTACTGCCATAATAAAACCAAATTTATTTCAAGTGGCTTACATTAAACTTTAATAAAACTTAATAAAGCTGGATGTTTTTGGCTATGTTACTTGGGTAGTGTGCGCAAAGGAATGTCTACAAAAAGGTTTCTTTCCGTAGCTGAGTTTGCACAAGAGCCCACCATTTCTTTGGCCTGACTTGGCGTCACTGTTTTATTCAATTGCTGGAATGGAATGTGAAAAATAAATTTAGATCAACTTCGTACCCGAGAACCATAATCCTCCAAACACTGCAGAGTTGAGATTAATCGAAAGATTTTGTTCTTATATGAAGCAGGAATTATCCTAAGACACGCAAAACAGATCAAGAATTAAAGAAAGCATGAAGCAATGTACAAAAAAAAATTTCGCTTCTAATGTTGTACAACATCTCATGGAAGGTCTTATGAGAAAAGTAAGGGCATTTTGAGTTGAGTAAAGTGAAAGTGGCAAAACATACCAAAGAACTTCTATTGGATACGTCAAAAATTTCAAGAGAATTTATGACCATCACTTTTGAATAAACATCCCTGAATAACAATGCAAAGTCTTCAATTAGCAAAAGATAACATGTGGCCAAAATTTCTAATTACTAACTTTGGTCTTCTAAAATCGAGCAGGAACTAAATAGTTCCATTCATTCTCAGATTAAACGCCATCATTAAAACCAGCAATTGCCGGATTCGGCGAACTTCGAAAAAGCGGTCTATAAAAAACCAACACATCAATTCGGACAAAAATGGCAATATACGGCAACACTTCTCTCCCAAGTTGCTGCCACATTGCGAAAAACACGCGATTCGATGTTTGATGAAAGAAGACAAACCAGATGTGGGTGCGTGCATCAGTGCGGTGAGCAGTATTTATGACACTGCACCGTGCAGCGCTACCCTGATCCATCGTTGCTTCCGTCCGACTGCTGCTGCTGCATTTAGCGAAACAGGTTCGGATGGATTAGGAACCACACGAGCGCTGGGACGCACATACATGACGTATTCCAGTAAAGATCATTCTCACTCACTTCCGTCTCTGTTTGTTTGCCCAACGTCATCATCGTCTGGGCTCCAGGGTTGAAAGGCGATCTCCCCGGTCTTCTTTAGGCCTGAATACGCATATTAGACTGTAACTTATTGGCTTACAACTCTAATATCAAACATTTTTCGAAAATTATCATCCTGGAACAATGTAACGCTCCGCGGTGTGGTCTAATCCTGTGGAACCACAGCTAGTGTGACACGTTCCCTTCCGCAAATACAAACACACACACACACACAGACTAGCACTCATGGGAAGATTAGAGGGCGATTTGCTGACAAGCGAAATAATGATACATGCCACTGCTGTTGCTGCTGTCGCAGGGAAATCGTCCTTGCCACCGAGTGAGTTGATATTTGAGATTCATGAGCTCTGTGGTTACAGCTCAAAACCAGACTGCTCCTCCGTGGCGTGACGTGGGCCAGCGTGACAAAAAAAAGGCATCTCCCGGAATACATTGCAGAACAGACATTATTCACTGGCAAAAATCAACAAATCATTCTGATTTGTGCAACTTTTGATAGAGTGTGACCGATGCTGAGGATGAGAGGACTGGAGTGAATTACGACTGCTGATGTGTTCGTCCTGGTCGTCGCCATCATGCTCGTCAGTTGTTTTGGCAAAGGAATGGACGAAAGTACTAGTCAATCGCGGCTAAACGAGCCTCGAAATCGCGAAAACAGCAACGTCTGTGCCGTGCATCTGCTGCTTCCGTGACGATGACGACGACGACAACGATGGTGTGTCAGCTGGATCATATGTGGCTGTCATGTGGTTCTGGAGAAGGACATTTTTCATACCGGATGATGGAAGAAAGTGCCCGTTACTGGAGTGTGTCAGTCGTATGAATGATTTTGCGGACTATTTATTGCCGGTTTTGAATATTTACATCCATCATGCAGAACAATAGATGTAGGACAATATGTTGGATTAGGAATTGGATACCACGAATCAAGTCATTTCGGTTGACCTACTCAGGCTCCCAATTGGAAGTTCATTCCAGTAAGTCACGTTTAGATTAAAAGTAGAAACGACAGCTCAACTCTTAACTCACATCGGTCGAGCGCTGCCTGCCGCGGGAGATAGTGGGTGTGAGCTGTTCCCAACACGTAATCCATCAATCTTGCTCAGACGAGCGTGAAGTCATCATTCTGCATGAAAAGTGACACCCAATTTATTATTATTATTTTTAAAACACCTAGTCAGCAGCGCACCATGAATGCAACATGCTGACCGGGGGATGAAGGCGCAAATCCGGCAAAGACTTTCGAACTCCGTCAAACCTTGAAGTCAGGCCGGGCCAAGTTGACAAATTGTAACTCACGTGGTGAGATGTCCTGGCCTGATGGTTTTGCGCACCGATCCACGACACCAACGCCAACAACGGTCCAATGTGCGCAGTAATAAATTTATACTCGTATTATATTTTATCTGTCAGCAGAGTATACTTTTTTTTTCTTTCTTATTATTTATAACCGTCACTTTTGCGTTTCGATGTGACAAATTGACGGCCAACCGTAAGAATGATGGATGACGGACAAGGCGTAGTGACTGACTGAGTGACTGACTGCAGTTCTGCCTCGGTGACAAAAATCAATAAAATTCCGCAGCATCTTGCACTCGGAACGACTTGGAGATGGCCGCTTGGGGACGGTAATCAATTTTAAGATCTCTTGTGAAGATTTCACGAAGAGTATGGGTGAGCGTACTTGTAGGTAGACCTAACTGATTGATGGAGTGAGATTAATGTGATGAGGGAGTAGGCTGCGATTTGCATCATTTCTGATTGGGCGGATTTGCCAGAGAAGGTCATCATTTGTTTTTAAATGTTTCAATGGAACCGGCTGTAATTTGCACCTCAATTCATGGATCCATCGGATATAAGTTTTCAACCATAAATCACTGCCAAAATTTTCAAAGGACCAAGTGTTACATTAATGTTAATTTTCAATTCATATACATGCACATAAAAAAAGCATGCTAATTAATGTAGTGAGATGCTTTTTGTTTCTTATTAAACATAATTCTAGATCTTTCTCATTTATTTTCAAACACTCCTGAAGAAATTTGGAGATACTTCATAAAATTCATAAATTTGTTGAAGTTGATAAAAAAAAGGTCCTAAATGGCAGTAATTTAATAATTGGCTCCTTCTGAGTCGTGTTCTATCAGCGAAATATCTGAAATATAAATGAAAAAATAAAACTATAAGGTACAGTCCCATTGGGTTGTTCAAAATGATTACGTAGGACTACGATACTAAATGTGAACCATTAAGATGGTACTATGCAATGTGCTTTGAATTAATCCTTTCAGAAATAATTTAAACAAGCAATTTAGCAAATTCAAATTGATTTGATACTCAATAACATAAGAGTGATTAGTATTTTTAGTAGTAAATTAGTATTTTTTAATTTTTTGAGATGTGCTGGGTCGTCTAAGCTGCTCAGAACTTAAGATCTACAGAAGTTACAGAAGCTTTATCTGCTATCTTATGTTATGATATGAATTCTAATAATTCTATCAATACCCTGGGAGACCATTATGAGATAATTCTGGAATTTTCTATGCCAAACAACAAACTTAACTTTATATTGCTCATTAAGCTATTGGTACAATTGTAGACCTTAAGTGTTGAAAGACAGTTTGAATGACCTTAAACTAACAAAGTTATCCTATTTTGTCTGTGGACGTTTCATAATACTCATGGAAAGAGTTTGGATATTTATCGTAGCTTTGTATAGCCCAAAAAGCTACAGTAACTACTGTGTATCTTAAGTTCTAAACTCAAGGTCTGTTTTTTCTAAACATTACGACTATATATCATACATTCTGAACTCCAAGGCAGTTTTGATGACCTAGAACATCCCAACACTTCTCATTATTTCGGTTAACCCTTCAAAAGACTCACGTAATTTGGTCAAATAAATATTGTTGCTTAGTTTAGTCTAAAACGCTGTAGATTTTAAGCTACAATTCAAAACTTAAAATTTACACTTATAGTTTTTTAGTTTTGAATTCTAGTAAAAATTGGATAACCTAGAAAACCGGAGATTTTATCATAATGTCTAATGTAGAACGAGATGTTCGCTCATCACCATGATGCACCAAGAGTGGACAGTAATGTTTATGCTAGAATGAAAGATATGAAGAGAAAGTGAAAGCACGGACGAATCCGCCACATCAACAGGCAAAAGATGACGTTTGGAATGCGCTCATGTACCACTGATAGCTTTGTGATAGTTATTTTAGCGATATATTGTATACACTTGGTTTTGATGTGCACATGCGAGAGGAAGTCTCTCCTTTCTTGGGTTTGTTTTGATTCGCAACGTCTGAGATCACTCAAGTTTTTCTTGTCATCTCTAACGTAGATACCTTGGAGAGAAACACCGTAAAAATAAATAAAACATGATACGTAAAACAATCTGTTTTTGAAATCGTTTCCCTTTTTATTGAAATTTTGTCTATTTTTTTATAATAATTCTTTTCGGTACTTTGGGGATATTTATACATACGTGATGCTGATTTTAGTGCTTTTATGTCAGATATATTCTTGACATTTTACCTTAGACAATTTGTCTACTTGGGCTCTAGAGCTAGGTATCGAATTCTCTACGGAGAAAACTGAGTTGGTAGTTTTTTCTAGGAAGCATAACCCAGCACAACCGAAGCTTCAAATTTAGGGTAAGCCGATAACTCATTCTATGTCCTTTAAATATCTTGGGGTCTGGTTCGATTCTAAGTGCACCTGGAGATCCCATATTGAGTATGTGAAGCGAAAGTGCCAGCCAAGGATCAACTTTCTCTGCACAATTATCTGGTGGGGAGCGCATCCGGAAGATCTTCTAACGTTGTACCGGACAACGATTTTGTCGGTTATGGAATACGGTAGTTTTTGTTTTCAGTCAGCGGCTCGGTCGCACTTCATTAAACTGGAACGTATTCAGTATCGGTGTCTTCGTGTATTGCGTTAGGTTGCATGCACTCGACTCACACCATGAGTCTTGAAGTGCTGGCTGGCATGTTGCCACTCTCGGATCGGTTTACAGAATTATCTCTCCGGCTCCTAGCCAGGTGTGAAGTTATGAACCCTCAGGTAATCGAACATTTTGAGAAGCTCCTTGAATTGAATCCTCAAACCCGCTTCATGACCCTGTACCATTTGTACATAACACAGGATGTCAGCCCTTCGCCGAACATTTCCAATCGTGTTTGCTTCTCCGATTTCGACAATTCGGTTAATTTTGATTTATCCATGAAGCAGGACCATCGTGGAATTCCAGAGCATCATCGTCCTATGATTGCTCCTGTGATATTTGCTGCAAAGTTTGGCCAAGTTGATACCACTAAATCGTTCTTCACTGACGGATCTTTGATAGAGGAGTCAGCAGGCTTTGGAATATTTGATGAAATTTATAGCGCCAATCGTAAACTTCATGCTCCTTGTTCCGTATATGTCGCTGAATTAGCGGCAATACACTTTACGCTAGAAATGGTTGCCTCGTTAACACCGGATCAGTTCTTCATTTTCACGGATAGTCTCAGTTCCATAGAGGCTATTCGCTCCTTGAGGCCGGTAAAGCACTCCTCGTATTTTCTCATGAAAATACAGGAGCTTCTAAGTGCTTTATCTTTGCGTTATTTAATCATCACCTTTGTATGGGTCCCATCTCATTGTTCAATTCCGTGCAATGAGAAAGCGGACTCGCTTGCAAAGGTGGGCGCTATGGAAGGCGATATTTATGATCGCCAAATCGTCTTCAACGAATTATTTCCTATTTTTCGTCAACAGTCACTCGTCAGCTGGCAGTATAAATGGAGTAAAGGAGATTTGGGGCGATGGCAACATTCTATCATCCCAAAGGTGTCGAAGAAATCTTGGTTTAGCGGGATGTCTCGCCTCATGTCCAATCATTATTCTTTGAACGCTCATTTACACCGGGTTGAGCTGAGTGACAGCAATCTCTGTGAGTGTGGACAAGGCTATCAGGACGCAGATCTCGTTATTTGGTCTTGTGCTGAGCATTCTGGAGTCAGATCTGAGCTTTATGATTCCTTTCGGGCTCGAGGTAGACAACCCAAGGTGCCAATTTGAGATATTTTGGCTGTACGTGATTTGGAGTACATGAAACTCATTTATGTGTTTTTGAGTAACATTAGCATTAGATTGTAGTTAGTTTAACCTGTATGTTTAGTATAAGTTTTTTTTTTATATGTGTATGTGTGTGTTTTTTTTCTTTTTCAAAAATTGTTCAAGTCTAAAGAAAACCATAAATTGTATAGTTATAAGTGTTTAGATAATTTAGAATTTAAATTTAATGTGTTATGTAAACCAAACTTTAAATTCCCACCCTCTTTCCCATCCGTAATTTGAAATTCCTATTAACCTCGAGACGGCCGCGAGTAATCGGCTCCTTCCTCCTAACTTTAATTTTTAGATAAATGATGTATTAAAGTATGAAAATTTGGCTCTGTAAAGTTGATTCGATTGAGCCTGTACAAATAAATGATTATTAAAAAAAAGAAATATTCTTGACATTTTATTTCTTGTATTTTATTCTCAAACACACACATTCGTATAATCGGATTATGGGAGGGACCATCAGTGCACCCGATGAAGTGAATTAGAAGTGGTAATGAAACTCCCCATTGTCTTAAGATATGTGTTAGGATCTTGAAACCTTTGTTATATGCAATCGATGGATGTGTTTCTCCAAAAGTCTTGCATAAGATTTTAACCATCCTCGGGTATTAAAAGAAGCGGACCCATAAGACAATAGGGGCAATATTGACCTGGACTTTTACCCTCTCTAGCATTATGAAATTTCAACGTAGACACAATGTTCAATCTTTATTTGAAAGGTTATGGTCTCAAAATTACATTGGTGGTAGAAAAACCTGGTTTCAGTCACATTGGTCACCAGCAATATGCTACAAAGGGAAGGAGGTTTTCTTTTCGCTGTGTGAAGGACTTATCCGAAGTTTTATGAAGTACATCTTGAAAATTCTCTGAAGAACATCCTTGAATTTCTTTAAAAAATATTCATGAAGTTCTCTGATAAACTTCTCTGAAGTTCTCTGAAAGACTTTTCAGAAATTCTCTGCAGAATTTCTCTGAAGTTTTCTAAAGAATTTCCCTGAAGTTCTCTAAAAACTGCCCTACAGTGCTCTGAAAGACTTTTCTGAAGTTCCCTGCATATCTTCCCTGATGTTCTTCGAGGAACTTTCAAGAAGTTCTCTGCAGAACTTCCAAGAAGTTCTCTGAAGGAATTATTCGATGTTTTGTTAAGAACTTCTCTGAAGTTCGTACCCGAAGTTGTTAGTTAATAGTGTTCTCTGCAGACCTTCCACGAAGTTCTTTGAAGAACTTCCCTGAAGGTCTCTGCAGAACTTCCCTGAAGTTCTCCGAAGAACTGCCATGATGTTCTCTGAAGGACTTACTCGAAGTTTTGTGAAGAACTTCTCTGTAGTTCTCTGCTGAATTTCCCTGAAGTTCTCTGAAAGACTTTTCTGAAGTTTTCTGCAGAATTTCTCTGAATTTTTCCAAAGAATTTCCCTGAAGTTCTTTAAAAAACTTCCCTGCAGTTCTCTGAAGAATTTCTGAGAATTTCACTGCAGAACTTTCCTGAAATTCTCTGAAGGACTTTTCTGAAGTTCCTTGCAGATCTTCCCTGAAGTTCTTTGAGAAACTTTCATGAAGTTTTCTTAAGAACTTCCCTGAAATTCTCTGAAAGACTTCCCTGACGTTCTCTGCAGAACTTTCCCGAAGTTCTCTGAAGAACTTCCATGAAGTTCAGCTGAAAGATTCTTTCGCATTTCTCTGAAGAACTTCCCTGAAGTTTTCTGAAAGACTTCCTTAAAGTTCTCTGCAGAATTTCTCTGCAGTTCTCTAAATAATTTTTCTGATGTTCTCTGCAGAACTTCCATGAAGTTCCATGAAAGACTTACCCAAAGTTTTGTGAAGAATTTCTCTGAAGGACTAATCCGAAGGTGCCAGGAGAGCGTACCAAAAATACCCATGTTGGGGTAATCAGCCTCTTATGTGCACTAGCGATAAACATTCATTACACAGTTCACGGGCAGACCAGTGCCACGCAGTGAAATAATTCTTAACTATGAAGTTGGCCGTCTGGGAGACCAAGATAAATTGAATAAATTTCCTGAAAACAATGAATTCGTACATGATCTTGATATCAAAATACAGACATTGCAAAATGTTCACATCAACACTAGCGCCACAGAGCGAATGAATTCTGATCTAATGTGTACACCACTCAAAATGCTCTGAACCCTTGAATATATTTTTTTGAAGATTCCATCTTGCTTCTTCTTCTTCTTCCTGGCTTTGACGCTATTCAAACGAGCTTTTGTTTGCTTCTCAACTGAGTGTTCGAATTGTACTTTTACAGTTATTAATTGAGAGCCTTCTATGGCAACACCAATGCATAAATTTGTATATTGCGTGGCGGGCACAATAACACTACATACTTAGAAATTATGAATTTTACACGTGCCGGAATTCATGTTTGTAAAAAGTCGGGAAACGTAAACAAAGATTTCGTGTAAAATTATGGTTCCTGAGACTGACACATACACAATTCGACGAATGATGTGTTTGATTGAATTGATTTTCTCATCTTTTTCAACTCATTCTTATGTGCTAAAGGACGCTTGCATGTATCGGTCTCAGGGGACAGAAATTTAAATGACATTTTGATAGTGTGTAAATATGCCCAGGGAAGTAGAGAAATTTTCCTACTCGAAAAATTCTTAGACCGGTCAAGATTCGAACCCGCCGCTTCCGGCTTGGTAGACCGTGCGCTTACCGACTACGCTATCCGAGACCTCTCTGCTGTATGCTAATAATATCGAGATCCAGATTATACAGTAAGTTCACATGCACACTAGCGCCACGGAGTAAGATAATTCTTAACTGTTGAGTCGAGCGTCTGGAAGTTTCTAGTTTTACAACTAACTTTCCTGAAAATAGCAAATTTATACACGACCTAGATCTCAAAATACAAGCAATACACAAACTGAAAATTTATATCGTAATGTACCTTTCACGCGTTTCGTAAACATGAATTTTCTACATAGATCAAATGTCTCGTATATTGTATGAAACATTCATAATGCTTTTTATCTGGTGAAATGCTACCATTACACCTTTTTGTAAAATGCACGAAATGAACTTCGTGAAGGCCAGCCAATCGCTGTTTCTCTTTTATACCGTACTCATGCTTGATGGTGTTTCTGCTGGTATGGGCGGGAATAATTTATCAAACCCAAAATAAAAATGAAAGCGCTGTTGAGAGCTAAATCTTCATGCTCATTAATCACATGTACTCACGAGTCAGCGTGGCTTAGTGAAATCAACCACGGACTCAGAATCAGCACTTTCCAAATATTCAGGTTCGAACCCTATGTCAGAAACATTAAAAAAACGCTGGACAGCTCCACGTAGTTGCGCTTTTTTTTGTCAATTCCATTTTGAGTCGATAAAGTAGATCTGTCAGTGCTTCATGCAACCACCAGAGATACTTTTTTTTTTTCAATTTGTGAATAAATATTCGTAGCTATTTGTATTGTTTCCGTAAAATGCACGAATGTTCTTTCTGTGTCAACAAAAGCTTCGTGCTTTTGCACGGAAAAAAATCCGTGTCTGTTTTCATGAACAAAAAATCATGGTACTAACTCTCTTCTTATTTTGTGAATTCGTGACTCTTATTCATGGTTTCATGATTGAAATGAAAGATGCGAGTCATGAACTTAGGAAGTCTTGTTATGCCTCTTATATTAAATTGTGTTCATTTATTCATGATTCCATTGCGGCGGTTCATGGTGTATATTCATAACACGAAAACACAACATATTCTTGAAATCATGACCTGTTTTTCTCGTTTAGAAGAACACATTATTTCCCGTGTGACAGTGACAGTTGCGCGTGCCATTAATTACGAATGTATCTTCATAAAAAGAACAAATCAGTTTCGTTGCAGATAACAACGAATGGATTTGTGAGTATAACTTTCGGTTTTGTAATATAAACTAAAATTAACTTTCAGTGCAAAGTTCATATGTAGACTAGTGCCACGTAGCAGCCGAGATTTAAACTACGGTTAATACCATCGGAAAAGCCTTCATCAACCAAACATCTTTGTCCAAGACCCCAACTTGCTATATGTCAAGAATCTCGAGAATCAGGTTATGAAGTATGTTTACATACAGACTAGCGCCACGTAGTGAGATAATTCAGAAATTTTATGATTACCATCCTTAAGGCCTTGATTTACTGAACAACTATGCTGAAAGAAGTAACTTCCTATATTTGAAGGATCACGAGAAATTTTCTGATGAAACAACAAAGGTCAGAGTCCATATATTATTTTAGACCACCATCAAGGAAATCCGCGCATGTCGGAGGGTTTACTGTACTTTGCTGTTTTTTTTGCTAAAATATGCTGTCTTCCAACGGTCATATCTTTTTCTGGTGATGTCGGATCGACACACTTTTTTCTGCAAAGTTGTTTGTGAAAATGTGAGAAATTTCAAAAAATGAATGCTTGTGGAGCATTTAAGTTTAGGCTGAGGCAGTTATATAAGGAGTTCCTCAAAATATACCTAAATTTAAATTTTTGATACCAATTTGTGTAGGAAAATGCAAATCGCATGCGGTCAGAGTACGATAGTCGGTGGTTTTGGGACCCAAGCTAACGGAAATTGGCATAGAGATCGGGGTCTCCAGACTTTTTTAGGATTTTGTCGACCAGTGTTATTGTCTCCGTGAAACTCACGCAGTAGAGCCTCTCAAATAAATGAACTAGTTAATTAAAATTCTTCAGGAAAACTAAGTTGAGAGCACGAAGAAGTTCGTTGAAAAATGCATTAGACAAATTTCACGCTCACTCATCCAGTGTTTGGCAGCACCCTCACAGAATCCAATGAAACTTTATGGATGTGTAGACTATCAAGCAACTTTGCATACTTTGTTTGTTCAAAATTATTCTAGACTACCATTTGAAAAGGACTTAAATTTTTTGATCGATTTTTTTAAATCAACATAGCTCAAAAAAGGCAAGACTTACATAAAAGTGATGTATGTATGACTTTTGACATATTGATTTAACTTTGATGAAAATAAATGGAAAAATGTCATATAGATTCTTACACACTAAAAAAAATATTTTGAAATTGAAAATCAATTTGCAAAAAAATAGCTTTTATAGAATCGGACGAATTTTTTATCAATAAAGGCAATATAATTATCTAAATGTTTGCGATACATTAAAAGATGGGAACTTTTAAGGAAAAAAAAGTTTTTCTGACAAAAAAAAATTCATGTCAACATAAATAAAAAAAACAAGATCTACAGAAAAATTATGTACCGGTAACTCTTAGATTGTCTTACCGTTAAAAAAAAAAAAATGATAAAATTGGCAAATCGATTCTTACACACCAATAAAAAGTTTGCAGAAAATTGGTATTTTAGGGTTGGACGATTTTTTTTAATAAGGGGCATTCTATTGTCTAAAATTTCACCGCACATAAACAGATGGGCACTTTTAAGGGAAAAAAGTTTTTTAACAACATGTTTTTCGTTTCCTATTTTTACCGTGTATCGCGCCAACTCGTCCTGTTATGATCTTCAACACCCCTTTAGAATCCCATAAAATTTAGCAGTAATAAAAAATTGAATGTATTGAACATTTGGTGAAAACAATATTCATCTAGACTAACATTTGAAAAGGACCAAAAACATTAAATTTTCCTTTACATCAGTAAAACAGAACCAAAAGTGTACGTTTAAGTACAAGTCAATCATAACTGCTTGTTCGAATATTCCTAGTTTTATGGGCGTTTCAAATATGACTTCATATATCTGTGGGAGGTTTGTTACAGAACGAGTAAAATACCTCAGAATACCTTTTAGCTGAAACTAGATTTTTTTTAAAATAGGTAAAAGCAATGAAATGTCTGTGTACCAGGTATTGTCTTTACGTGGCTATAGAACTCCTCAAGTTCTTCTGACATGTTTGCATACTGTTCACCCGTTATGAAGAAAAATTCAGTTTTGTAATGCTTAGATTTGTTTGTGCATCTGCGCAGTCATATAGTTCTCGAGGAGTTTGGATTGTGTTTCCATAATCTTGAGCAAGGCTTGCGGTCTTTGCCATTTGCTTGAGATTACCACCAATTGTATTACAAGGACTTTTCCCATGAGACGTTCCAATCCATATATTGACTTGAAATTGCACACGCTGGCAAAGTAATAATGGGCCACAGCTCCATCTGACATGAAAATAATTTTTGAGCAATATATTGAATTTTATTTAATGAAATCTTGCACTTTTGATATACACTACTAAACTGGGGTTTGGTAATCAACAGTATCAACCACCTTATTTAAATGTATTATCGTTAAAGTTTAAAAAAATAATAATTTAAAGATAAGCCCTTTCCAAATAGTAGCCTTGATTATTCAAACATTCAAAGACGTTTAGGTAATCCAAGTTGTCATTATTTTTAGATTTAATTGACTTCTGTGAGGTTTTAGGACCATATTATAAGACGAGTTGGCGCGATACACGGTGAAAATTGGACATCAAACATTTTTTGTAAGACATTTTTTTTTCTTAAGAGTGCCCATCTCGCGATGCATGGCGAATTTTTAGACAATTATGTGTCTTATATTTTAAAAAGTTTCGTCCAATTCTAAGATAATATTTTTTTGGCAAATTTACTTTAAATTGTAAATTTATTTTTTTTAGCGTGTAAGAATCAATTTTACATTTTTTTTCACAAATGCTAAAACAGCTTTCTAAAAGTCACTCATATATTATTTTTTGGTAAGTCTTTTCCTTTTTGAGTTATGTTGATTTAAAAAAATCGATCAAAAGACTTCAGCCCTTTTCAAATGGTAGTCTAGATAAATTTTGAAGAAAAAACAAGGTATGCAAAGTTGCTTGAAATAACATAGTTCATTGAATTCTGAGAGGGTTCTGCCAATCACGAAGACGAGTTGGCGTAAAATTCGTCATTAGCAAACACAATTGATTGAGAACATCTAATGAAAAATAAACATGAACATGATTTTCCGGTTTAACTGATGTAATTGATCAATACTACGATGGTACAAGTCTGCATTCAATGGATGATTAACGAAAATCGACAAACACAAACTTCCATATTCCTCACTCGAATCCTTCTATGCAATCGATGTAACGGAAAACACATTCACTGACTAAATCCACAGATCCAACCAGCCACCATCCGTTCTCGAGCTAACGGTTTCCTGCAGGGTGGCAATCAAAAACTGCATATTAGTTTCATAACCCCCAATGAAGCATCATTCAAAGCACCGCTCGCCATCAAGTGCGCGCTCGGTACTGTTCATACGGAATCACTGGCCGGCCACGGTGGAGTGGAGAGTGGCGACAGAAAATATTTGCTTTCCCACTTGATCTACGAGCTGAGTTGCCGTTACCCACTCTTGGTCCCCGTTGGCGCATTCGATGGCAAATGTTTACTCATCACCTGTTCTGTCTCTGCACGCAGATACTCGAAGGCTTCTCCAGCTTCCAATGTAGGCGAATGGACCACACACGTCGACTTGCTTCCTTCCTCGGGCCGAAGTGCAGCGCTAGGGCTCGATACGAAAACTGTTAGTCAACTCGCGAGTTTTGAACAAGTTGATGATTAGCTGTCCCTCGTGCCGTTGGTCATGGTAAACTTACCTGAAATTTAAAATAGAAAAAAAGCAATATGTAGTGGGCCAGTGTGTGAAACAAGTTTCGAGATATCTGCCAACTGAACGTTTCTGCGTGGAAGATGCACTTTCCAGAAATGATTGAAAAGTAAACTTTCAGAGCTCTGCAGAATCTGCGACAGCTCATCTCTCCCATGGATGACGTCCATAATGCGTGTGTACTGCTCGTGGTTCCACATAGTTCCACCGAGCCATCAATCCAGCCAGCCAACCAGCCAGTCAGTCCGTCACTTGGCTTCAACCAGCGAAACAGACAGCCAGCATTTAGATCCAACTAGCTGCCTGCCACCGCTGCACAACAGAGCGATATATCACCCGCGTGGAATTAAGTGTTTTATTCAATATTTGATTTACGTATTTATTTACATTTAGCGGAATAATTATTTTTTCGCTTTGTCTTGTACAACTCATTCGGTTTGTAAATAAACACTGATGAGATTTACGATGTTGGGCTTAGTCGGTGCTGCTCAAGGGAAGGAGAAGGAGGATGGATAGTTAGTTCGATTGAGGTTGATTCGAAGAGGAGTAGGTGATTCGGTTTGTGGGGTGAGGTGAGAAAGGGGCAAACCGCTAGACGATGGTCATAAATAGTGGCGACGAAGTGCTTTTGGCGCCTTGGATTCGAGAGTCGTGCTGATTAACGAAAGTTTACGTTTGACCCTCGAACTAGTTGGATTGATCATTGGTAAATTAAAAATTACCTCATAGGTAACCTAAAACAACTTTTTTTTTGAACTTCCGTTCATACAAGTATAACGACAGTAAGTAACGAATTAACCCTGCTTTTAGTGCAAACAATCATCAAATGGTTGACATCAATTACAGCGCGGTCGTGTTCGTGCCAGGTCAATTGAACTCTTATTCACCGTGTCAGTCTTACTCTTGTGTGGAAAACGGAGCACGGACGGACGAAAGATAAGCTTGAGTGATCTGCTGCTTCAGGGACGGCAGCAGCAGCAGCAGCCATAATGGTTCCGAGCGGTTCGATTTCAGTGGCTATTTTTCTACTTCATAACTTGAGTTGAAGGTAATTAATTAGTCCGGTAATTTATGATGGTCGGCTGTTGTTAGCTGATTTCGAAGAATGATTCGACAGGTCACGTTGCAAAAGCGATTGATTTAGTTTCTGACAGTTGTTGACATTATGGATTCTAGATGATTTTTGTAAACTTACTTTGTAACTGAAGTGTGCTCTTCTTTATAAATTTTTCATATAAATCTCAAGGTACATAAGGTAGTTGCTGCAACTAGAAGATAATGTTTTCAATATCTTGCTGCATACAATTACAATGTTTCCCAAACAAAGTAAAGCCTCTAACCCAAAAAATACTTTTAAAGAGCAGTTACTGAGCCTTTGGCACATCTTTAACAATCAATCAACATTCAAATAACACTAGTTTACAAAATGAAACGTAAGGTGTGAAATCAGAAAAAATTAAAGTGGAGCTGTTTTTTATATTCACTATAAATTTAACGTTTTGAATTGTGGACAAAAGTACGATTGCTAATATATCAATATCTTTGGATCCAAAACATCAATTCCTTAAAAATATTCTTGAGAAAATTAAGAAAAAATGAAAAATTAATTTAATAAATTTGATATCGTTTACTTTAACTTGGTCCTTCTTTTTCCATATAAATCTCGTTTTAATCAACATTTTCAATGACACTTTATGACTTTCAACTCAAACTATAATTGTTTCATTAAGTTTTTTAAAAACAGAAGAAAATGAGCCTTAAATGGATGAAATCAGTTAAAAATTGTCGATGTTATGAGTATTTTTGTAAAACACTTTAAAATGTTGCTTAAATACAACAGCTTTAGAGTTTCACTACAAAGTGTCGTTGTTAGCATTCAAACATCAAATGGGAAATTCTTTTCTTTACCAATCAATTTCATTGAGGCAGATCAGGATTGAAAACCGAGTTGATACAACAACAAAATATTTCGGGGTTTATTATAAATAGTTGAGTTTCAAAAGACTTAGTCTTCAATGTTCCGAACTTGTTTCTTGAATTATAAACTAACAATAGTCACCCATCATTGCTTCATCGCAAACCCCTTGATAACGACGCTCCAACTTCATTTGCTGGTTAAAATGTTTGCCGTGCTCATCACTTTCGTTACCAAGATTTTCCAGGCAAAAATTCAAATGAGAATAGAGAAAATGTATTTTCGAAGACATATTCACTCCTGTGTTCAGTGAAATAAAAGAACATGAAATTAGTAATAAGCAACAAATTATGTTTAATCAATACCTCTTCTTCATATTTTTTGAGGAATTCATCGACGGTTTCCTTATAACCTGGACTTCTGAAATTTAAAAACAAAGTGTGTGACCACAAGCTGAAACGATTTCTTCCCTTCTTCCTCACCAGGTTTCAAAACTGTATTGAATGTGGAATCGCTGAGCAGTTTTTTGATTTGTGTGCCAATAAATACACATTCCTTTATCTTTGCCTCAGATAAATTTGTAAATACAGTTGGCCCTTTTTTGCATAACATAACATAACATAACATTTACAGTTACACAATATCGTAGGTGGTGAAGACTTAATCTACTGTTAAGAGAACTATCACATCCGGATCCGTTGTCGTTCGGTATGAAACCTGGGGGATGATTTCGAACCCTTCGATACCAGACATGCTGCTTCCAGTAGCTAAGTCAACCATGGCCTCGTCCTTGCAACTGTAGGGGAGTGGGAGGGAATGTTAGTCCAACAGGAATGCTGGCCCTTTTTTTTGCAACGCTTTTAATAAATTTTTGAGTAGCCCAAACTTTATGTGAAGTCGTGGAAGTATTAAATTCGTTTATTATAATTTATCAAATTGAGCAATAAATTTTGATTCATACGTCTCCTACCATATTAAGGTCATGCGCTAATGGAATAGAAGGTTTTCCATTTCACTGATGCAAAAGAACGACTTCAAAACTCCAACTTACTGTTATCGATAAATAAACGCCATTCAGCTGGATCATGTGGCTTACCAAACTCTTCAAAAAGCCGTTTACGTCATGGCAACAACATATTTTGTCCTTTGTAGAATAATATTTGACTTTCTTGCTCAGCATGTTGCGCTCTTTCAAGCATGATGCCAGCAATTTGGATGTCTCTTTCGATTAGTCGAGGTCTCGCAACATATCATTAAATTCGAATGTTTTAAACTATTTTGAGTTTCTTTCCAAAATCAACTCGAATTTCTCCTTGATTTCCTTCTCGCTTTTTGTAACGGTTGATTCAACAGAGGGCGTTCGTTCCCTGTTTGGATAAACAGGACACGGGTCTGAATTTGAATGTGGAGCAGGCCAACTATTTTGTGACGTCCTTGTTGCTTAACTTTTGCTAAGCAAAAGTAACAATTCGTTGCTTGACAGAACGGTCGACACCATATGGTGGGCATGTCAATAGCCAAATAAAGGGTGTTTCGATCTAAATTTGGTCGACTCAAACTTGACGCATTTCCTTTCATCGTGCATTAAACAATTTTGCACACCCCTCATTTTGAAGATGTGTGCGTGTAGCATCATGCCTTTTTACCCTTCTTACATCAATAGAAGGGTATTAAGATCGCTTGAAAACTCGACTTTTTATCCGAGGCCCACAGGGCCGAGTGTCATATACCATTCGACTCAGCTTGACGAACTGAGCACATGGCTGTGTGTGTGTATGTATGTGTGTGTATATGTGTGTGTATGTGTGTGTGCGTTACAAATAATGTCACATCGGTTTCTCAGCCATTTGTGAACCAAATTCAGTTCTGTTGACGACAAATGGAAGCTAGAACATTCCCATAGAACGCTTTTGATTTTTTTTTATTCGGACATTTCGTTACGAAGATATGAACCAAACAGTACTTGACGGCCTCTTATAATAGTAATCAAACAGTTTAGTCTCCGATTGCATTCTGAGCTATATGTTTACCGATTTTAGTTTTGTTGGTGCCAAATCAAAGCTATAAAATCTCCAAATAATTTGTCAAAATTTCATTATGATTGGATAATCCTTCATGGAGATATGACCAAAACATTACCTGAGAGCACATAATTGTGAGTATATTTTATACTCGTTGCAGTGCAAAACCAAACAAGACCAATCTCCGCATGCATTCTATTGTGTCGCATCTGGTGCGTTGTGTAGCACATACGACGGACTAGCCACACTATGCGACTCTATAGAATTAGAGCAGCATCGATTGGCTCGAGTGGTCTGGATTTGAACTACAACGAGTATATTCGAAAATAACACAAAGTCTTCATTTACTATTTTCAACGAACATGTGCTTATTAAGCATCTTGAATCCATATCGATAATCAAAATTGACACTTAGAATTTTCTAATAATTCATTCTATGAACTGATTATATGAAATTTCAAATATTTATGTTATTATAACTAACATATACAGGTCATTAAAAACTATTAATGGTAATATTTGAATCACATTGCTGAAGAATACGTTCAGAATTGACAAATAGTTCATTTTTTAAACTGAATGTATGGCATATTGAATATTTCTGAATCTTCTTGGAATTTATGACGAAAATATGTATCCAGTATAATATTGCCCACATTTGAGTTTGTAATTCTGGTAAAATGTAAGAAGGGTTCAGTCTCACCTTCGGTTGATTAATGCGGGTTTTTTTTTTGAGATTACCACTTCAGCACTATCAAAATAACGTCGAAGGAAGTAATGCTTCAAAATTTGGCATGGCGAAAATCTGTTACCAACGTATCAAAAGTGTTCGGTGAACGTTTGCCGACAGCCAGGAAAGCTGGATCGGGAAGAAATCGAAAGCCGGAGGCCACAGCGACGACAAAAAGAGTTGCCCACTGTTTCGAGTGGAAACCCAATTTCTCCGTCCGAGATGTCGCAAAGAAGCTGGGAGTGGTGCCTTCAACCGTGGATAAAGCTAAAAAAAAAGAGCTGGACTGTCGACTTGCAAGAAAGTGGTGACTCCAAATCGCGACGATAAACAAAACACGATCGCGATAGTTGTTCACGACGATGTTGACGAAATTTAATTACGTGGTACAGGACGATGAAAGTTACGTCCATGCAGGCTTTAAACAGCTTCCTAAACAGGAATGTTATACTGCAACCGGGTGGAGAAAGGTGACAAATCATTTTCAAGCACATTAAACTGTCAAAGTTTGCGAAGAAATATCTGGTGTGGCAGGCCATCTGTACCTGTGGCTTGAAGAGCAACGTTTACATTTCGACCGGAACCATCAACCAGGAAACTTATCTGAGCGAGTGCCTACAAAAACGTCTACTGCCTTTCCTGATGCGACACAATTGTTCCGTTCTATGTTGACCGGATGTGGCATCTTGCCATTACGGAAAAAAGGCCATGGAGTGGTATGCTGCAAACGACGTTCAAGTGGTGTCCAAGGACAAGAACCCTTCCAACACGCCAGAGCTCCACCTAATCGAACAATATTGGGCCATCGTCAAGCGGAACCTTAAGAAGATTCAAAGAACGGTTGTGAGCGAGAAACAGTTCAAGGCAAACTGGCGTTCTGCGACGAATAAAGTGGACAAGGAGACTGTACAAAACCCTATGGCAGGTGTTAAACGAAAGACCTGGCAATTAGTATGCGGTAAAAAGGAACATGACTTATTAATAAAAACTTTGATCAGCTCACACACATTTCTGTTTGACCAAATTTTGATCGGAACACCTTTCAGCGACTGAGAGGTAACAAATTAGTTCGTTAGTAAGAACGACATTCACACTTATTAAAATTAGATGAAGTAAGATAATTTCGATCAGAAAAGTACTAAGTACTATGAAGCTGTGTGTCGTTTATATGAAAGTTACTCAAGAAATCAGTTTACCTTGCGTCTGACATCCACCTAGCCAAGCACGTTTAGCTCAAACTACATAACAAATCCACAACAAATCCACAGTTTGTCAAAGTCTCCAGGATCAAATTTGCCCCAAATAATGCCTCAATGCAGTTTGCAACGAAGCAGTGAAATTGACCGGTTTTGTAAAAAATATTGTTGCCACAGACACAATTTCCATGGATCATTTTCACACTTGAATTCACGTTTTGTCGTACACATTGTTAAGCAATGTTGAAGAAAGAAGATGCCAAATTGAGTTGATTGCGTTAGGTTCTCACCGAGCGGTCTCACAAACACTAGCGCAAAGTACATTGTTGAAAATATGTCATTTTATTTTGCGTGACAGCTGACAGAGTGTGAAAACAAACTAAAGGTAATATTTGTAGTCTTTCTATAGTCATGTATGTAAAAATGTATGTGTGCATGAATCTGCGGATGTTGTAGTAGTGTGACCAACTTGATTTAAATATTATTCTTTACAAACTTGCACTTCTACAGTTGTATGTGTGTGCGTACTTTTATACGAGTGTTAGATATTCAATGTGTTCAATTTAAATTCTACCTTCAATATCCATGATTTTATAAAAATGCTAATAACTTTGACAATTTTCAATCGATTTCATCCATTAAAGGTTTATTTTCTTCGGTTTCAACGGAATTGAGAATCAAATCATAGTAGGAGTATTTGAATCAGTTTATCGCATTGAAAATGTTGATTAAAACGAGATTTTCTGGAAAATTGGTGGAAAAAAATATTGCAATAAACTTTTCATTAACTCCAAAATTTTGTCTTATAATCAGGACAAAAAGTTTAAGTGAACGATATCAAATTTATTCAACTTTATTCTCATAAAAATGAAATCAAAAATAGATCCAAAAATATTGATATTTTAGTAAATGTACTTTTGTACAAAATCCAAAAAATCATTTGTTTTGTTAATCTCAAAAACAGCTCTACTCTATTATACTGTATTATACTCTATTTCTGACAACGGTATTGATTTCAGCGTATGATTTTGCATTGGTAATGTTCACCACCTTATCGAGTTCAAAAATGCTGAAAACTAGAGTAATCGATCAGAAGAAAATAGCAAATCGATAACAAATTCAAATCGATATTCGATCGAATCGATAAAAATGAGAAGAAAAATTAATATTTCCCATTTAATTCCAACCACCTTTATTGCTTTTCTTGACAAATACGTGTATTGACGTGTATGCAGACTTGTAGACGAAATACACGTATCTGACAAGATAAGCAATAAAGGTAGTTGGAATTAAATGAAAAATACTAATTTTTCTTTTCATTTCTATTTACAGGTATTCCACTAAAAAGCTCAAACTTTCTAGGAAATCAATTCAGTTAAACAGCTTTTATAACAAGCGTTGTGTAAGTTTTGATCGCGGATGTCACGTATAACAAAAATCGTAGCAAACAATCCCTTAGAAATAATCTGTACAGACAGAGCTTCTTTTTCATAATAACTTTTGAATGTAATTTTTTTTTATAAATGTATTCTAAGCGATTTGAACAACCTTCCCCGCTTTGAGTGGTTTGAATTCCTCATATTTTGTTTGAAATCAGTACACTTTCATAAACGATTGTACTGAAAAAACTTTTTCATAACTTCATGTAATTTGCCATAACTTCACCAAATTCGAAAAAGTTTTTCATCACTGTTTAGGTATACATCTTCTTCTTTGGTATAAGTGTCAAATTTAGCTTCACAAATACATTGACGAATGTGCGTGATGTTGACATTCTGTCAGTTCGTTATGCGCGATGACAGAGTATCGGGGCATCGTAATTAACCGTTTTTTTTACAAATAATTTAATAATATGTATCTTAAAGGTTATATGCACTTTAAATTATTAAAGTTCTGTCCAGTTAGAATTTGGAATCATTTATTGTGCTGCAGTGGCACAGAAAGTGACCGCTGCAAGATTTTTTTACAACGAGGAGCATCCACTTTCTGTCGTATAAATTTCACGGTGTTTCGTTCAGTGAGTCAAAAGTTATTCCAGATGCAAGCCGATAGGAGAGAAAAAATTTTGCACACCCACGATGATAATCCAACGTGGTCCGCAATAGAAATCACAAAATCGTTGAAAATCGCCAAATCAACCGTGTATGATGTGCTCAAACGTTTCAGGGAGCGAAAAGGCGAAGATCGAGTGCCACAAGGTAGCCGTCGTAGTGAAACATATGACCGCAAGCTGAACCAGAAGGTGTTGAAAACCGTCAGAGCAAACCCTGGGCTATCAGACAATTAAATCGCACAAAAATGCGCTGCTGCTCGCAGTATCGTTCGAAAAATTCGTTTGCGAGCAGGATATCATTCTTATCGAGCCAGCAAGCAACCAAACAAAACGTTAGAGCAATGTTTCGTCACCAAAAATCGAGCTCGGAAATTGTACCAGTAGGTTTTAACGAAGTACCAAGGATGCCTGCTCATCGACGTTGAAACCTACGTCAAAATGGATTTCGGACAGCTTCCTGGCCAAAAATTCTACATAGCGACGGAACGAGGTGAAGTTTTGGCCAGATGTGGCGAGTTGCCGCTACAGCCGGGAATTCATCCAGTGGTACCGCGATAATAACGTAGATTTCATCGATAGAAACATAAATTTTAGGCCGGCGCCGGTGATGCAGTGGTAAGCGTAACTGCTTCTTGGCACTCCAGTGGGTCTGGGCTCAATCCCAGTCGACGTCGGTGGTTTTTCTGAGGCGAAAAAATCTGGTCACGTCTTCCTTCGGAAGCGAAGTAAAGCCGTTGGTCCCGGGTCATAGTCATGAGTCGATAGGTAAGGTCCAGGTGGTGGAGTCGTCTCCCTGGCGTCGGTGATTGTCACCATGTCAGGAAATAGACCGACGGAAAAAATTATAATAACACCCAACTGCCCGCAGCTCCAGCCCATCGGGAGATTTTGGGCAACAATGAAGCGGAAGCTTAAGAAAAGTGAAAAAACGGACCAAAATGTTTGAATTTTGACCAAAATGTGGAACAAATGTGCCAAGGAAGTTGACTCCGGAGGTGTGCAGCCTTTGATGGGAGGAATAAAGCAGAAAGTGCCAATTTTCATTGAAAACGAAGATATATTTTTCCCTAGAGTATAGTGAATTACGTTTGTTGTGATGTGTTAAACTTATATGTACGTCAATCCGTTACCGAGATACAAATTATTTTACAATTCCGGATTCTAAATGGACATAACTTTAGAAAATCTGGCGAAAAAATGGCCTCTCGTATCTTATCGTCAGGTAACCAAAGTCAAAAACATGAGCAAGCAAGAAAATAATCATCATTGATGTTGAAAATGCGACTAGCGTTAAGCAAGAAGAAACACACAGGTATTCAGAAATTTGCCAAGAAAGTTCCTGGTGTGAAACTATTACAACAGTGGGCGAATGTAATGAAATTCTGTGATTAAATTATTCCACAACACACTCCGCCAAACACGAACAGAGGGTATTTTTCAATCAACGTAACCATTCGAAACATGTTGATATTCGATATAATTCGTATTCTAGAGTTTGAAGATACGGATTCTTACGTTTTGAACCCATCAGGATGTAAGAATGAGAAAAATGATGGGTTGTTTTCTGTATGTCTAAGCTGGTGATGGTTCAGCGACGGGCTGCACGCATTATAATCAAGGTGGAATTTTGAAGCAAGACGGTTTGTTTTTATCGGAACACGTGGTGTCGCTAGAGTTAGAAACAGAGCATGGAGAAGTTATCTGGACCAAGCTTAACCCTCAGTCGGACACATTTTGGCAACCGAAATCTATGAGCTGGGTAAAGGAGTCGGATGTCGTTTCCAGAGAAACATTTTGGAGTTTTTTTTTATGAGTTGGACGCAATTAACAAGCAGCCTATTTCTGTCATGTCTAATGGAATAGTGTTGGTAAGCAGAATCTGATGTAGATGTAAAGGTGAAGGCTCGAGAAATCGCAGACGCCTTGGACGATAATTTCAAAGTAAGTGTGAATAGACCTAAAATAGGCGGATGTCCAAATAATTAGCAGTCTTGCACTTTCTTTTAAAAAACTCGACCATGAGAAGATAAAGCAGCTTTTCCTTGAACTAGAAAAACAAATTGCAAACGAGTTTCCATTTGTGAAGTGATTAGCGCCAATGATTTTGTCTCTTCGATTTGTGTTTAGATGAGCCACTTGAATATAAACAACCGCAAATTCATGCATTTCCACTTGAAATTTTACCAATAACAACCTTTTTACTACGTTATTGATACAACAGGCCATAGTTGGGAACATACAAAAAATATGTACCCAACATTGGGTCTACGATTTTCTTGTAAAATCATTGTTATTTTAGCTATGTGAACAGTTAGTTTGTAACGTGTAACCATATGCTGCACACCCAGACTGCATTACTTGCTTTATCGATTCAATTAAGCCAAATTTAGATCACTTGATATCGTGTAGATCATCTGTTCAGCAAAAAGGGTGTCCACGATGAAATTGCCACACACAAAATTGATTCGCAAAATTCGAGTTTTCATCCGATTGCCATCAAATTTTCAGGGATTGAGAAATAACTATTAAACTTCATTTTACCATTTTACTCGTATTTTATTTACAGTCCATACGCAAATGCCTACACCTTGGCCTTAACCCCGACCATAAGATTCTGCACAACCTGTGAATCAACCGTTTTTTGCATGTAAACCCATACTTTCTTCAGTTCCTCGACTGTCTTCACTACCTTAGGTCGTTTAAGAAGGTGCTGCTTCATAATCGCCCAGTACTTCTCGATGGGGCGGAGCTCCGGAGTGTTGGGAGGGTTGAACATTTTCGGCACGAAATTGACCTTATTGTCCGCATACCACTTCAGCACGTCCTTGGAGTAGTGGCATGAGGCCAAATCCGGCCAGAAGATTGTTGGGACGTTGTGGGCCTTCAGGAGAGGAAGTAGCCGCTTCTGAAGGCACTCTTTTATGTACACCTGTCCGTTCATCGTGTCCTGGGTCACGAAAGGTGCACTCCGCTTCCGGCACGTGCAGATGGCTTGCCAAACCAGGAATTTCTTCGCAAATTTGGACATCTTCTGAGTGCGGACATGCTCCGGAACGCTGAACTTATCCTTGGCCGTGAAAAACAGGTTGCCGGGGATCTGTTTGAAGTCGGCCTTCACATATGTTTCGTCGTCCATGATGGAGCATTCAACTTTCGTCAGCATGTTGAGGTACAACTTCCTGGCACGGGTTTTGGCGGACTTGTTCTGCTTCTCGTCGCGATTAGGGGCCTTTTGTACCTTGAACGTTCGAAGCCCAGCCTTAGTTTTGGCCTTCTGGACAAAACTTCGGCTTAGGTGCAGCTTCTTAGCCACATCCCGAACGGAGGCGCCAACTACGCGGTTGTGATTTTTGGTGTTGTACGGAATACTTTTTCCTTCACTTCTGGGCTTCCGATCGGTGGTCAACCGTTCCTCAAACCGCTTAATCACTCGCGACACCGTGGAATTCGCGATTCCCAACGTTTTAGCGATGGAACGATGCGAGAGATCCTTGTTCTCTAAATGAATGCGCAAGATTTTATCACGCACGAGCTGTTATTTCGACTCCATTTCCGCGAGTTTTGATCACAGGTTTTTAAGTTATTTACTTGCAGGATGTAAATAATTCACTATGAACTAAATCCACTCAAAATTAAATTCTACCCAACGGTTAAAAAGTTAGAGCAATTTCATAGTGTGGCAATTTCATCGTGGACACCCTTTAAATGGGCCAGACACAACATGAAATTATCCCTGTTCAGTTGCTTAATGTGATATGTGTAAAATATATGCATTTTCACTCAAAATACATTGCGAAAATTGCAACTTTAAGAACAGAATGAAGAAACACCATCAATATAGGGGGAACTAGGGCAAAACGAACCACTTCCCGTGCTCTACACAACATGAAACCTGCACACATCGATTTATTAGCCCACTTACCTTCAGGAATGCATTTGGTTTGGTTCAAAAACTAGCGGCTTCTCTAACTTTGGAATTTGGGTTCATTTTTTCTTACTGTGTAATGGCATGATTAGGATAATCAGTGGTTATTAAATCTTGATCAAGCCTAACAGAGAGAAGAGCCCATTGCTTAGTTTCCGTGCTACAATGGGTGGTAGAACATATCATCATACATCATATCAGACAACGCACTGTGCGATGTTATGAAGCCTCCATCGTCGACCCGGTTCCTTTCGAAAGGATTTCCTGATGGCTTCGCGAAACTTTCAAAGCAGATCCGCTATGGGCAGTGCATCACAGCTGCTCGCACTCGCAACCGGAGGAAAGCCGCTATCGGACGTCGAATAACAATAAAATATGAATTTGATTGAAGTGCTCAAGTGGAGAGTGCAATAAAAATTTCTGACCGACAGTTGATCGTCCACTTCATCCATCCACGTTTCTCTCGTTGGTCATTCACGCTGGTTCACCGGCCAGCGCCGCCACGGTAAGCGCAAATGGATCACAAATGAATCAAAAATCGTCGTGCCATCGTCGTCGTCGTCATTTCTGTGGCCGATTGGCTAAATGGCGAAAGATGAAATAAAATTGTGCGCGCGAAAGCTGGCTGGCTGTCCAGGACCGGTGATGGGGAGGTAAAAATATCATAAATATCATAAATTAAGTTTTAAGCTGACAATTATCGAGTACGTTGACCGTATTTACACCTTCTTTCCCGACAATCAGGGCCAAGCAGATGGGATGGGATGGGGGAAGGGGAGGGGCGATCGAAACATCGCTTGAAGTATTATGTGGCTCAACTTGATGCTGTGACTGGTGAGGACACTTGGGAGCCGAAAGATCAAAGATGAGAAGGACATTTTTTTTGGGACTGAAACAGGAAAGAAAGTAATCTCCTTCGGATTGAGCCCAGGAAAATCGGCCCGAAAGAGAATTACACTTTTTTGAAAATGAGAATAATAAATTTCTGCTGCAAAGTCGTAAAATTTAACAACATTTTTATTATCCGGGAATGCTTTCGAAGCCAATCTGGGCACTCTTGGCAAGTATGTGGCACTTGCAACGCTCTCCTTTTTTTGCGATTATTTCAAACCAATTATTCAATAATCAAGTTAATAAAATATACAAGTTATTAAATTATAAATATTATGGCAATAAAAATATTTATTTATACCATACGGTGCTGTCTTTGCTTGGGTGCGGACGAGTTGGACGGTTTCATTCTCCCATGTCATGTTTATTGCCGGTTTTTCTCTCACTCATTTTCGCCGATCACGAGCGCCCTCTGTGTTTATATGCCAAATATGCGCGATATGCACTGGTCGCTGTGGCTTTCATTACGTAAGGAATGGGGAAGGGTCGGGGGTGAACGGCGTATTGTTAGCATGTACACACTTTAGCGAATAGTGGCGTGCGCCCATTTAACAAAATAAGAGAAAAATTGGCATAAATACAGAGTTGTGGGCGCGAATCGCAACGAACGGCAACAACAGAAGTGATAATAGGATCAGTGCGCTTTTGCCGGGCTCTCATTGAACGAACAAGTCGGCGAATGCGCTCGAAGGTCGTCGTTTAAGGAGCTGATTCCGGAGTAATGTGTTCACGTCGGATGAAATATGATGATTAATATGGCTCGATCGGGTCTTGCATGGGATCAAGATGTGGGCTTGGTTCTGACGCTGTGAGGACAACGAGTCGATGAAAAGGTGGCGCGTAGCAGTTTAAGGTGTTAGATGGGTATTGTATCATAATATTACATATATTGATTAGAGTGGTATTCAATTATTCTGGCCAACTAATTAATTTTTAATTATTTTTTTATTCCTTTTTATTTCTTAGCATTTCATTATTGCTTTCACAATTACTCTCAACAAAGTGTTCTAAATGCACTTCCACACCCTAGTAGCGCACTTGTTGCCATTCAGTTGAGATAACATAAATATGACTTGCTAAGTCATAATCAAGTTACTACAACTAATTATGACCGTTGTGTGCTACCTGGGCAGTTATTAATAGGGAGCTTTCGATGACAGGTGCCATTTTTCAGCAGTATGGTTGTGTGGTAGGTACAATCATGACCTATGCACAGAGTGTCGAAAAAATTTTCTTAACGAAAAATTCCTAGACCAGAACGGGAATCGAACCCAGCCACATTCAGCATGGTGCTACGTTGTAGCTGCGCCTTTGCCGACTGAACAAAAGGAGGCACCATTTATTATTCCAGTAATACAAAATAAACGAAGTTTTGGTTATAGATATCTTGTCCGAGTTGATAACGCTTCTGATGATAACGCTTATAGGATGTTTTCAGAGTAATAATCTACACTACCAGCAAAAAATATCGACTCACCTAACACGAAGTAAATTCAAAATATCATATCTTTAAATACTGTTGAAAATTCAAACATTCAGTAAAATAGTTCATAACGTCAAGGACTTTTGTGAAATGAAGCGTGTGGTTTGAAATTCAATCTTTACGAAACTATAGTGAGCATGACAAGGAGACAAATTTTAATCAAGTTTATGTAATGATCACGACAAAGTTTTTCAGAAGGTTTAGGATTTCTGAAAGTTTTATAGTATAGTTCAGAATTCAATAAGTTTATTTGACATGATTTTAATTTTTTTAACTCAGCATTTAACTTTTTTAAGGAGTGTATCGAAAATAAGCTATCCACAAACTTTCTTTCAAATTATGTTGAAAACCGATTTTTCGAGATTAAACTTGAACATAATGAAGACCGGATGAAATTTAAGTTATTCCTTCACGAATTTTCAAGCTTTGGATCGAATGCTCTTCATCAAGTTCCGGACAAGTGTTGCATCGCATATTTTGGACGCTTGAGCCCAAATTTTTTTGAACTCCTGCATGTTCCCAGCTGCCTTACTAGTCTTCTTGAAGACCCTCTTCACGATTGCCCAGTAACGTTCGATGGGTCGAGCTGAGGGCAATTTGGTGGATTGATATTTTTCTCAACGAAATCTATACCCTTTTCCGCAAGCCAATTGAGAGTGGTTTTGGCATAGTGAGCCGACGCTAAATCCGGCCAAAACAGTGGAGGTGTACTATGCTTCTTATATAAAGGCAACAATCTCTTCTGGAGACACTCAGATCGAAAGATTTCCGCATTTATAGTTCCGGTAGTGTAAAAAATGGTTGACTTCAAACCACAGAAACATATTGCTTGTTATACCAGTACCTTTCGACCGAATTTCTCCACTTGAATCGACCTGTCCGCATTGCTCACATCCTCCCCAACGACGGTAGTAAAGTATTGTGGACCTGGAAGGGTTTTTGAGTCCTCCTTTAGATAGGTCTCATCGTCCATCAAAACGCATGCATCCGGACGCTGCAAAAGACGCGAATACAATTTCCAGGCCCTTGTTGCTGCTCGCTTCTTCTGTTCTGCACTTTGTTTCAAGATTTTCTGCTTCTTGTAGGTCTTCAGGTGGTTTCGCCTCTTGATACGCTGGATCATTCTGACACTCGTTACTGCTTTTTTGGCCAAATACCACTTTCTGCTCCAGTTTCGGGTTGGAAGAACCGGGGTTTCTGCCTCTTCCTGGTAGCTCATCCAAAGAATAGTGTTCCCCAAACTTATTAATGATGGTTTTAACACTCGCATGATGAATTCCAAACCACTTCGCCAATTTTTGCATAGTAATACCCTTCTCACTTAGCCATGTGTCCAGAACCTTAAGTGTTCCGATCAAAATTTGGTCAAAAAGTAATGGTTGTGAGTCGATCAATGTTTTTTTTAATAAGTCAAATTCTTTTTCTTTTTCAAGTTCAGTTAACACAAAATACAGGAGAAATATTCAGCCAAGCTTCCTTTTCGCCGAATGTGAATTCCCGGCTCTTTCGTTTAACATCTCCATAAGATTTTGTACAGCCTCCTAGTCTGCTTTATTCGCCGCAGAACGCCAGTTTGCCTTGAACTGTTTCTCGCTCGCAACCGCTTTTTGAGTCTTCTTAAGACTCCGCTTAACGATGGCCCAATATTGTTCGATTGGGTGGAGCTCTGCCGTGTTGGGAGGGTTCTTGTCCTTGGGCACCACTTGAACGTTGTTGGCAGCATACCACTTCATGGCCCTTTTTTATGTAATGGCTAGATGCCAACTCCGGCTAAAATAGAACGGAACAATTGTGTCGCTTCAAGAAAAACAGTAGACGTTTTTGTAGTCACTCGCTCAGATAAATTTCCTGGTTGACGATTCCGGTCGTAATGTAACCGTTGCTCTTCAAACCGCAGGTACAGATGGCCTGCCACACCAGATATTTCTTCGCGAACTTTGGCAGTTTAATGTGCTTGAAAATATCTGCAACCTATCATCGTCCGGTTGCCGTATGAAATTCCTGTCCAGGAAGATATTTAAAGTCGGCCTTGACGTAAGTTTCATCGTCCTGTGCCACGCAATCAAACTTCGTCAGCCTCGTCATGTACAACTTTCGCGATCGTGCTTTGGCCGACGTGTTTTGTTTATCGTCACGATTTGGAGTCACCACTTTCTTGTAAGTCAAGAGTCCAGCTCGTTTTTTAGCTCTATTCACAGTGGCTTCCGGCTTTCGATTTCCCTCCGATCCAGCTTTTCTGGCTGTCGACATACGTTCGCCGAGCGCTTTTAATACGTTGGCAACAAATCAATTAGTCACATTCAACCATTTCGCCAATTTGGCGTGAGAGTAGCTTGGATTTTCGCCATGCACGTGCACCATTTTGTTGCGATGCTTCTCTTCCTTCGACGACATTTTGATAAAAAGAGAATGAAGTGCGAATCTCAATGTCAAAATAGAGGCATGATGCTCCACACGCATCTTCAAAATGAGGGGTGTGCTAATTTTTTCAATGCACGATAAAAGGAAACGCATCAAGTTTAAGTCGACCAAATTTTGATCGAAACACCCTTTATCAAAATTAATTTCTGCATGTCCGTCTGTCTGAACAACTCGAACCGATCAGCGTAAACATTTGTATGGAGAGGTTATTGTGGCCGGAAAAGGTTTTTACGATAATGAAAGACACCTCCTTTCTCTAAAAGAGGGGGGGGGGGCTCCCATACAAATGCAACACAAGTTTCTGCATAACTCAAATATAATCAAACAAATGGAACCAAATTTTGTAAGCGGAGGTTTTTGAAGACAACAAATGTTTCTATGGTGGTTTGAGACCCCTCCTCTTCTTTTCTCATACTAATAGAACACAAATTTCTTCGTAACATGGGAAATAATCAAGCAAATAGAACCATATGTGGAGGTTCTTGAAGACAATATATGTTTTAGAGGTGATTTGAGATCACTTCACTAGCTGAAGTTAGGGGGGTCCCATACTCACTAATGAAACACAAAATTCAGCATAATTCGAGAACTAACCAAGCAAATGGAAACAAATTTGACATGTAGAGGTTTTTACAAGCAACAATATTTACATGGTGATTTGAGATCCCTACGCCTTGAGAATGAAAATTTTAGCATATTTCTGCATAACTCGAGAACTAATGGAAATAAACTTGGCATGTGGGGCATGTTTTGAAGGCAATGGTGGTTTGAGATCGCTCCTCCTCTGAAACATGAGAATTATCCAGGTTACTAGAACACAAAACGTGTATTTCTCGGGTAAGAAGCATGTTTCGATAGAAGTTTGAACCCCTGCTTAGTTAAAAAAAAATCCAATCCAAAAAACAACCATAAACATGCCAGTCCTATTACTTGTTCATTTATTCAGTTGCAAGCTTAGCAACGCTCGCACCGGGTTCAGTTAGTCACTTATATATCAGCCTTGTAAAGTTTAGAGCTTCAAATGTTAACATGAAGTGAGTCAATCGTAAACCTTTTGAATGCTAAGTTATTAAGTCTTCCAGAGTTTGGAAGTCCTGAAATGCTTAAAATTTCTGGCGTTAAGTATTGAAACCATTTAAATTCTAACTGAATATACCTTTAAAATATGGGATCATATGAGAAAGCCAAAATTCCACAAATGTAAGCTAATGATTTAATAAACACAAAAATTCAAATTTTCTAATTTTTTTTTTATTACTCAGAAAATGGTTTTTCCTGCTTTTTCAAGCAATTTTCCTCCACCGTGGAAAACTTTGTAGGAAAACTGGCAACCCTGAATTATGTAATACTAGCTGAACCCGGTGCGAGCCTTGCTACGCATGCAACAAAATGAATGAAAATTTAATAGAACCTGCTCATTTATGTTGTTTTTGTGAATGCATCTGGTTAAAATATTTTCGTTTACTAATGTAATTTCTGAAAAAAACAAAGATTTATGTTTTTAATTAAACTTTTGGATCGGTAGTTTCTATAGGTCTTTCTTTCTGCGTAGAAGCATTTCATTGACAAAAAAATGTATCATCAAACGAAGCCGTATCCTGTCAGTTTGAATGTAATTTTCCCTTGCATAACCTTTGATCAACTTCTTGTGCATAATGTAGCACTGAGAGTAACTCAAGCATCCCCCATTATTGGCTAAGCAGGGGTCAAACTTCTATCAGTACATGCTTCTTACCCTAGAAATACACATTTTGAGTTTAAGTTGCATGGATAATTCTCATGTTTGGTTCCAATTTCTGTTTCGTTTGTTTGAGAGGCCTCCCCCCCTCCCACCAGAGAGATGAGGTCTCAAACCACCTTAGTAAAAAAAAAAAAAAAACTCCCCACATGCCAAATTTGGTTTCATTTGCTTGATTAGTTTTCGAGAGATGTGGCAATTTGTGTTTCATTGGTGTGGGAGCACCCCCTTCCAGATGAGGGAGGAGTCTCGAACCATCATAAGGACCTTCATCGACTCCAAAAATCCCAGCATAAAAAATCCGGACATACTGCATACAAATTTGCATATTAGTAGGCATAGTTCTCATGTTTGTTTGAAATTTGTGTTTCATTTGTATGGGGACCCCCGCTTTTTAGAGAGAGGAGGGGCTTCAAACTACAATAAAAACATTTCTTGCCTTCAAAAACTCGCCTATACCAAATTTGGTGCCATTTGCATGATTAGTTCTCGTGTTATGCAGGAATTTGTATTTCATTTGCATGGGAGCCCCTTTTTTTAGAGGCGGGAGAGGTCTCGAACTATCATAGGATACTTTTCCAAACCATAAACCCCTGCATACAAATTTCCATGGCAGTAGGGATAGTTGTCATGTTTGATATGTTTGGTTGAAATTTGTGTTTCATTTGTATGGGAACCCCCCTTTCCAGAGGGTGGCGGGGTCTCAAGAAACCATAGAAACATATCTTGTCTCCAAAAACTCCCACATGCTAAATTTGGTTTCCTTGCTTGATTAGTTCTCGAGTTATGCAGAAATGTGTGTTTCATTTGTATGGGAGCCCCCCCTTCCAGATATGGGAGGGGTTCCAGACTATCAAAAGAAACTTCTACGACCCCAAAAACCCCTCCACGCAAAATTTCACGCCGATCGGTTCAGTAGTTTTCGATTATATAAGGTTCAGACAGACAGAAATTCATTGTTATACATATAATAGCTGCGTCCGGTGCGTGCGCTGCTACGCTTGCAACTAAATGAAGGAAATTTAATATAACTGGCATCTTTATGGTTTTTTGCCTTCAAAACCCCCACCAGCCAAATTTGATTCGATTTGCTTATTTAGTTCTCGAGTTATGAAGTAATTTGTGTCTCATTTGTATGAGAGCCTCCCTTCCTGAGAGAGTTGGGGTCTCAAACAATCATAAAAACCTTCTCCAGCTCCAAAAACCCCATCATATAAATGTTCACGTTGGTCGGTTCAGAACTTTCCGAGTCTATAAGGGTCTGACAAATAAACAGACAGACAGAAATTCATTTTTATGCATATAGAAATCTAGCCTCCAAAAACCTCCATATGCTAAAAGTGGTTTGATTTACTTGATTAGTTCTCCAGTTATGCAGAAATCTGCTTTTTATTTGTATGGGAGCCCCCCCCCCCCTTTCATAATAGGGAGGGGTATTGAACGTCCATAGAAATATTTCTTGCCTCCAAAAACCTCAACATGCCAAATTTGGTTTCATTTGCTTCATTGGCTCTCGAGTTATGCTAAAAAATATGTTTCATTTTTATGGAAGTCTCCCCTTTCAGAAGGCGGAGGGGTCTCAAACCACCTTAGAAACATTTGTTTCCTTCAAAAATCTCCATTTGCCAAATTTGGTTCCATTTGCTTGATAAGTTCTCGAGTTATTCAGAAATTTGTGTTTCATTTGTATGGAAGCGCCCCCCCCCCCCCTTTGGCCCATTTCAGATGGCAGAGGAGTCTCAAACCTCTATAGATACATTTCGCTCCTCTAAAAACCTTCAGATGCCAAATTTGGTTCCATATGCTTGATAAGTTCTCGAGTTATGCACAAATGTGTGTTTCATTTGTATGAGAGCCCCCCTCTTACAGAGGGCGGAGAGGTGAAGAGTCACCTTAGAAATATTTCTTGCCTTCAAAAATCTCTACATGCCAAATTTGGTTCCATTTGATTAGTTCTCGAGATATATAGAAACTTTTGTTTCATTTATATGACACCCCCTCCCAGAGAGAGAGGAAGGGTCTCATACTATCGTAGAAACAATCATTGCCTTTAAAATCCCCGCATGCCAAATTTGGTTCCATTTGCTTTATTAGATCTAGAGTTATGGAGAAATTTTAGTTTCATTTGTATGACAGCACCCCTTCTAGGAGAGGGAGGGGTCTCAAAACCACCATAGAAAAAAATTGTCTCCAGAAAACCCCACATGCAAAATTTGGTTCCATTTGCTTGATTAGTTCTTGAGATATGCAGAAAATTCTGTTTCATTTGTATGGGAACCTCCATTTTTAGAGAGGGGAGGGCCACCATATAAACATTGCTTGCCTCCAAAAACTTCCGCGTGCTTAATTTGGGTTCCTTTGCTTGATCAGTTCTCGAGTTATGCAGAAATTTGTGCTTCATTTGTATGGGGGCCCCCCTTTCCAGAAAAGGGAGGGGTCTCAAACCATCATAAGAACCTTCCCCGGCCCCAAAACCTTTTCCATACAAAATTTCACGCTGATTGGTTCAGTAGTTTTCGAGCCTATTAGGTTCAGACAGACAGACAGACAGACAGACAGACAGACAGACAGACAGAAATCCATTTTTATATATATAGATTATTTTTTGTTCCAAGATCCATGAGGCTTACGCGTGGACAAAGTTTCATAACAATCTGAGACCCTTCGGCCCAAACCAGTACGGTAATAAAAATAAATCCCCTAGTGTCAAAAAGAAGCCCAACATCAAAAACAAACGTTTATTGGAGACATCTGTTTTTTTACACTTTATTATAGATAATTGCCCGAAGATTCTCGATTGGTTTCAAGTCTGGGCTCTGGGACGGCCATTCTATAGGGTTGATGCAACAGGATCAAAAAAAGGCGAGCGTTTTCTTAGCCATTGGTTGGACATGCCTTTCACGCAGTCCTTTATCACTTCTACGCCATACTCTTTGGTCCCGTTTTTTGTTGAACAGCTCAAACCTGGATTCATCCAACCACACAACACGTTTCCAGAACCCCAGGGGCTTAGTCATGTTCTGGCGAATTGAAGCCATTTTTCCTTGTTAGTCCGGCTGATGAACGGTCGCTTCCGGGTGAAATGGATTTTCAACCCTTGCTTAGCGATGCCTCGACGGATAACGCGATCCAAAATTGATAGGCTCAGCTTCTACGATCTACGGTGGAGTGTAGATGGAAAAGGGAACGTGGAGGAGGCGAATGAATCACGAATTGTATGAGTTGCTGGGAGACTCTCCCATCGTACACATCGCTAAAATCGGTCGACTACGATGGGCTGGGCATGTCGTAAGAATGTCGGATGACAGCTAAGTTAAAATGATTCTCGAAAACGAACCGACGGGTACAAGAAAAACGAGGCGAGCAAGGTGGATCCATCAAGTACAAGGCGACCTGGGACCCTTCGCAGACAGCGAGGCTGGTAAGGTGCAGCCGAATCTAACATTTTTGATTTGTGACCCTGAAAAATGTTTAAAATCCACTCAAATATGAAGCAAGCCAAACCTCAACAGGGTGGAATAGCTTAAAAATAGTGACGAGACCTTAAAATTGTGAAATCACACATATACGAGGTGAGTCGATTTAGAATCATTCAATAATCACTTAACTCCGTCTCGCACTCAAGTGCAGCTTTAATGCAAACCCCTGCCGGAGACGGGTTGAACAATATCTTGGCTTTGCATCGAAATCTCAATAAATAGTATTGGGAATCAATTAATAGTATTAATAGTAGTGGAAGTATTCAGCACTAGATCTAGAAAGTTGAAAGCAGGTAAAATGTCGTTCAGTGAGCGTAAAAGCCAAGAGGAAGAAGATCGAATTGAAAACTATTTAGGTAACCAAAATGTATCACCATATGCAATAAATTAACCCTTTACCTCCATTTCAAGTGCCACAAGCAATAACATTTGCATATAAAAAAATGGACAAAAATTGCCGATTTTTCATAGGTCACCCGCACTGTCAAAACTATTAGACAGAATCAATCATAGTAAACCGTGAGTCAGCAGACAAAATTTGACAGCTCTATCAGTCGAACTCTAACCGTGATGGCAAAAACAGTGAATCAACTCCGTTCAGAAGTGTGCGCGTTCGGCACCCCGTTGCGTCGAAAACGGACATCGTGCGGCACTTTGTGGACGCCGGATACGCCCGTTCGGCATCTACAACATCTTGCTACTATTAGACAACAATCAGAGCATCGAAAGAAAGCCCGATTCCGGACGGCCAATGACCCTGAGCGACATGAAGCTCCAAAGAATGGTGAAGACGAGGACCGAGGGAAAAGTGGCTACATCGCTGCGTGCACTTGGCCGGGAGGTCGGTTAAAATGGCCAAACAGTGATAAAGTACCTTGCGAACATGAACATACATGTCAGGAAGCGAAAGTACTGGTTTTGGAGCTGCTGGCGCTGACGCAGTGGTGGTGATGGACGACGAGACTTATCTCAGCCTGGATGGCAACGACTGGCTGGGCACTTCGTATTTTTCCTCCCTCACGAAGGAAGTGAGCGCCGAGGTGAAGTTCATTTGACACACCAAGTTCCCCAAGAAGTTGCTGCTGTGGCTGATAATCAGCGAGAATGAGATGTCAAAGCTGCTCTTCTTTCGCTCCGGACTGGCCGTGAACGGGTAAAGAGTACCAAATACCTGCCGGAAGTTGCGTCGTTCATCAAGAAATACCATAAGGGCTAAGGAGCCGCTAAATATCGATGTGGTACCCAAATCGGCGAACCCACCCAACGTCCCCCAACTGCGTCCTATCCTAGGGGGGAGACATCCCTAATTTTCGCATTAAATCGTATTATAATACCACTAATTCAAGATTAAAATATTAATCTTGACAATAATGTGATTTAGAGTAAATTCGTTTTGGAGTGTACATGTTAGTTTGACAGATTGTCCGTGGCTTATTGGTATTCGTGAGATGTGGAAATGTATAGTGGTGTTTGTGTTTCGTCTCAATGTTTACCTTTTTACACGGAACAGCTGATTATGGTGATGTCAAACTATCAGCTCACAGTATGGAATGTTATGGTAGTTTGACGTCATCACCCACGTGCTCAGCAATGTTTACAATAGTTTTGCTTCCAACACAAGTAAACTCGATGTGCTGGACTTAAGTTGAACGACATTGACTTGCCACCAGGTGACGACTCCGCCGTACGTCAACAAATTTAAAAAAGCAAACCATGCGCGATAACTATACACTGTTAATACAATTATAGCATTGTATTGACAGTTTATGATATCATTTTACCGTATAATGATATTATAATTTTATTATTTTCACTAATACTCATAATATTGGTATTAAAATAATGCAAGATTAAGTTGTCTCCCCCCTAGGTCCTATCTAGAATTTCTGGGCCAACCTGAAGCTTAAGCTCTACTTCAACAATATTGACGCGAAAACTGAGGAGTTCTCGATAAATAAAACGAAGAAAGAACTTTATTTCACCATCCGAAAAAAGTTCATTTTTTTAATGCAAACGTTATATAAGCATTAGAACGGCACAAAATTTGCTGTAAAGAAGTATTTCAAATGCTATGTAAATGCTTCGTGATAAACAAGCATTTGGTATGTAACATAGCCTTAATAAAGTATTTTGGTCGGCATCACGATAAAATGGTCGAAAATGCGCTCTTTCACGTGCACATTAGTGTGATCTGTTGACAGAAAGCCAAACCAAACGTTCTATCTTCCATAAGTCCTTGAACATCTGAGCAACTTTACTGATGGGTTGAACTTTTTAGGCGGTCTGATATCATGATAGGAACTCCTAGAAAAATGTTCTCCTTTATATGCCCAAACTTTTTTTCGCTGACAACCATGGTTTCTTAATTGCCCCTCCACCCTTCAGACCTTGTAGATGCAATCGATTTTGGATTGTTTGAGGTGTCACAAGGATAGAAAATTCACTCTCAACTTGCTTTGCAATTTTTGGAGCTGACAAACCTTGATCTTGTTCCGCCTTTCTGACGATAGCCCTGTCAATCCGGGAAGTTGTCTCCGCCGGTCGCCCTGATCGCTTTTCTGGTGTGAAAGAACCACTCTTTTTGTACTTCTGAACAATTTCGGCTGCCGTATCTTTATGTATCTGAACGATATTAGCAATTTGACGGTAGCTTTTACCGCATTTGTGATGCTCTATGATAAGTTTTCGGATACTCAGCGAAATTTGTGCGTTTTTAGGCATTTCTAAATACGAGAACTCAAATTTGAATCACGAAAGCTTCTACACTACGAAAGGATAACTATATGCAATGTTTACATTCGCATAAGTGACAGGAACCACTCAATACACGGCAAAATGGTACTAAGCATGTTTGGGTGGATAAACTTTTTTTTGCATGTTTTACTTCCCTTTTCTGTTGATCTTGGCATAGATTTTCAAGAGCAAGATTAATTCAAGTATTTTTAATGGTATAATGATAGGTACTATATAATGGACCAAACGCATACCAACACTTATTTTATCAACTAATATTTGAATCGATAACAGGAAAACTGGAAATTTGAAGCAGGGGTGGATATACTTATTTTACATACTGTATACTAGGATAGAAGGTTGTATAAACCATTTTTTGCAAAAATCATAACTCATTTCTGTTTATTTATTCCCTGAGAGTTTCAAAAATATCCAACATAAAATTAATCTTTGGTTATTATTTTTGTTTGTTGCATTTTTTTCGAGTTCATTCGGTTTAAGAGAAAGTTGTTATTAATAATCAAAATACGCTCGGTCTTGGAATATTTTGTGCTTAGTTGGGAAGTTGGGATAGTAACATTCATTTAGATAATTTTTGTTTCGTTTTAAAATACCAATACTACCCGTACAGCAATCATCCATCGTTCCAAAATCGTCGCAAATTTCCTCTTCAAACAAGTACCGATGAAGCAATCATCCACTTGTGCACAACCCCTGAGATTCAAATTCACCTGTCCCGCCGCAAATGGCATAGTTTACCGTCTAATCAGGTGTTAATTAGCAATGATTAAAATTAATCGCACTTGTGTGATTTTAACGCACAAGCTGCTGTCGTCCTTCGGCACTTTATTCCGCCATCCAAACAGCAGCAACGAAACCTTCAAACCACTCGGCAAACATCCTCAACCCAATGGTGAAAGTAATTAATCACCACCCCTATTGGAGCACACACACACACACACACACACACACACACACACACACACACACACACACACACACATTCGCAATGAGGTCGTCCGGGATGTGGTGCAACGGAAACTCGTCTTTGCCGCTATTCTCGTGGGATAGCCAAAGATGGGCCCGCCACACGCTTACAGCTCGTTGATTAAGTAGTATATTTAAATTCGGATGATGTCAAACGGAGTGAGGGCGTCATCAGTGGCAGCAAGACAGCAGCTCCAGAAACAGGTCCACTTGCAATTGAGCATATTTATCAATCGCGCTTGATTGATTTACGGTCCGGTGCGGTGCCAAGGTTTTCCAGTTCCACAAATCACACGGCTAGCCATGTAGTCATCGCCATCGTCGTCTTCGGTACTGTCGTAACGGTTGATGTTCATTCGAAAAACTTAAATCAGCAATGGACCAACAGCTCACTTAATTAATCCCCGCTCAAACGAAGTGTGTTTCTTCACTCGCAAGGTAAGATTTTACTCATTTGATAAACAAGTGACCAATGTCAACTAAAATTCGGAACAACTGAAAAATTATGCGATTATATTTACGAAACTCACCGCAAGCAACGTTACGAGCTACCAATCCAATGAAATGCAAATCACGTCGGTGTGGAGATGCGAGCATTCCTTCATTATTCAATTAGATAAATCACCAGCCCTTGTTCTCGGCGGGAGCAACGATCTCCGCGGCAGTAAGATAACACGCGGCATCGTTGTCGCCTCGTTGACGGCCGGTCCCTTGGAGCAGCAACTCAGCAGAGCGCGTTCAAGTGCCCATTTCAATCAGACTCGATTGTGCTCGGTTCCTGCAGGCAAGCATTTTCCGATGTGTAATCAATAAATTATCCCCCGGCCGGACGGGATACATCGGAATCACTTTGGCCTCCCACGCACAAACACACTCACGGCGTTGGACCGTCCTTATGAATCCGTCAATGGTGAATGGTGAAGCCCAGCTCCAGCTGGACAAGTGTTTGCAGTGGAAGGTGCAATGTGCTGTTTATGGGCGTCAACACCATGCGAGCTCCTAGTGGCAGCGAGTGAACACAATAAAATTATTGGTATGCTAATGAACAAAGCTGGAAGAAGCGATTGAGCAAGCGGTGAATTCCTTGGAGATTCAGAGCCTGCCAGTTCATGACGAATGTAAATGTAGTTTGCAAATCGAGGATTTGTGGACTGATTTTTAATTTGCTGATCAATCAATACATCATGGCAGATAAAGGGTGATACGGTCAAAATTTGGTCAAGGGAAAACGCGTGTAAATCGGTGAAATCGTTTATTTAAAAAATCAAATTAAATTTCTTTTTCAAGTTTAATTAGTATAAAATTCAGGAAAAATATTCAGTTAGGCTTCCGCTTTTCCAAATCCGAATTGCTGGGCCTTACGCTTGACCCCTGTCATCAGATTTTGTACAGCCACCTTGTCCACCTTCTTCGCCGCAGAAAGCCAGTTTGCCTTGAACTGCTGCTCGTCCTTAGCAGTTTTTTTGGTCTTCTTTAGGTTCCGCTTGACAATAGCCCAGTATTTCTCAATTGGGCGGAGCTCTGGCGTGTTGGGAGGGTTCTTGTCCTTGGGAACCACCTGCACGTTGTTGGCGGCGTACCACTCCATGGCCTTTTTACCGTAATGGCAAGATGCCAAATCCGGCCAAAACAGTACGGAACAACCGTGTTTCTTCAGGAAAGGCAGCAGACGTTTATTCAAACACTCTTTCACGTAAATTTCTTGGTTGACAGTCCCGGAAGCTATGAAAATGCTGCTTTTCAAGCCACAGGTACAGATGGCTTGCCAAACCAGATATTTCTTTGCGAACTTTGACAGTTTCGTGTGCTTGAAAATATCTGCTACCTTTCCCCTGCCTTTTGCCGTATAAAACTCCTGTCCCGGAAGCTGCTTGTAGTCGGCTTTGACGTAGGTTTCGTCGTCCATTACCACGCAGTCAAACTTCGTCAGCATCGTCGTGTACAGCCTCCGGGATCGCGCTTTGGCCATCGTATTTTGTTTATCATCGCGATTTGGAGTCACTACCTTCTTGTAAGTCGATAGTCCGGCTCGTTTTTTGGCTCGATGCACGGTTGTAGACGATACACCCAGCTTATTTGCGGCATCTCGGAGAGATAGGTTAGGGTTTCGCTTGAAACTACCGGCAACTCTCTTTGTCGTCTCAGTGGCTTCCGGTTTTCGATTTCCCCCGATCCAGACTTCCTGGCTGTCGACAAACGTTCCCCAAACACTTTAATTACATTTGTAACGGTTGATTTGGCAACTTTTAGCGATTTTGCCAACTTTGCGTGCGAGTAGCTCGGATTTTCGCGATGCGCGAGCAAAATTTTGATACGCTGCTCTTCTTGCTTGGACGGCATTTTGACAACTGAAGAGTGAATTCCAAAATCAAAATAGGAGCAACATTCTACACACACACACCTTCAAAATGAGGGGTGTTCAGGTTTTTTAAATGCAAAATTGAAAGAAATACGTCAAGTTGATATTGACCAAATTTTGACCGTATCGCCTTTTAATGGCGCAAGCGATTTTTTTCCAACCTGTTTATTGGAAAACTGTGAGGACTTCGGTCACAATATAGATTCGAAGAGCTTCACAGAAGCTTACAAAGCGTGTCAAATGAAAAATTAAAATTACTATAGGGTAGGGAACGGTTTAATCAGGGGTGACTCGTTTTATCAGTTGTTACTAAATAGGTCTAAAATTCCTATATTTTCTAAATTATTACATTTTTAATGAAACGAACATAAGCTCTATCTATTGGGCTAATGATTTGAAGTAAAGGGTGTATTCGATAAAAATGGCACACACATATATACTCATCAAAATTAAACTGATTATCAGATTTTCTTGAAATTTTCAGGGAATGAAGAACTACTAATGAGTTTTGATTAACAATATTTGTTTTATTCAATTTCGTCTCCCATCCCGAATGCCCGCACCTTCCTTTTCACTCCACCCATCAAATTTTGTACAACCGATTTTCCCAGTGTTTTTGTTGTTTTTACCCAAATTTTCTTCAATTCTAGCTCTGTTTTTATAGTTTTGGGATGTTTGCGAAGTTCCGTTTTCATAATTGCCCAGAATTTTTCAATTGGACGAAGTTCCGGTGAATTTGGTGGGTTCATATCCTTTGGCACAAAATTGACTCCGTTGGCTTGGTACCACTCCAATACGTTTCGAGCGTAGTGGCAGGATGCTAGATCAGGCCAAAACAGAGTTGATCCTTTGTGCTTCTTAATGAATGGCAAGAGACGCTTCTTAAGGCACTCTTCCGTGTAAATCGCACCGTTTATTGTTCCGGAAGTGATGAAGGGAGCACTTATTTTACCACATCTGCAAATCGCCTGCCAGATTAGAAACTTCTTTGCAAATTTCGATAGTTTCTTCTTTCGAACATCCTCCGGAACATCGAACTTCGACTTGGCAATGAAATATTCTTGCCCAGGAAGTTGACGGAAATCGGCCTTGACGTATGTTTCGTCGTCCATCACGATGCAACCGGATTTGGTGAGCAGCTTCGTGTAAAGTTTCCGGGCGCGGGTTTTTGCAGTGATGATTTGTTTTTCATTCCGGTTTGGGGCTTTTTGCACTTTGTAAACATGTAACCCAGCACGCCTCATGGTTTTCTGCACAAAACCGACTGACACCTTAGACTTTTTAGCGACATCTCGAATTGACATGTTTGGACGGTTCTTGAATTGTTGTACGACTTTCCTGGCCATTTTACTGTCCATTGGACCACTTTTACGACCACTCCCTTCCTTCCTTTGGACACTCAGACGCTCCTTGAAGGTTCTTATTACACGAGACACAGTTGTATTTGCAATTCCAAGCCTTTTAGCAATCCACCGGTGGGTCGCCCCTGGATTTTGATTGTGAGTGCACACAATTTTCTCACGGACAATTTCTTGTTTCGACGACATGACTGGAACTACTGAATGTATAACTATGAAACTTGGCAGATGTAAATAATACACTATGGATAAGATCTACTCAAATTTCTAGGTTTTTTACTCATATAATTCAAAAGTTACAGAAGATTTTCTGTGTGCCATTTTTATCGAATACACCCTTTATAATTCATGATTGACTTGTAATTACTTATGTACTTATTACTTAATACTCTCATTTTGAACATTTAAAATACATAATCTAAAAAACCATCAGTTTCCTACCTGCTGAAGAAGTTCGCTCAAATTTTGCCTTTATTTTTTTTGCGTTTATTTGTGTGTACCGGAGAGAATACTTTCATCAGGTCCTTCTCTCTTCTAGGCTTGTTGCCAGAATGTGCTGTTGAACATTAAGCTAAATTTATTTCATATTTAGATGATCTGAAATCACTATTTTTTCGTGTTTCTTCCAGTCATTTCAGGTTGATATATGCTGATGTCTATCATCTGGTACTATCATATGCAATAAAAATAATGTTTCGGAGCTGTTAAATAGTACTCAACGATAAATAATGCTTCGCTGTTGAGCGGCAGCTATGGCATCACTGTTCCTTTTTAGAGAACCCATGTTTCTTCTCTTCTTCGTTAGCCATGGATTAAGCTCACCGGTATTGTAACGTGAAACCTGCTGTCTCTTACATTTGTTTGTTTTTAAACGAAGCATCCCGTTTGTCATCACAGTCGCTTTGTCAAATGTCAAATGGAAATGTTCCATGAGAGTGTGAAATAAGAAATACACGATGCCAATCTAAAGATCAATGACAAACTAAAAGTTTGGTCATGTAAGTCTGACTAGTAACCTGCTAGTAGACGAGTTTGTGATCATAGCAATCGACATGTTTTGGTTGATTGTTTTTGAGAGCGGAAGAATAAACCGAAGGAACGGGTTGAGGATATAGACGTTTTCAGGATATCGTGCACTGGCCTATTTCATTTCGCCTTCGCACACTTGCACGGAATCGCACACATAGAATATTGTTAGTTTATGTACAAATTGTGGAGCCGAAGAAAACATTTTCATGATCGGAAAGCATTCCGCTTGCTTTTGATAAGTCCCTAAATTCGGGAACTGTATTCCATGGCTATGGAATTTTCGAAATGTAATGATTATTCCTGAAGGTATGTTTCGATAGATCAGAAGTAACCAGAGGGATTAACGTCTTAAAATTTGAAGTTCTTATTATAGTTCACATTCAGCGGCATCAAATGTCCCAGGTGCTGAATAAACTGCTAAAACCCGTCCCGTATTCTGAACGTAAAACACTGAACACTAATAACAAAAATACAGAGGACTGCCCAATGAGGTTGTGCGCATAAGTGACGTTGTAAGTAGCAATATCTAATTAATTTTATAAACACTTGTTTCAATATTTGCCGACGGTCGCCATTTGTAAAATTTCTGCTTGGCATGCTGCTCTTGGCATAAACGTACTTTATATTTACGCTTCGGAATAATATACAGCCTGTCCACGTTAAATTTCGGACACAAAAACAATAGCAGCAAAACAAAATTACGCATAATTCAACAAAACCGATTGTTTATTTCACAATAATAAAGTTGTATCTACATTTGAAACAGTACGGTATCCTCAGATACGCTCACCGTGACGATTCGCCATCTTCTCTTGAAATCATCGGTACCATTTGCTTTCTTCTTAGTTTCGAGGAGTTTACGCTTAACTAGAGCCCAGTACCACTCTATTGAGTTCAGAGCAGTTTGTCGGATTGGCTGTTTTTGGCAGTGCCAAATCAGGCCAAACAAAGTTGGAGAGTCGTGGCTTCTAATCAACAGTAGCAACCGCTTGTGCAGACATTCTTTCACATACACATCCTTATTTATAGTGCCGGTAGAGACGAAACTTTAGATTTTCAACCACAACTACAAATGGCCTGCCAAATCAAATACTTGTTCGGGAATTTGGACACCTTCTTTATCCGGCAACGGCGTCCATTTGCATTTCGTTAAAAAAAAGCCTGACCCGGAAAAAGTTCAAAGTCTTCCAGTACGTATGTTTTGTTATCCATTATGATACAAGAAAATTTTGGAAAAAGCTGGTGTAAAGCTCATTAGAACGACTTTTTGCAGATAAATGTTGCGTGTCATCACGGTTAAGCACCTTTTCCACTTTGTACGCCTTCAGCTCTTGCCTCTGGTTTACTTTTTGTACGTAGGATTTTGACTTCTCAACTTTGCGAGTCACATTTCGTACAGAAACATAACGGGAGCATACTTTTCGATTTGTTCCACTTCCGACCTTCCGATTCATAGTCATACGTCAAACACGGTACTTTTTGGTAGTTTTAGCTTCTTGGCAAGATTGCGTATCGATAAATTCAGATTTTGTTGCCGTTCGTAAAAAAAATGCGTTTGCACACGTCCACTTGATTCGACACCATTTTACTGAAGGTAACAAGAATGTAAGTATGTTGTACCACGAAATGAAGTGGAGAGTTTTAGCAGTCATATTAGTGAAATATTTCAACAATCCGTGAAATAATTCAAAATCTACACTGAAAGACAAGTGTCCGATATTTAACGTGAACAGGTTTCACCAATATTTGCTTTTAACACCGGATTGGTGATAATAAAGCAATTCAAAAGAAAAAAGGGTTTTTTAATATTTTTTTCATAGTTCAACCTTAGAGAGTTTGATCTGTTCAGTGGAATACCTAGAACTCAAAATGAGAAGAAAATATAGCATTTTAGCATAGCTACGCGTATTTCGTCAGACTTCTTCAGTGTCTCGTACAACTTAGTCGAGTTATTAGTACGAGAAGACTGCTCATTGCTGCGAAATACGAGTACCTGTCAAGAAAAGCAAAGGTAGTTGGAATTAAACGTAAAATGCTGGTTTTTCTTCTAATTTCTAGTTATGATAGCTCATTTATTTGTGAAGCTCGGACGCGTTAGCTTTACAAAGTTAATAATTCATAGTTTTCTCATAACATGAGTGACTTAATATTTCTTTTAGTAACACTTGGACAGTTAACTCGCAATTTATACGACATTTTTTGGGGATAAATTGGATGAAAGGACATGAGAATTGAATTCTGTAGTCTCATGTTGCCAGCTAGATCTTTGTGAGATAGAATTTTTTGTTCGGCCGGGTGTGGTGATTATTGAGCAACAATGAGACTGTTTAAGATGACAAAACAAATCAAACACAAACCAAGAAAAAAAAACACAAGTAAATTATACTCTTATACTAGACGTTTGGAGAAAAACATAAATCGACTGCATAAAACAAAAGTCACGAGATCCCAACACATCTCGAATAGAAATATAAGGTTGTATTCCTTGGGCCTCTACGGTATTTAAATCGTGAATTCTGGAGTCATTCGTGCATTGCCAGTCATCGTGATCCATGTAATCATAACCATTTCCACACCGGCAAAGATTGTTATCGACGAAGTTAAGTCATAGACATGTGAATCTAACTGATAAAACTTAGGGAATGATGGAATGAAACAGCCATCCTGGATTTCCGGTGCCCCAATCGGTTTGCCAACTCTGACGTACTTGATGGTCAAATTCATCATGTGAAATTTGTATTTCACACAAATAGCCTTCTTGAGCGCTTACCTGAGAATGAGCAACGTGAAGGGACTCATACAGAGGTGATTAAATATGATTTTTCGACCAGCACACTCACCTGTTCCCTAAGTTTTCCTTGTCAAAAGAGCCTGCATTGAACTAAGGCTGTCCAAAAGGATGAACTAATGGTTTACGGCATGTTGGAGATCATCCCCAATGCTAAATTGCTTGCTGTCAGCTCAACAACATAAACAGAAGTTTGTCGAAGGCGCTAGTGAAAAAACTTTTTTCGGAATTTACGTGTTGGTACTTGAGTAAAAATACGCGGAAATATAATAGAACAAAGTTGGTCCAGCATAACATGGGATGCTCGTTCATGAATAGACCATAATGAATTGAGGAACTGCCATAAGTGAAATGAGCACGGTGTGGCGTTTAGCACAGAAGCATTGCATACAGTGTAGTACATAGAGAAAAGTTTGATAGTTAATTTTACCATTATTGGGGGTTAAGATGAGTATGATAGTATACTGATTTTGAACCGATATGATCATAGTCAAAATGACCATTAAAATAAGTTGATTAAACATTTACTATAACTTCGAAAAAGTCCGGGTTACCATGTCCATAGTCAAGAATTCCATGAATGTGGTGAATTCTACCAACCATAGAATTATTCTCAGTGTATAGCTCACATATCCAACAATATTTAGTGGTGATAAATTCTCATAAATCAAAATCCCGATTTATAAGAATATCAGCCCTAGCTCGTTTTATGAAATTTTCGCAAAAAGTCGTGCTAAGGAGCTTTAGACAAATTTTTTTCAAACATTTTCTTGTATCATAATGAATGACTATAGTATACTTCTTAATATAATAAGCACATTACCCGAGCAGGAACGAATTACTTGATAACTGGCCTTGGTTATTAAAAACTCAAATTAAGAGGGAAAATACCTGAGGACATTACCATTAAATTGTTCCCTCAATGTTATGCGAATACTATATTGAGGTAAGACAATATCAAAATATTACTTCTCAGGTATTTCCAGGTTTTAAGCAATGCTGGAAATATTCCGTCCATTCCAGCAGATTTGTAACGAAAAGATCTTAATACCTTTTCTACCCAGGCATTCTTAAAGATTATATCAGCCATGTCATTGACTGCGATTTTTGTTTTAACAAATATTTGAGGTGTCCATGTAACGGGTGGCAATTAAAATTTTGGAATTTTTTCGAGGCCTCTATGCTCAACAACAAACGAGCTCAGAGAGAAATAAGAGTGTGTATGCGTTAGCTCTTTCTCTAGTATTTCTGCTAGTATTTTCTGTTTTGTTTATGCTTCCTCAGTTTTGCTCAAAATGCCGTCGAAACAAGAAGTATTTCGCGAGCGCTGAAATCCCAATGCCGTTGGTTGATTAAAAATTCGAAGACGCAGATTCCCGGTCGATACTATTCAACGGATAGTTCTACTACACCTCTGAACATAAAATATAAGTTTAAACATAAGTTTGAACAGAAAGTGATGCTGTACATTGCCATTTCCGAGAAAGGCATTTCTAAGCCATGGTTCAAGCCCTCTGGTTTGGCAATCAATCAAGATGTGTACCAGAACAAATGTTTGAAGAAAATTTTAAACCCGTTTCTACAAAAACATCATTCTGATGGACAATACGTGTTTTGGCCGGATAAAGCGTCATCGCATTACGCCATAAAAACACAATCGTTCCTGAATACCCATTCGATCCCATTTGTACCCAAAAACCACAACCCGACAAATCTGCCTCAGTGTCGCCCAATCGAAGATTTCTTAGGGGTTTTGAGTTCCTTGGTGTACAAAAATAACTGGAGAGCCACGAATTGCAAACAGTTGATTGGTAGAATCAAGTGATGCATTCGCAAAGTTGACATGGAGGCCGTACAACGCTCCTGTTCCGACATCAAACGGAAGCTTCGCCGAACATCCGATTACGGACCGTTTTCAAATGTTCACTAATTTTTTGCAACTATGGACAATGTATCTTTTATTTGAATAAATCAGATCTTCTTCAACTATGTTTGTCTTTTTTTGACAGCTTGAGAAAGAAATTCCAAAATTTTAGTTGCCACCCGTTAGAACTCCTTTTACCTTCAAGTGATCCATCTCTATTTGGATCTACACACAAAACTGATCCAGGAAAATGGGTATCGATAATCAACTCTAACGTTTTACTAGGAGTTTGTGTAAAAACTTCATCCTTATTTTTCAAATTTACAAGTTCAACCGTATGGTGCTTTGCAAGAGCCCTTTGAAGTCTTGCGACTTCCGGAGTATTGCTTATGTTTTCACACGTTGGAGCCCAGTTTCTTTGTTTGAATTTTCTTGTTTCTTTATTGTACTCGGTAGGTGGACTCCTATAGGGCGTCAAATCTGAGGTTCTTTTCGCTTTATTAAATAATCTACGAGACTTTTTACGCAGACGGTCCAACTTAGAGTTCTACCATTGAATGTCCCTATTAGAAGACAATTCTATTATAGGACAACTAGTATTGAAAGAATTTAAAATATTAGCATTCACCTTTTGATAAAATGATTCAAATTTCTGAACTGCGTCAATCTTTCCACCGTCTGTAAATTCCGAATTCAAATATTGTGTATATTGATCCCATTACTTTTTCTAGGATTACTGAACGTAGTGGTTGACCGATTTCCACCACTCACAATGTTTCACAACACAATGTTTCTATGATCTGATAATGACGTTTCCTCAGAGACATCCTAATTTGTAATTCTTTCATAAATTGCACTTTTTCACGATGTCTGATCTAAGACTTCTTGTCTAACAGCAGGTTAGGTCAGCGGTTACATTGATAATATGTTGTGATTTTTAAAGTAAACTTCTTCACAGTCCTTCCTTATCCTTATATGTATATCGCATACCCTTGACTACTGAAACGTTAAAGAACCTAGAATGATGAAATATTGAAAATGTCAATTGCCAACTACACAGGTGATCGAACATCATAATTGGTGCAATTGCTATGATGACCTGTTGATAGTGCCATCAATCAAGACTATGGCTTAGAATACTTTTAATATAAACTCATACACCTTATATGAATTCTCTTATATCAAAGTGAGTACTTGTTTAAGTTCCCTGTTGTGTTAGTAATAAGTAAGGTTTAACAGGATTCTTACTATTCCATATCTCGTTTGTCAAAATGGTCAAGTGGTAGGAATAATTAGATAGTAAGCTTGGATTTCATTGAGTGAACCCAGTTCATGAATGCCTTTTTTTTTGCCGACAAACTTTGTTCAACTTAAGATTCAGATAGTTTTGTTTATGACAATTATAAGACATAGATTATGTTTCATGGACTACAATTTCTGCGCAATTTGTATGTTGTAGTTGTAACCAAAGAGGTCAAATTAAACATTATGTGTTACTTTTAGGATTTTCTGGACCAGGACAAATCAATCTACTACTTGGGAGTCACAATTGATGAAAAACTTAGGTTTAATGAACACGTCAGGATTCCAGCCGCCGAAACCTTTTCGATTCTTGGGTTTCTCCACCGACACACTTCCAGTATATTTGCATTGAAAACGCTCTACTACTCATTTATGCACAGTTAGTGCAACTCCTGTTTGGTCCCCGTACTATTCTAGGCAAGTTCTAACAATCTAATGGATTTATAGGAAGCTCATATCGATTGAATAGCGGCAACCTCCTTGGAATGACACAAATTATCTGTCTCCCTACTCTAACCGAGGTCTTGCTGTCCTGCCCGTCTGGAATAAGTACCAATGCACGTTCCACCACGACGTGTCAGAAGCTCTTCTCTGCTGGCAGTTCCACCACATCATACTTACTTTGCGCTTTGTGATAAGTTGCAATGGGCTTTAATACTATGTTACAAATAAGTAAACTCAATTATTCATTTCACACAAGATCTTCTCTCATCTGTGGAACCTGAATTAAATTTTAATCAAAGCAATCGACAAATTAAGGATCTTTATTTTTCAACCGCTAACAACATTATTCCGTTTCTCCTAAATCTGATAGTCGTTTGGCAGTTTTTCTGCCATTCAAAATCAAACGTTTGTCGCCGCTTACGTATCGCCAGATTTAAGTTGTGAGACCTCATTCATTTTCCCCGTTCGACCCAATTCATAATCAAACCCATTAACAACAAAATGCGTAAAATTGAAATTTCAAAGTCAGCACCTCGTGTCTCCGCGTCTCGGGTTATCCAACGGATAACCAAATTCAATAGTCCTCACGCGCCAGATCCTCTCTGGATCACTCTAATGAGATGAATATCATTCCAAGCCGTGGCCGAAAGGGTATCCGTCGCGTAATTTTCAACCCGAAAAAATAAAATCAATAAATCACATTATTAAAATCGGTTTTCATTTCTCGTTCCTCAACATCACGTCCGAGATTTTGGTGACGATGTTGGTATCGTTTTCGGAGAAATCGGTCGCCCCTGAATGGGCGTTGGAGCAAATCATCCCACGAGCTGGGAAACGGAGGCAGAGGCAAACAAAAAATCAAAACAAAACAAACAAATCACGTCGATCAGTTTCATTTCAGGTCCATCGCCGTCGCCGCCATCGTCGTCGTCGTCGTCGTTTTAGGAATTAATGAAAGCCAATGTGATCACTCTACTAATTATGCAAATAATCCTAAGAGTTATGACTACTGGTCCAGCCGCTGGCTGCTGCTTTGGCTGTCGCTGGATGGTTGGCATTCGAAGAAGCGGAATGGTTTCTTCGTCTTAATGTTGTTCCTCACGGTTGTCACTATCGAGATCGAGTTCGACGACGACGACGACGGTGGCTGTGACGGCTGATGAAAACGCGCATAACCATTGGACAGAAATCGCTCTTCGGTGGCAGTTCAAAACGCATAATTATCATAAAAACTGGATTATCGAAATGGCACTGAGCAACCTACATATAGCTTTGTTTTGCGACTGAGAATGTGGCGAGCCGTTCAAGGAGAGCCTGCGGGAGATGTGGTACAATTTATCATTGCCGTAGTTAGTGGCTTTAGATTTCCGGTAATGTGGTTGGTTTTACTACTCAAATTTAGATTTCTATAGTTGCTTGACAGCATCTTGACTATGACTATTTTTTTTAAATTGCTGCATGAAATATATTCAAAAAATATTGTGACATTTAGTTCAGAGGTCGAGTTTTGAATTTTAGACCCAAAATATTATGGTTCGAATCGAATAAATATTGTTGGCTAATCATTTTCATCGTTTGGTTCAATCTGTAAGATTGTTATATTAACAATTGTTGAGGTACACGATGTTCAAGAAGTTTGAATTCAAATTTTGATCACTGTGTAGGTATTATATTGAACTAAATTGCCTTGTAAATTTGAAAAAAAAAAACTGAAAATTTAACAAACAAATTTTAATTTGATTGGATACCTGAAAGTGGTCCAATACCACCGGTTTCTCCTCATGCTTGCCCAAACTAATATACCATGCAGTTATAAAGATTGAAGCTAGTAATATTACTCTCACATGCACTGTAGTTATGTAAAAATGTCTGAAAAATTGAATAGTGATGGTCCCGTTTATGGCTTACGTTTCCCTTCTACTTGATTAAACTCATATACCATGCGGTTTCGCAAATCAGCGCCAGCAATATTACTCTCACTTGCGCTGCACTAAAGGGTGTTACAATCAAAATCTGGTATTAGCTTAGCTTAGCTTAGCTTGACTGACTGCACATATCAATGGTTGCTACTCCGTGATTGATCAGAATCAGTGAAATTGCACAATGAATCAAATTAATGGGGCTGGGAGTAACCGACCATTCTCACTGTACATGTTTCAGTGACTCAATTTCTTTATTAATCAATAACGGCGCCGGCCACGTCCTTGCAATCAGTTGGGAATAGGGAAGGAAAGTTAGTGTGACCTTTGCTGATTAAGGGACCATGTTTACCTCTGCATCACAACAAAGGTCACAGGAAGGAGGGGTTTTTATGTTAGTAAGGTAGGGCTCGATGGATCAGGATTCACCTTGATAAGTGATGTGATCATATATATAATTCATAATAAGATTAAACTATATTTGATGTAGGTTCGAAATAACGTGGTACACCGACAAAATGAACAACCTCTACCAATTCTGCTCCGCGTTTCTGAGAGCACTTACCACCTCTCAATTGCCTGAAAATCCTTTGCGGGGTCTGATTGATTAGCGTTCTGCTTCCACCAAGATATCCGGGTTATTTAAATGATGCCCATCTACACGGTGTTCAATAAGTTCGGATACACTTTCAAAATTTGTTAAAAAAATGAAAACATGTTTTTTTATTTTTGGATTTATGTTATTGAAAGCTATGTTTACAAGGAACGTTTACAACATTTCTCTTGAAATGACCCCCCCTTTGTACTCCTTAACGAGCTTCAAACGTTTCTCGAACGCGTCGCAGGCGGCACGCACGGACTGCATGGGCATTTCGTCCCAGATTTTGAGAATTACCGTCTTGAAATGATCCAAAGTGCTGACCTTGTATTCGTTCAGCTTCGCCATCATATAGGACCAAACAAAAAAGTCGAGAGGATTCAAGTCCGGGGAGCTGGGAGGCCACAAAGTTTTGTCCAGAAAGTCGGTTAAATTGTCCCGACACCAGGCTTGAACCACATTTGCCGTATGGGCTGGTGCACCGTCCTGCTGGAACACGTAGTGCTCATCGCCGTAGAGGCTTCGGAGACTGGGGGCAACAACCTTTTCCAAAACCTCAGTTTTGTAGTACGCCGCGTTGATTTTGACGTTTTTTCAATAAACACCAAGGGTAGCTTACCACGTTTGCATACTGCCCCCAAACCATCACCGACGCGGCACTTTGGAACCGAGGGATGTTTATATTGGATTCAGGAATGCTGTCCCTCGATGGCGCCCACACCCGGTCATTTTGCACATTGTGCGGCTGCTGCAGCACTGAACAGTTTCTCGTCCGAAAAAACAAACTCCTGACCAGCGTGCCGAGAGAGGATCCTCTTAGCTCGATCCAACCGCTTTTTGCTGGTAACCTCCGAAACGCCATGGACCTTACGTTTTTTGTAAGGCCTGAAACCAAGGTCCTTGGTGAGTATGGTGTGAGCGGTTCCAATGGAAACGTTGAGATCTGCAGCCGTTTTCCGGATTGAGCGGTTCTTTTGCGCCGAATTCGCTCCCTCACGATCTTGATGACCCGTGGCGTCCTCGCTGAACGCGGCCGACCGGATCTCGCACGGTCATTGGTCGAGGACGTCTCCCGGTATCGCCTGATGGTCGTGTAGACAAAGTTCCGCTTGACCCCATGCGATTTCAGCAGCCGGAATATATCGCCGGGTCGCTCACCGTTCAAAAAACGCTTAATTACGAAGTCCCGATACTCTTTCATCGCGCGTAACAAACGAACAACAACTAACAGAATGTCAACACCGCGCACATTCGGTAGCGTATGAATGAAGCTAAAGCTGACACCAATACCAATGCAGAATATGTACATGGCGCATACCTACGCAATGATGAAAACTTGTATTCGAACTTATTGAACACCGTGTAGACCCGCTATGCTTGCCTCATATGGCGTTGCTCGTAGTCATTGGATTAAAGCGAAGATAAAAGTGAAAAGGCATTAGTAATTGGGAACACTCGATGCGCATGTAAGATATTCCTGGTGATATTCTCAATTAAGTCCAGTAGTCTTGTCTGCTCTGTTGCTTCTCTAGTTACCAATTTTAGAGTATCGCGTATTTTATATCCACTTCGAGGTTATTTTCACTAACAACAAGCCCTGGATACTAACTTTGTCATGATCAAATGGATTATGGTTTTATATACATACGTATTAAATATTGAAAACACAGTTCTATTTCTTTGTCTCTTCACCTAAAGAAATGTAATTCTAAACATCAATTTTACTCCGAAGTGCTGTGCAAGTAACCATAGAGGGTTATTCCGAGAGTCGAAGTGACGCCCGCAACCCGGTGAAGCGAGAAAAGTCACATGCAGTGACGTGACTCTCCATTTAATGTACCCAGAAGAGTCACGTCACTGCAGGTGACATCCATCTCACCTCACCAAGTGACAAACGTCAACCCGACTCTCGGAAAAAATCTCATAGAACTGACCATTCCATGTGACAAGATATTTTGATGCCAGTATATAATTTAAACAGGACTTAAGATTTAAGTCGTTTGTGTGATTTTGAATGTTAAGATGGACACTGATTAATTTTCCCTCTAGCAGATAACCCTTGACTGTGGTTACACAAAACAACTATCCTATAAAGTACTTATCTGAATGCCTCTTCGGTCCGGTGACCTGGTTCGCAACGGCAAATCATCAAAATCTGTCTTCTTCAGTATATTAACTAGTCCGTCCTAGCAGTCGCTTGGGTGCAGTTTTTCTCAAAAGACACATTCAAACGTTGGCCTCTTCTTCGTTGTTTCTTGCACAATTGTCACAGGATAAACATAATACTTAAAAATGGGATGATTAGTACAAGTATCACAAATTCCAAAAACCAGAGAAAAACTTGACAGGAAACGAAAACCCAACCATCTCCGGCGAGCGTTTGCTGCGATCCTTCTGTGTGTGAGTTGATCAATGTATTTATTATTAAGTCAATTTTTTTTTCTGTTTCAAGTTCAGTTAATAAAGAATACAGGAGAAATATTCAGCTAAACTTCCTTTTTACCGAATGTGAACTGCCAGGTCTTTCCTTTAACACCTGCCATAAGTACAGTCTCCTTGTCCACTTTATTCGCTGCAGTTTTGCCTTGTTTTTGCTCACAACAGGTTTTTGAGTCTTCTTAAGGTTCCGCTTGACGATGGCCCAATATTGTTCGATTGTGCGGAGCTCTGGCGTGTTGGGAGGGTTCTTGTCCTTGGGCACCACTTGAACGTTGTAGACAACATACCACTCCATGGCCTCTTTTCCGTAATGGCAAGATGCCAAATCCGGCCCAAATAGAACGGAAAATTACGTTTTTGTAGGCACTCGCTCAGATAAATTTGCAGGTTTATGGTTCCGGTCACGACGTAAACGTTGCTCTTCTAGGCACCAGTACAAATGGCATGCCACACCAGATATTTATTCGCGAACTTAGACAGTTTAATGTGCTTGAAAATATCTGGCACTTTTCCCCATCCGGTTGTCGTATAAAATTCCTGTCCAGAGAGCTGTTTAAAGTCTGCTTTGACGTAAGTTTCTTCGTCCTGTACCACGCAATCAAACTTCGTCAGCATCGTCGTGTACAACTTTCGTGATCGTGATTTGGTCGACGTGTTTTGTTTATCGTCGCGATTTGGAGTCACCACAATTCGACAATCCAGCTCGTTTTTTAGCTCTATCCACGGTTGAAGGCACCGCTCCCGGCTTCTTTGCGACATCTCGGACGGAGAGGTTGGGGTTCCGCTCGATACAGCGGGCAACTCTTTTTGTCGTCGCTGTAGCCCCGGCTTTCAATTTCCACCCGATCCATCTTTCCTGGCTGACGACAAACGTTCACCAAACCCTTTTAACTCGTTGGTAACAGTTGATTTCGCCACATTTAACAATTCCGCCAACTTGGCGTGAGAGTAGTTTGGATTTTCGCCATGCACGTGCAAAATATTGATTCGTTCCTTCTCTTTCTTCAACGACATTTTAATAACTAAAGTGCTAATATCAAAATCAAAATAAAGACATGATGCAACACGAACACATTTTCAAAATGAGGGGTGTGCATAATTTTTCAATGCACGATGAAAAGAAATGCGTCAAGTTTAAGTCGACCAAATTTTGATCGAAACACCCTCTAATCCTAGAGGGTTTGAGCTGTTTAGTTGAATGCCTGTAACTAGAAATTAGAAGAAAAATTAGTATTCTCCATTTAATTCCAACTACCTTTGCTTATCTTCGACAGATACGCGTATTTCGTCTACAATGTTATTAGTACGAGACACTGAAGAAGTCTGCACATTGTAGACGAAATACGCGTATCTGTCGAAGATAAGCAAAGGTAGTTGGAATTAAATGGAGAATACCCTTTAATGTAAAAAATGTCAGGAGAATCGAATAGAGATGGTCTTGTTTAGGTTTGACCTCAGTAAATTGTACATTTAACTCGATTTCTCCTCATACTTGAAGAAAAACTCATATGCCATAAGGTTTTTAACACAAGAGTATTCAAATATTTTGACAGTCCTACACTGCGCCGTCTAAATTAATGTGAATTTGGATCCATTTTTGCCCACTGTACATAGATGAGACGGTGAATGGAAATTGAGCTCCAAAAGAGTTCCCGGAAGAACAGCTGCAATTTATGGATGATCTAATCGCGGAGAAGGACAACAATACTCAAGCTAATGCACATGACCTCATACGAACCCAGAACTGGGTCTGGAACATTTCGGATGTCGAAAAAGATGCCATAGGTGGTGATGAGCACTTACCTTGTGCGTCATGAATCCAGCAGCAAATCCCGACCCCAGAAGTAAATGATGCCCTTGGAAGCGATTTGGTGAAATCGTTGGAAGCTCGGATGATAAGATGTCAATAACAGCCCAATCCAACCTTAGATCAATTAAACGATCAGAAGGAGCAAGTGGAGCTCTGTGGAATCAGCTTAAAGGCCTTCACTTCGCAGAGTTGGATCGTCAACCAACGATTGGTACATCAGGGGTACCAATTCGGTACAACTTCCAGTCAGTGCCTCAAAGCCAGAGAGCAAATAGTTTCACTTGCAAGCGCACTCAACTGACAATATTACAGAGCAGCTGCGGCAGTCTTCTCACGCGCTCTGATAATGGTGATTGTAATCCTTACATCCGTCGTTCAAGCCCTGACTCTGCCCCTGCCCACTTCCCTCCAGTGCACAGTGGGCAAGAACTGATGAAAACTAAGGAAAAAATCTGTAACTTTTGTGGCTTTTAAGCGCGGCTTGTGAACAAGGCCATTCCCGTTTGAAAATTGTCTGGGAAATCGAATGGAACTAGTTTAAATCACCACACAAATGCGGTTGTGAAGTTAAAGAGCTTATTATACCCCACTTCCCCTTATATTCTTGAATAATTTATAGACGTCTTTGCACGGAGAGGCTCAAGATCAACAAAATAGTGCTTTTCCCATGTGAAATTTCCTGGAAAATCGAATAGAAGCTGTTTCAACTACCGCACAACTTGTGAACGAAGTATGGCTGGTTACACTCTATATTCTTAATTGTTTAAAGATATCTTTGTCTCGGAGTGATCAGGATCAACAAATAGGACTACTCCAATGTAAAATTTCCTGGAAAATCAAATAGTGGTTGTTTCAACCACCGCACGGCTCTGTTAACGAAGATACGGCTGATTTCATTCCAGTTTAACCCATATAGTTGAATTATTTATCCCAAGAATATAAGAAGACGTGGCTTAAAATCTGTTTAATCTTTGTGCACAGAGCCGTGCGATATACAAAACAATGTATTGGGTCTCCAGGAAATTTTACATAGTACTAGCTCTATTTTGTTGATCTTGAGCCACTCCGAGCAAAGACATCTATAAACTATTCAAGAATACAGGGGGAAGTGGGGTAAAATGAGCCTTATAACTCCACAATCATATCTGTGCGGTGTTTGAATTTCCATTCGATTCCTCAGACAATTTCCAAACGGAAATGGCCTTGTTTACAAGTCGCGCTTAAAAGCGACAAGAGTTACAGTTTTTTTCCTTAGTTTTGATCAGTTCTTGCCCTCTGTGCAGTGCATAAAAAGTGTTATCCAGCGCAACAGAAGTTAGCGGCAAGGCAGCCCCTGACTCGGCATCACCCCATCATTACCGACAAACCGACATGCATGACAAATGTCTTAATATTTCTGTTCAAATCATATTGCTGACATCTATCATCGTGTTCACGGAAAACGTTTATTGAAGCCACGAACACGCTTGGGAACTTGATAAGAAGGTTCATGTCTGAGAAATTCTGGACACATTTATTTGATCTAGATAAAATGATTCTATAGGTTTTGACACATGGGATCGCTGCACATTTGAATCCGTCTTTATGGATTCTTGATCAATAGTGAAGATTGAGTTTCATGTCGGTTTGTCGGTGCCATCATCTCTGGTGATCCTGCTGATTGGCTGATATTTATTTCGAACTATGAACACCACTCAAACAAGCGGCTACAACTATCGTGAAAACATGGTTCTACTCCAACGAAGCTTAAAGGTGAAGGCGAAGAAGAGTGTTCGCAATCGGTTAGTACTACAAACAGCGGTACGCTGCGATATAGAAGCTCTTCGTTTGCGGTACGGTCGTCCGGAACTCCTCATCAACGCACTATTGCGCAAGGTTCGGTCGATTCCTTCTCCTCGACCTGGCAGGTTCAAGGGACTTATTGAGTACGGCTTAGTGGTGCAGGAACTGTGCGACCATATTGAAGCGGCTGATCAACGCGATCATTTGGCGAACCCAACGTTACTTCAAGAACTCGTTCACAAGTTGCCTGCTGATAAGTAAATGAGTGGGCTGGTTACAAATGGGAGCTAAACGAAGTGAATTTGAAGACGCTTTCCTATTATATGACAGGTGTGGTGATGTACAAGCCGGAGCATAAGAAGAACTGCGGTCAATCAAAGAAATATGTGAACTCACATGCGAAGAACGTCGAACCTGGTAAACCTGATGATTGAATCAACTGTAGCAAGGCAGACCACAATTTGGTCACTTGGCCGCCCAAGCAACACACAAGTTTAAAAACGGTTGATAAAACATTTATAAGACTAGATTTGGTTATAGAGAAGCTTATTCAACAAAGAAGCATATAGATGTGTTACTCGGGCGTGCCCTTCAGGATTATTCCCGTTACGCTCCATGATAGGTCAGGATGCGTGAATATTTTCGTGTTTTTGGATGAAGGTTCATCGCTGATTCTCAGGAGTACGGAGAAGTTCATAACCTCTTTGTTTTAGCTTTACTGGGAACACCTCTTGGATGGAGAGAAGTCCTCAGGTAGTTACGGTTGTAATATCTGGTGTCGGACAGAAGCGGAACACAGTGGGGATTAACATGAATCGCGAAACAATTCGATTATTCAGCTCCAAGAAGCACAAGGTTAGTGAACAATAGCATTTTTATGTGAACATTCCTGGGAGTCTGAATGAAAGGGGTCCCACTTGCCGCAAAATTCAGTGGACGGAGATATTGGGCTATTTTACCCCAATTCCCCGTATTTTCGAATAATGCCCAGTAATCTTTGCTTGGAGGGGCTTGCGGTAGTCAAAATAGGCCTAATATTATGTAGAATTTCCATTAAAAATAAATGGAAGTGGTTGCAGCCACCGCACGAGTCCGGTAACAGAGACATTGCTGATTTTACCCCACTTCCAACATGTTTCGACTATTGTTTAATAATCTATGGTGGAGGGGTCTGCGGTAGTCAAAATAGGCCTATTCTTATGTAAAATTTCCCTAGAAATCGAATGGAGATGGTTGCAGCCACCGCACGGGTTGGGTAACTGAGATATTGGGCTAATTTTGTTCCAATTTTCCGTATTTTCGAATTTTGCTGATTAATCTATGCTCGGAGGGAACATGGGGGAAGTGGGGTAAAATCAGCAATATCGCCGTAACCTGACCCGTGCGGTGGCCACAATTACTTCAATTCGATTATTAGGAAATTCTACATATTAGGCCTATTTTGACTACCGCAGACCACTCCAAGCTTAGATTACTGGGCATTATTCGAAAATACGGGGAATTGGGGTAAAATAAGCCTAATATCTCCGTCCACTGAATTTTGCGGCAAGTGGTACCCCTTCCATTTTATTGTTCACTAACCTTGCGCTACTAGGAGCTTAATAATCTAATTCTTTCGCGATTCATGTACTTTTTATCCCACTGTGCGGCATTTCAAACTGGCCAATGCACAAATAGTGGAAACTCTAAATCTACCGAGTCAGATTTTGTCGATTATGACAAAGCTGTTGAACATCATCCGTACTTGAATCAACTTCTATTGCAGAGTTAGTAAGGGACAGTTCCAAAAATACTCATCGCCCTCAACAACTATTGCAATGCATTGGTTCGCGTTACCGATGAAACTGCGCGAATGCGGGCAGAACAAATCCGTCTGCCGTGAAACACGACTGGTATAGTGTGAATACGGGACTGGGATGGTGTGAATAAGGAGCAGCTTACGGATGGTAACAGCTTCCATATTTGTGATTACGACAGCAGCAACGAGTTGCAAATAACGATCAAGCAGCTTTTTGCAGTGAAGGAGACTGGAAGATGCTAACTCCAGTCTTCGTCACTAAGGCAGAAGAGTGGGCACAGCGCCTATTGGAGCGAACCACAAAGCGTGTGGGGCAACACTTTGAAACGGCTCTTCTGTGGAAGCAAGACAACATCAAACTCCCTGACAGCCACACCACCGCTGTGCGCAGCTGATGCGAAGTGATGAAGGCGGATATATAAGACCGCCAAATATTTATGGATGGTATTCTTCGCAGTCATTATGTCGACGACTATCTGGAATGTTTCGGACGCGTTGAAGAAGCGAAGCAGGTGGCGAAAGGTGTTCAACACGGGCGCTGGAATGGTAGATTCAACCAACTGTAACTGCAAATCGAGCTGCGATGAGATAATGCGACATCTAGACCAAGACCGTCAAAACCAAAATTCTGTACTTGGGAGTCAGCAAATCAACGGAACGGGTCTTGGGCATGCTCTGGAAGCCTGTTACGGACGAGTTGTTGCTCCTACACGGATGAGCGACGAGGTGCGAGATCTGATGCAAAACGAAAACATGCCAACCAAGCGATTGATGCTTCGCTGCGTGTTGATGCTATTCGATACATTTGGGCAACTTTATCCGTTCTTTATACAAGGTTAATTCCATAATCAGTACTTGTGGCGAGCGGAAACCGATTGGGATGAAGCTATCAGGGACGTTTTCTATGACCATTGGAGTAGATGCGTGGAGATGATTGATGTCGACTGACAATGTCCAGAGGTGCTACTTTCCACGAGCTACCGAAGATACGTACGAGTAAGTGCATTTTCACGTCTTTGTCGATGCCAGCTATACAGCATATTCGTGCGCCGTATTTCTGCGCACCAAGGATGAAGAATGTTGCTCCTATTTTGATTTTGGAATTCACTCTTCAGTTGTCAAAATGCCGTCCAAGCAAGAAGAGCAGCGTATCAAAATTTTGCTCGCGCATCGCGAAAATCCGAGCTACTCGCACGCAAAGTTGGCAAAATCGCTAAAAGTTGCCAAATCAACCGTTACAAATGTAATTAAAGTGTTTGGGGAACGTTTGTCGACAGCCAGGAAGTCTGGATCGGGGGGAAATCGAAAACCGGAAGCCGCTGAGACGACAAAGAGAGTTGCCGGTAGTTTCAAGCGAAACCCTAACCTATCTCTCCGAGATGCCGCAAATAAGCTGGGTGTATCGTCTACAACCGTGCATCGAGCCAAAAAACGAGCCGGACTATCGACTTACAAGAAGGTAGTGACTCCAAATCGCGATGATAAACAAAATACGACGGCCAAAGCGCGATCCCGGAGGCTGTACACGACGATGCTGACGAAGTTTGACTGCGTGGTAATGGACGACGAAACCTACGTCAAAGCCGACTACAAGCAGCTTCCGGGACAGGAGTTTTATACGGCAAAAGGAAGGGGAAAGGCAGCAGATATTTTCAAGCACACGAAACTGTCAAAGTTCACAAAGAAATATCTGGTTTGGCAAGCCATCTGTACCTGTGGCTTGAAAAGCAGCATTTTCATAGCTTCCGGGACTGTCAACCAAGAAATTTACGTGAAAGAATGTTTAAATAAATGTCTGCTGCCTTTCCTGAAGAAACACGGTTGTTCCGTACTGTTTTGGCCGGATTTGGCATCTTGCCATTACGGTAAAAAGGCCATGGAGTGGTACGCCGCCAACAACGTGCAGGTGGTTCCCAAGGACAAGAACCCTCCCAACACGCCAGAGCTCCGCCCAATTGAGAAATACTGGGCTATTGTCAAGCGGAACCTAAAGAAGACCAAAAAACTGCTAAGGACGAGCAGCAGTTCAAGGCAAACTGGCTTTCTGCGGCGAAGAAGGTGGACAAGGTGGCTGCACAAAATCTGATGGCAGGGGTCAAGCGTAAGGCCCGGCAATTCGGATTTGGAAAAGCGGAAGCCTAACTGAATATTTTTCCTGAATTTTATACTAATTGAACTTGAAAAAGAAATTTAATTTGATTTTTTAAATAAACGATTTCACCGATTTACACGCGTTTTCCCTTGACCAAATTTTGACCGTATCACCCTTTAGTTGCAGGTAAAGCCAGAGTTGCCCCTCATAAGAACCCATGACGATTCCGAGGCTTTTGGTTTACGGTTCGGGTAGACAGAAGAGTTCATGAACCGATTCTACCACTGAAATCGTATCCTGATGAGAAAAATACACATCAGCGGAATGAACGCTTCCCAAGTAGCACACTATGATCATAATTAGTTGTAGTAACGTTATTATGACTTAGCAAGTCATATTTGTGTTTTCTCAACCGAATGGCAACAAGTGTGCTTCTAGGGTTGTCGCTCAAGGAAAAAAGTGGCCTAATAAGAGTAGTTAGACCTATGAACTGGTATCAGTGATCGACAAAGATGGACTGCTACGGCAGTACGGTACGATTGGAGCCACGTTGTTCTGCGGGGTTAAAACTTGGTAACTAGATTGGGAAGCATCATCAAAAGTATCAACATGCCAACACGGAAACCACTGTGAAGATATGACACGATTCGTCAAATCTATGCCATTTCGAAGCTTCGTGCTCTACTCAAGCAGTTTACACGTGCCTCCCTGCATGCTGTGGAAGCTACGCAAAGCTAGTAAACAAATGGCGTCTATGGCCTCCAGCAACACTTGCCGTTCATACTCAACCAGTTCAGTTATGAAAGTTTGTACTACTTCGAGCCGCGTGAAGCGGGAGCTAGTGAAAGTCGGGCGAGCCAATGCCTAGCGAAAGATTGCGCTATTTACGTGTCTAACAGTGCGTGCTGTACACCTGGAGGTAGCATTCAGTTTGTCGACATCTTCGTTCAGCGCTTAGTTGGAAGGCGAAGTTCACCGGTAAAATTCATCAGCGATAACGGGGGCAACTTCCAGGAAGCTAAATTACTGCTGCGAAATAAATAAACCAGGGACTGTCATTAACATCCACCAATGCATCGACGAAGTGGAACTTCATACCTGTGGAACTGCATCGTTCCACTCATGGGAGGCGCATTGGAACGGCTTGTGCAGTCAGTCAAGCCATGATGGATACACTGCGGGGAAGCTGGACGATGAGGGATTACATACACTGGTCATGGAAGCGGATAGTATGGTTAATTTAGGGTTTTTGACCTTCCTGTCGCTGGATGCTGCCAATCAAGTGAATCTAGCACCAGGTCAGTCGCACCTTCGTCTAAATGATATGTGTGATCAGGTTCAGCAAACGCTTGACCGTTTCTGGCATCGCTAGATTGTTGGGTACCTGGCAGTGATACGGAGGCAATCGATGTGGTTCTAGGGGGTGCGATCATTGCAAGACGTTGACTGGGTGCTGTAAATCAACAACAGCTAGCAGAACTGCTGGATATATGGACGGGTAGTCCTGACGATCGGGGAGACCGATGGTTGAGCACGTCATGTGAAGGTCTGAACTTCTGGAGGCAATCTAAGTCAACCAGTGGTGAAGTTAGCGTTGCTGGATTTGATGGCTAGTAATGCAGTCTTGGATGACCACAAGATGTACACGGCGGAGGATATTGCTGCAGCAGCAGTAGATCTGGCCACACTGGTCTTCGCCGACCATAAGGGAAGTGATCATTTCTGTGAGGCTTCTGCAGCATGACTTTCAGATGAGAATATGCATGTATTTACTTTATTATAATTTGCTATCTTAATCCTACTGATTTTTTAACCTAAATCGCAGAGACGGGCAGTGTATTTGTTGTGCTTTGGTGATATTATAACCGATAATTGCTGGGACAAGACCGCTGAAAGTTTCTGTACCATTCGAAGTTTTTCGGGCTTGATTTGAAGAGCTTGTTGCAAGAGAATACTGAATTTTTTGAAACACAATTGTATGAATAAATGCTATCAACTATCAGATTCAAATCGATTTTTACATTGCCCTTTTAAAGTATTACTACTAATATGATTTAATTATATGCTGGTGGTCATGAACCATTCGTCAGACCTTCAATTTTTCACTAGCTTTGGATCGTTTTGCCGTCTTGGAAGACTTTTTTTCGATTACTTGTCTTTAAACTGTTGAAGTTTATTTCAAAATTAGTTTCCTCAAAGAAAATCTCATCTTATAACAATTGTGAAGCCACTGTCAGTTCCGTCGCAACTTAGCAAATATTGTCAAATTAAACGATTGAAAAGAGAGATCAATTGATCAATTTCAATGGAGTTAACATACATAAACTGGTATAAGAACGTATAATTTTTTTTTTTTTGTTTCTTAATTATCGAGATATCCAGCCTCGGGCTGGTGCATCTCCCGTCGTAGTCACTCAAACACCACTTTTGGGCATTTTCGTAACTTCTCCTGGGTTGAGATTCGAACTCGTGACTTTGGCGTGAGAGGTATGGATGTTACCAATACGCCAGGGTCGCCCCTAAGAACGTATAAATTATAACAAAGATAAAATTGCAAGTAATCAATTAATGGGTGCACTTGAAAATATGTAAATTATTATCTAAAAATAATTTGTTTTTTTTTTTATATCTTTATTATTGTGGCTTTCAGCCTCCTGGGCTGGTTCGCCACTAAAAAATAATTTGTTCGTATAGACGTCTCAGTGAAGTTTTGATGAAAAAACCGACGTGGTGTGTATTAGTAATTGGGGAAATACTATATTCAAGATAAATTTCCAGTGGTTGATAAGTTAGGTGAAAATCACGAAAATAACACTGTAAAATAAAATAACATGGAAGCTTATTTGTATCTCTTTATACTCAAGTGAATTCAAATTTCTGCAGCTTTGAAGCTACTACAAGGATGGTGTTTGTTGTGACGCCTGGGAACATGCATAATAACATCTTACCTTGATATTTGGATCATTTTCTGAACCCACCGATAAACGCTTGGACGAACGAAGATCGCTTATATTTTAATCGCAGCAACCCTGAACACTAAATATGCCTTGCCCTCCCTTCAATCAACAACCTCAAAGCGAAAATGTGTGTCATTCCTGTTCAACTGACACGGAAAACACGTCATTCCGTTTTAAATTGAGTTACGCTTGTTACTCACTGCTGCACCGCTGCTGCTGGGCTGCTGGTTGTCGAGACATTTTTCACCTCATCACAACAGAACAGTGAGCCAAAACGGCTGAGGTGGGTGACGAGACGTTCGAGCAGGCAACCGAAAGCAGTTAATCTCTCACTCGTGCTGTCACATCACAGGGCGGAAAAATTTCTTGTCCGGTTCATGTTTTCCCTCCATGTGAGTATGTGTTTCAATATTATTTTTTTTTACTTGTATTCACTAACAGCTCTTTCATAAATTCTTGTGTGCACTTGTGACAGCCACTCTCTCGGTCGTCATCGTCGTCGTCGTCGGAGTGTCGCCCCGATTTCCACTCACTCATCCTGGACAGTACAGTCGTTGGTCTGGAGGAGAAGATGGACGCAGCGGTATGTTTTGGCCAAACGTGAGCGAATGTTTGTATGTAACATTCCCGCTTTGAAGCGAGACGTGTGACGCGAGCTAAATAGTTGATAAAGTTATTTTAATTTAATTAATTTCGCTGATGAAAAGACACCTTAGTCCGCGTCAGGTGACATGTTGTTGCTCAAAACGATGTGTCACCGCAGTGTCTGTGGTTGGTCTACATGGCCACTCGGAGAGATGACATGCGACGTGACAGTTATTCGTAACAGAGGTGTTCGCTGATGGCTCTTGGGGTGAAGTAATTGTGCAGCTTTTAATGGACGCTAATCCACTAGCCATCAATCAACCTCTTACAAGGTGCGTATTGTTCACACTAAATTTAAAAACTCAAGATTCGAAAATCCCTGGATACCCTTCTTATAACATTCAATTAACTTTTTCCGCACGGGTGCCTAGAATACAACGATAGAAAAATAAACCTCACTGTTCCCCACCCAGCTTTCCAACAGTCGATGAAAAACATCAATCCCCATCAGGAAAACCTTGTTTGTCTGCGGGAAAATTTGTTCATCCCTCGCCGGGCAGATGGAATACATATTTATGGATGCTTCCTCGCTGTCTATCAAGACTTCGATGCTTGGAATCGGGATCAGTTTCGAAAATAATTGCCAACCGCCAATCCAACCACGCAATTCTTTCCAAAATCCACTGCATATCGACAAACCGCATTCTAAGGATCCAACATACTTCGTACTTTGGACTTCTTCCTCACCAAGTTGTGCTGAGTGATTCCTACCTGCCTTTCCCGTGTTGAATGTTTCCTGCCATTCTTCACAACTCAGTTTCAGATGTTTGGATTTGGGTGTAAAGAGAGTGGCCTAGCGTGCAAACTGCGTTGAGTTCTTTGTGTTGTGGGGCGGGGGACGAAGGATCCCAAGAAATCAAAATGATAGATTTATTGATGATCTTCCTTTCGTTATTTGAAGAATTTATGTTGTTATATGAACCCATATCTTCGGCTGTGGCAGGGCAGCGAGGGTTGCAGACGATATTCGAGCTTCATCAAAATACACACAACTCGAAATCGAAACGCTCTCTCTCCGTGCGTGGAAGATGAGGCACGTGAAGGAAAGACGCATAAAATCCACTGAGTGATTCATTCAGACAGTGAAAACGTCTTTTATTTCGCAAGTTTTGGTCTTCCTCGATTAACTGTGGGGTTCGCAGTCAGGGTGCGGGGATAAGGTTGATTTGGTGGACCCTTTTTCTGCGAACAAGAGAGAATAAAAAAAAGGTGCCTGGAAGTGTCTGGAGTTGTCTTTACGTGTGTCTTATGTTTGACGTTTGTTGCCACCCCTTTCGTGCCATCAGCGGTGGTGCGTCCTTGGCCTTTTATGCCGTAGGCCGATGAGAACGTGGTGCTATGGGAAAAGGAATCAAACTCAAAGCTGTCTGACTATTTGTAAACAAAGCATCGGAGTATATTCATAAATCCATAACTGATCCATCGGGAAGGCTTATTGGTTCGCTTGTCAAGAGGGTTCAAGAAATAAGAGACAAAAACAACATTTGGGATGGATTTGATGATATGTTCAATGAGAACTAAAGAAAAAATATAAGTAAACTAAACACTGAAACAAACGTTCATTTCTAATTATATTTCGGTATGAAGAAAGAACGGTATCTACGGTTTATGAAATTTTCTCCGGGAGGTTTCTTTGCTTGTAAGTCTCGAATAAAGGTACCCCGCATAATCACAAATCATTCTGAGACCATTTCCTTTATTGTTGACGACCGTTTCCGTTATTTTAACGACATTTACCCTTATTGTTGAAAACTATAAACTAACTTTCTCCCATATAGTTTTAACAATATGTCAGATGGTAAAAGTCCCTGGGCTCTGGTAAAACCTTGAGGTAGCTTAACTTTAACTACCAGGTCCCAGGGCTGGTCTGGTTCTTTACCATTTTGGAAAGAAGCACACTAGTGTTGCCAGATCAGTGGTAATGCAGTGGTAATGCAGTGGTAATGCAGTGGTAAAATGCTTCTGAAAATCCACCAGTATTTCCTATCGACAAACATTATTATACTGAGATGGTGATCGCTGGTCAAGTACAGGATTTGCGAATAGTTGGAATGTTGCACTTCATCATATAAACGCAGTAGAAAAATCTGAGTTTATTATCACAACCTAGCGCACTTTTGGAAAGCATTATCATATAGGGGAACCTGCTCCATTATTCATCTCATGATCCATTATTCATAATATTCGGAATTATAGGAGTTTGATGTATGAATCAATTTATTCCTTTTGTTATTAAGTTACTTTCAACTTCAAAAAATAAATAACATTAAATTTAAATAAAAAGTTAGAAATCCGATGGTTACGTGTCGATCTTTCGTTTTCAAGTTGCGCGAGTTGCTAAGAGATGAGATGAAATGGAAATAGTAACCCAAGATGCTATGCTTGTATCAAAGCTTTCTACCGAGATGCGATTTTGCTTACTTCATTATAGATACTTAGCAATTGACGATATACTAAGTCATCAAGAGTAAGTCCTGTTGAAGAATTTCAAATAAATTTCAAGACAAAGCCGCCGAAAGTGAATGAAAAATCCTGTCTGGTTCTAACGAAACATTCTTTCTCAATATATCAAAAGCTTCTAAGGTGCGCATCGACAAAGAACGATTTACCTTGTTATCAAAAAGAAGTTTTGCTGAAGAACTCAAAACAAATTTCAAGACAAACTCGCGAAACAAGAAGCAAAATCTCAGCTTGAAACGAGAGAGCAAGCTCTGAATTATAGTAACATCAAGCAAAACAGGTGTTTGAAAGATATCGATGGCAATTAGTCACAAGGTAATAGATTATATTTGCAAATGACTTATGTATACTCTTCTCCCTACAGCCTTACATACCAACAATTATCCCCATCTCCCCAATCCTGTGGGTAGTGATGCAATATTATTGTACACTTCTAGTGTGCACTAGTAGTGTATCCCGCAAAATTCAAATCCCCCATGGGAAGAAACGTTGCGTAGCCCATTCAACTATCCCCTGATGAATTATGTAAGGTTTTAGTTCTTGTACTCAAACTGGTGACCTGGCGCTTCGCCCCCTTATACGTCAATAAAATAACATAGAATTAAATTAAAAAAAAACAATATGTCAGATGGTAAAAGGCTACATAACAATATGCTGAATAGGCGGTTAAGTTAGGTTACCATAACAAAATGGCAATTTTCACGAACAAAATTTTTACTGTACTCTATGACATAAAGTTGGTATATAATCCAGACCGAGTACAAACAATGAAAAACCTTGCAATGACAATATGGAAAAAGTTAACAATATGTGTTAATGTGGATGTTGTATGGTGAAAATGATATTAAACTATTCGATAACCATAACATAATATGTGATAATATATTTTACATTCGAAATATACACACTACCAAAAACTCGTGTAAATTTCTGTCCCTGAGACCGACACATGCAAGCGTCCTTTGGCGTATAAGAATGTGTTCAAAGAGATGAGAAAATAAATTTAACCGAACGTATCTTTTGTTGAATTGGGTATTTGTCAGTTTCAGAAGACATAATTTCACACAAATTCTTTCTTTACGTCCCCCAACGTTACGTACATGGATTAGTTCTCGTGTAAAATTCATAATTTCTAAGTGTGTAGTTACGACTATACAGCAAATTGTTTTTCGTTATGCGGGATCATATCTCACATGTATTGGTATAGGCCAGCATGCGCGTCTTTCACCATAAAAACCATAAAAAAGTTATATCTACATTATAAACGGTTGATTAAGGTTTTGGTCCTTCTTTATGTAAAATTCTAGAACTTTCTGTGGTACACCCGCCATCAGGTTCCACACGGTATCCTCAGATACGCCCGCCGTTTCTGCAGTTCTCTTGAAATCATCGATAACATTTGCTATCTTCTTAGTTTTGAAGAGTTTCTGCTGAACTAGAACCCAGTACTTCTCCATTGGGTGAAGTTCTGGACAGTATGATACCTTATACCATTCCAGAGCGGGTTTTGCTAAGTGCCAAATCAGAACAAAACAGAGCTGAAGAGTCGTGGATTCTGATAAAAGATAGCCATACCGTTTGCAGATATTCTTTGTCGTACACATCCATACTGATGCTGCCGGTAGAGACGAAACTTTTAGATTTTCGACCACAACTACATATGGTCTCCCAAATCAAATACTGCTCCGGAAATTTCGACACCTTCTTTGTCGGAAAAGCTGGAAGCTGTTTAAAGTCTTCGAATACGTATATGTTTTCGTTCATTATGATACAAGAGAATTTTTGGTGAAAAGCTCTTTGCACGACTTTTTGCAGTGAAACGTTGCATGTCATCAGAGTTGGGTAACTTTTTAACTTTGCAGCCTTCAGTGCCTCTGTTTAACTTTTTGTACATATGATTTTGACTTCCCAACTTTGCTAGCCACATTTTGCTCAGAAAGATTGGATTTTTTCTCAATAATGGTTACCACCTATTTGTCCATTTGTCGCGAGCATACTTTCCAATTTGTTACCCTTTTAACCTTCCGATGAAGCGGTGTTGTTTTAGTTTCTTGGCAAGATCGAATTTTGATGCCGTTCGTACAAACTGCGTTTGCGCATTTTCATTTGATTCAACGACATTTTACTGAATGCAACAAGAATGTAAACATGTTGTACCACAAAATAAAGTGAAGAGTTTCAGCTATCATATAAATGAATCGTTTTAGCGATCCATGAAGAAATTCAACATCTTCAAAAGAAAGGAATCGTCCGGAATTTAACGTGGGCAGGCTTTATAGCGCAGAGGTCCTAGATGTGAATCGTGAGGAATTCTAGATAATACATGAATGGGGTGTGATTTTTTTTCTATTTGAACTGACAATCTGATTTTTTGAATACAATTGAAAGCCTTATACGGTCAAAAGAATTCCACTACGGTCGCAAGCCTTGCTAAAATCAGTGAACATGACTGCAGTTCTCCATTGCTTTAACTGAATAGTTTGCGTATTCTAACCAGTTTGTGGAAGTTGAACGTCGTTTGAAAAATCCATGTTGTAAATTTGTCATTACAGTTTCTACATGAATAAACAGTTTTCAAAAACCTGTAGAACGAAGACATTATAGAAATTCCACGCTAATTGCGAGAATAGTATTTTTTCCTGATCAGTTGATTGGTACAGGGTTTTCCAAATCTTTGGGAAGTGACCAGAGTCAAGTGACAAATTGAAGAACCAAAATAAATGAGAAGTTAGATCAACTGCGGGATTTTTCAAAATGCTGGAGGGATTCTGTCAGGTCCTGCATTTTTAACAGCATCAAGATTTTTCAAACTAACAAACATGTCAAACTAGCAAACTAACACTGATGCCATTTGAAAATGTAGGCAAGAATGAAAAGACATCTAGATCACGAGCAGCATCTGAAAAAGTAATGTATTTAGTTTAGAAAAACATGTTACAAATATAACCAAGATTTTCAGCGTTTTTGTTATCTACATGCATTTTTGAAGGTAAGTTCCCTCTCGATGATAATGGTTGTCACTTTGTCGTAGGCAAGTTGGTCGTAAGATTGGTATCATTGATAATCTTTTTCTTCGCTTCATTATCAAAAAGGGTGAGTGATCGCGCACGGGCGGGGATCCTACTTTGTGTATGGTTGTTTGAAACTAAATAAAGAATACCGATCGTTCGGTGGTCCTGCCATGGCAGAGGCATAGGAGAAACTATTTTCTTGATTCCTTATTGTCTAGTTGAAGCAGTACAGTGGTTAGGGTAAGGGCACGTATTAACGACGTTGTCCAAACAGTGAGTGTTTTGATCATGATTGTGCATTAATTGCTCAAGTCCTGATGTTTCAGGTGCAAAAAATTCAAATATAAACTATAATTTATGTGTACGTTAGTGCCGTGATCAAAGCACTATCTTTAACAACGTATTTTTTGGTAAGGTATCAGACCTTTCGAATTAAGCAAAGGTCATCGAAAGGTGTTACTTAGGACAGATGCTGACAAAGAATTAAAGACTAAGGTTTTATGGAAGGAGTAGGACGTGGAGGTTCCGCTTAAGGAGGCGAGTAGTCATAGAAGAATTCTTCTCTAAATCGGTTAGATTTGCTTTAATTGTCTCTTGAATTGAAGTCATCCCTCTCGTGGGTCAACTTTTCAACCTTGTCGACGATGACAAGGCTTATCTCATGCTATGAACATGTATGTGAGACCAACAATTTGACCATTAGTGAAAGTATCACACATTTTAGCCTTTTCTTCATTGGCACATCGTAGAACGTTTATATTAAGGCACTAACATCAGGTGTGATACTGGTGGGTTATGCCGCAATTCTCTCTTAGACTTTTAAATTTCAATCTAAGGGAAAAGACTAAAAGTACACTATACAATTTCGTGGCAATATTTGTTGTTATTCATCCATTTGTTTTATGGAATGAATATCCAATATTCCTGGTTTGCTCATGGTATTATAAGTGAAAACGAATTTGTGTCCAGAAATTGGCCAAAAAGACGTCATCAAAACATAAGCAAAACCAAAATTGATCTTATGAAACCAAAAAAACTTCTTTTTGTTTTGGTTGTATTAGATTAAAGATACAATTAGTAGTTTGCATGCAATGTCTTGGGGTCATGATGGACGATAAGCTGTACTTTATCAGCCACGTCGATTACGCCTGCAAGAAAGCCTCTATGGCTGTATCGGAATTCTCCCGCATGATGTCGAATAGCTCGGCGGTGCAAGGGAGTAGGCGTTAAATTCTGGCCAGTGTCGCCTTGTCCATACTAAGGTTCGACGGGCCGGCATGGATCACTGCCTTGAGTACCAAGAGTTACACTAGTAAGCTAGAGAGTTCGCACAGGATTATGTGCCTAAGAATGGTTAGTGCTTACCGAGCCGGTATCACGCGACGCGGTCAGCGTGCTAGCGGGGATGATGCCAATAGGCATTGTCATATAAGAGGACGTAGAGTGCTTCGAACAACGTGGAACAAGAGGTATTCGGAAGACCACTAGAGCAGCATCTTTGGTTAAGTGGCAAAGAGAATGGAACAATTTCACCAAAGGTTGATGGACCCACCGACTATTCCCGGAACTAGGTGAAGTGAACTTCCACTTAACGCAGATATTGTCTGGCCACAGCTGTTTTAGACAATATCTGCACAAATTTGGGCATGCACAGTCCTTCGCATGCCCCAAGTGCGCGGGAGTTGAGGAACCGTGGAACATGTGTTCTTTGCATGTCCTCGCTTCGACGGTGCGAGATCTGGCATGATAACCGTAAGCGGTCAAGACACGTTTTCGAATAATTTGGTCCAGAAAATGTGCCAAGACCGGCGGACATCGGCGACGCGGCATGCATAGCAGCCTCCCAGATTGTCCTCGATCTACAACAAAAATGGCGAAACGACCAACGGCAGATCGCAGGGCCCACCTTACTACTAAAGCCCTGAGTAGTTAGACATAGTGGGTGCTGAATAAGCACAAGAGCCCCCTCCCCGAAGTAATATCGATAGGTGGTTCTTGGGAGGGTCCAAGACTTAAAGCATGGGTGGGTTTTTAGTGGATGAAGGAGTTGGCACCCACATCCTCACACCCTGAGTTCTTCAGAAGTCTTGTTGCAGATTTTCTATCCCATCTAAAAACAGCCGTTTCGAACATATCGATTTTTGAAGTGGGCACTTTTTTTTTGTCACAATTCTTTATTTCAATACAAATTGAATTTTAGTTTATGTCGAACATTGATCCTTATGATTTCAAGTGGAAGTGCATGTCTTCGTGGTTTCCAACATAGCGAGGAACCACGGCAACGTATTCCTACCCTTTCCTTATTTGACCTACATTCGGACTGGCGCTGTTATTGCCGTAGTTTGAGATCACCAGTTTTTACACAATGGGGATGTATCTTTGTCTCAAGCCTCATCGCAAACGAGGTAGCAACTTCGAGCAGTCAATCATGTTCGTGCTCATGCTTGTTTGTTTGTGATCTATACCGAGCAAGAAAACTCGCTTCATTCAAATCAATTGAGTTGATCTTGATCAAAAACTAAATTAACAGGAAGACGTCACAAAATTAAGACCATTTCATTTTACTCATTCGGGGAATCCTTCCACACTCTTCACCCATCTGTCACAGCTGACAGCCGAAAATTCAATGACATCGCAGTTTTATTGCCAAACGTCAGTCATTCAGTCAGCTCGGGAATATCAATTTGGAAGGCGCTTCGTTCTTCCTCTTCTTGTGCCGAACATATCGCCAATCAGCAGCTCAGAACAAAGTCTGAGTGACAAAACGGCTGCTACTTTCGGCTACCACACGCGGCCTCCACCCGCGCCACCACCGCCAACCATATGAACTGTCACCGATATCTATCTGGCTGTCCAGTTTTTCGGTTGTCCTCTTGTCTTGTCCCCGCACTACACTGTGGCAATTTGCAATGCGACAGTACCTCCTGTGCTTGTGCTCTCCGCTTCGGCGGGAAGAAAGTCACAGAGAAAAAGCTGACAAGACGACTACTGAACCATCCAAACGACGACGACGACGACGACGACGACGACGACGACAATGACGGTGATGTGGACACATTCCGTGTCCACTTTGCGAAAGACGGAACCCCAGCAGGAGAAGTGCAATCTGCACCTTGTCTACTCTACGCTCTTGACCGGTGACAGTTGGCTACTGCCGAAAAATGCAAGGATTTTTGTATTGTGCCTCCTGCTTTGTGTCCAGGGATGTACTTGGGGAAAATTAGTGTTTTGAAAGTATTATAAGTTAAAAGAGCATGAGTGACAGGAGTGACGGATCGACAAGAAATTTATTTGAAGCACAAAATCGATTGATCCGCTATATTGGCCACTTATGAGGAAGTTTCAATTGCAGTTGTAATGGAAGGCAGCGGACGTAATGAACAGACAGGAACAGAGCTGTCACTTGACTGTCAACTTCGGTGACATTCGCTCAGTCTGAACCGGATGGCGGAGATTACTAATTGAGGACGAAAGCCCTATACCCTACTAATTTGAAAAATCCTTCCGACAAACAGTTTGAGTATCCGTTTCAGATCTTTCCGAAGCGATAAACTTCCTCCTCGTAGTCACCCCCCTTGCAACATATCAGACGCGATGGGCGGACGCTAGTGGGGGTGAGAGTTGAACCCTTGACCTGCTGGCCTGGGAATTGAGTTGCCGTAGTCGGATTCACTTTTCACTCTCACCCGCTCTAAGTAGAACAGTGGCCACTCGGCATGTATTTGTACGCTTGTGTCCGAGGTCGGTGGAAATTATTTATGCTGCAAGTTTTATCTTCGCCTTTTCTTCGTCACATGTGAACTGAAACCGGACCAGTCGTCAGTGGTGGTGTGAATACTGGAGTCCGCGTGCTGGGTGGGCGGACGGACGGACGGACGGTTCCTAGTCGTGGCCGGGGTTTCGGTGCATAAAAGAAAGTCAAAGCAATCTGTCACAGTCGCCAACCAGCATTATTCTGGCTGTACACACAGTCAGTGCGACACTGGCCCAGACAATGCTGGGAAGGGGTTGGCTGCAACTTACTTAGTTGAAAGGTGATTTGCTGCTGTCTCATGAGGATAATGTACTTCATCAACATTAACATAAAGTGACAGCTTTTGTTTCGCAATCCGGTGGCACTGGTCGCTGCTCTGTCCAGAAGAATGGAATTATTTGCGTTGGTTGTTGCTTCCTTCTTTCGGACGGAGGGGATGGTCTTGGGAAATGCAACGCTAAATAGTTTGTATTGATTATGCGATCTGCAGGTTAAAACAAATTTTAAGACTATGGCTGTTTAGAATCGATGTCGGTTGACCGTATGGAAACTCTTCATTTATGAGCCTGCCATCTACGAACATCTTCGTCAAAGCGGCCAGACCTACTGTTTTGCCATCACCACAAAGCTGATTCTATCAAATGAGTTGGATTCAAATGAATAGATTTGAATCACAACGCATTTTGTGAATCTACAGGAGAGCAAGGATGTGTGAACGAACCGTACCATACGCTCCAAGTTATGTCAAGTTGGAAGTAATATAAATTATAAATATGAATGGCTCAATTTTTATGTGTTTTGAGGAAACAGAAGTGTAATTTATGTTTGAGTCAAGTTGTAATGTGTAAGCGATCGAAGCGTGCTTTGCTCGAAGATGGAAGTACATATTTTTTCTTCCGTCAAATTTTAGAGTTTAACATAAAGTTAACATTATAGTTTATTATTTTATTACTGTTTTGAGTGGCTTATTTGTTCGAGTTCCAGGCGTGAGAAAAGTAAATGAAAAAAATTCAGACCATGAAAAATCGAACGGGGAAATGACACTTTCCTAGGGTTCAAAGTGCAGTCCTGAACTGTCGGCAGACCAGTGGAATGGAATTTTAGGAACAATCGTCCCTGCCAGATTATTAACCACTAACAAACGAACAAACAAACTAGAACTTTGTATCTTATCAGAATCACAAGATAGAATAAGTTGAAACTGTTGAATTTGCCATGCTCACTAGAACCACAAAGTGGAAATTTCAATCAGAAAGACCCATCTTTTGAACACGAAGAAAATATTAAAATTCAATCAATAATATTTCATCTAAAATCAACTATATTTTTGCTTTGGTTTTTCGATAACTCATGTTCATGATTTAAACAACCATGTACAATTATGTAGGAGGAGATGTTCGCTCATCACCATGAGACACCAAGGGTGAACATTAATGTTTTTTTTGGCTAGAATGAAAGATATGAAGAGAAAGTGTTGAAAGTTTCGTCACTGATTGGAATTATAACATTTTTGTTTTGATATAACCGTATGTCAGATGTGCAAAAATTATCGCTCTTTTATCTATGAAGTATGGTTGGTTCAATTCAAAAATTGCTTTGAGTAAAACATATTTTGTGGTTGAAACATAAATTATTTTTCCATACACCGTGTCCAATATATTCTCATACACAATAAAACCCAATTTATTTCAAATCGATAATCCAGATTATATTCATAACTTTATCCATTATATTGCAATATAAAATTGATCAACTACAGCATATGTTTTGGAATAACACCGCCTTTAACCTTCTTGACCAGCTCCAGACGTTTTTCGAAACCGTCACAGGCTGATTGATTACGGTTTTGAATTGGTTCATATTAGACGCCCTGTGGTCATTTACCTTCGCCAGCATGTATGAGCATACGAAATAATCCATATACAACAAACATATGAAATGAACCTTTTGGAAGGTCAATAGTCATTCTTCGATAACTTTGTGATATTCTAGGTCATTCAAACTGTCCTTGCGATCAGAACATAGCACCTACAGTTGTAACTTTTTTTTTTCTTGGCTATGCAAAGCTACGATGTGTATTGAAACATATTCACTAAATGTCTTGGAAGAACAACAGACATTATGTGATAATCTTCGAATGTTTTAGGTTATTGAAACAATCCTGGAGCTCAAAACTAAAAATCTTCGGCTGTAGCTTTCTAGACGACTCCGAGTAACAATATGTATTTGAGTGAGACAGTCTTTTGGAGGGAAAAAAGAAATAATGAAAAAATCTGGATTGTTTCAGATTACCAAAACTGCCGTTGAGCTTAGAAATTGGGATCTACAGTCGTAACAGTAGCTGTATAACCTATAAAAGGTGACTATATGTATTCAAACACACTCAGTAAATCATCTGTGTTTTTTTTGTTCCTTTATTATTGTGATTATTAGCCCTGGGCTGGTTCATCTACCGTCGTAGTCACCCAAATATCTTTTTTGGTATTTTCGTTTCATGTCCGGGGGTGAGATTCGGCGTGAGAGGTATGAATGCTAACCACTTCTCCAGGGTCATCCGCAGTGAATCTTTTGTAAGGTTACCAGTCAATATCAGAGTATTTTGAGATGTTCAAGTTCATAAAAACTAACCTTGAATCTAGACCTTAAGATGTACAGAAGTAGCCGTAGCCATTTGGGTTTTAAAAAGCTATGATATATTTTCAAATATTTGCAATGAATATTCTGAAACGTCCACAGTGATCAAAGAATAACTTTCAGGTCATTCGAACTGACCTTCAAAACTTAAGGTCTCCAATTGTAACAGTAGTGTAACGGGCTATACAATGTTAAGTTAGATTATTTGACATAGAATATCCCAGAATTATTTCATAATGTCTGTTGGGCTTCAAGGACATTTATTGAGTGTGTTTGAATATATATCATAACATTTTATTGCGTAAAGCTACTGTTACAACTGTAGACCTTAAGTTCTGATATCTAAAAGAGTTTGAACGTACACTCAGTAGCAAAAATAAAGCCGAGAAAAATTTTGCTTCCAAAAAATGCCATGTTCAACCTACTGTAACTTTGTCAAATTATCAATATTTTTAGCTGAATTTTTAGCTTTCACCACACTATAAACAATGTATAAACCTTATGTGGACGCAATTTTATGTTGATCAGGTTTATAAATTTTATGTTTTCATTACATATGTGAAAAAAGTCATTTTTGGACATACCGATTTCAAAAATCCGTATTTCTGTGAACAATTTAGATAACATATTTTAAATTTCACAACAGCCAAAACATGCATAGAAAATAATGTGGACGAAATTTGCACGGTCAATATCGGGTGAAAAAGGGAAATACTCATGTTGGTGCGTCAACTTTGACGCCAGCTGTAGTCCAAACCACTTGATGGAAACAGTTCAAATTTCGTCCACATTATTTTCTAAAGGGTGATACGGTCAAAATTTGGTCAAGGGAAAACGCGTGTAAATCGGTGAAATCGTTTATTTAAAAAATCAAATTAAATTATTTTTTCAAGTTCAATTAGTATAAAATTCAGGAAAAATATTCAGTTAGGCTCCCGCTTTTCCAAATCCGAATTGCCGGGCCTTACGCTTGACCCCTGCCATCAGATTTTGTACAGCCACCTTGTCCACCTTCTTCGCCGCAGAAAGCCAGTTTGCCTTGAACTGCTGCTCGTCCTTAGCAGTTTTTTTGGTCTTCGTTAGGTTCCGCTTGACAATATCCCAGTATTTCTCAATTGGGCGGAGCTCTGGCGTGTTGGGAGGGTACTTGTCCTTGGGAACCACCTGCACGTTGTTGGCGGCGTACCACTCCATGGCCTTTTTACCGTAATGGCAAGATGCCAAATCCGGCCAAAACAGTACGGAACAACCGTGTTTCTTCAGGAAAGGCAGCAGACGTTTATTCAAACACTCTTTCACGTAAATTTCTTGGTTGACAGTCCCGGAAGCTATGAAAATGCTGCTTTTCAAGCCACAGGTACAGATGGCTTGCCAAACCAGATATTTCTTTGCGAACTTTGACAGTTTCGTGTGCTTGAAAATATCTGCTACCTTTCCTTCCTTTTGCCGTATAAAACTCCTGTCCCGGAAGCTGCTTGTAGTCGGCTTTGACGTAGGTTTCGTCGTCCATTACCACGCAGTCAAACTTCGTCAGCATCGTCGTGTACAGCCTCCGGGATCGCGCTTTGGCCGTCGTATTTTGTTTATCATCGCGATTTGGAGTCACTACCTTCTTGTAAGTCGATAGTCCGGCTCGTTTTTGGCTCGATGCACGGTTGTAGACGATACACCCAGCTTATTTGCGGCATCTCGGAGAGATAGGTTAGGGTTTCGCTTGAAACTACCGGCAACTCTCTTTGTCGTCTCAGCGGCTTCCGGTTTTCGATTTCCCCGATCCAGACTTCCTGGCTGTCGACAAACGTTCCCCAATCACTTTAATTACATTTGTAACGGTTGATTTGGCAACTTTTAGCGATTTTGCCATCTTTGCGTGCCAGTAGCTCGGATTTTCGCGATGCGCGAGCAAAATTTCGATACGCTGCTCTTCTTGCTTGGACGACATTTTGACAACTGAAGAGTGAATTCCAAAATCAAAATAGAAGCAACATTCTACACACACACACCTTCAAAATGAGGGGTGTTCAGGTTTTTTAAATGCAAAATTGAAAGAAATACGTCAAGTTTATATTGACCAAATTTTGACCGTATCGCCCTATATGTATGTTTTGGCTATTGTGAAATTTAAAACATGTTATCTTAATTTTTCAAATATGGATTTTTGAAATCGGTATGTCCAAAAATGACTTTTTTCACATATGTTATGATAACTTCAAATTTATAAATTTCATCAACATAAAATTTTGGTCACATAAGGTGTATACATTAGTTATAGTGTTGTCAAAGTTTCAGCTAAAAATATTGATAATTGACAAAGTAACAGTAGGTTGAACATGGCATTTTTTGGAAGCAAAATTTTGCTCGGCTTTTTTTTTTGCTACTGAGTGTAGCTCGTCTCAAAAATTATTTCCTTTTGTTTTTCTATCGTTTCTACGTTATTGAGCACCGAATCAATCATAAGACACCAAGTTGCTTGTATAACAACGCCTGGAAAAAACTAGGCCTGTTAACTGTCAAGGTTAATTCAAGGCATATTGCATTGTACAATCCAAATCTAATTCAAATCCAAGAACAGAGTCATTCGTTGTGGCGAATTACTTCGTCGGCACGGTGACTGTGTTTTCGGATGAGAAAAACTTCGTAATGCCTCAAAGTTTC